>JAFBJR010000374.1:946395-961374 GCA_016785285.1 Brachirus orientalis | reverse complement strand
AGATAGATAGATAACTTTATTTATCCCAGAAGGGAAATTAAGTTGTCACAGTAGTCCAGTATTAATACAATAGAATAGAAAATACAATTGCACAAAATACTTGAGTGGAGTAAACTAGGAGTAATAATATTAATTATTACTAATAATAATAATACTAATAAAAAAAATTTTTGTGGGACAAGGGCATTTAGAAAAACAAGTTAAGTAAGCAGATAAGGGGCAGTGGCAAGATGATGGTATAATACTGGTGTTATGGTGGTAATGTCACTGATAATAACAGTACATAATAACAGTATATAGTAGTAATCAACAGAATATAGTAACAACAGTGAACAGTAGTAACAACAGTAGAACTCATGGTAGCAGCAACAGTGTATAATGGAAATAGCACCTTTAGCCTTACACACAGATATGATAGATGATATATATGGGATATATAGTGTAGGTATAGGTGTAATATATGCATGATAAATAAATACTTGACTAAGCAAGATATAATGCCACAAACAGTAGCTATGAATATGAATATATAAATAGGATGTGCAAAGGATACAGATATTGTATGAATATGATATATAATATCAATATGACGGTATTCACTCGTATCACTTAATAAAAAAACATTAAGTATAAGTAGCAGTGTTTGTACCGCAGATGTCTTCACCTCTGACACTTTATAATAAAGATACATTCATTAATGCTGTTACTAACAGTTAATTAATGTTTTAACCAACCATTTTTTAAGCATTATTCAGGTCAAATAGCATCAAATTTGAATCCTTTTTAAAATCCAGACTGAAATACTTTTAAAAAAAAGCACTTTGTTTTATGTATAATATAATAAGGTTCTGTTCAAATTGTAATTGCCATTTCTGAAAGTCTGCCTGGCGTCAGTCCTTGTCCACTGTCTGTCCTTTGTCAAATGTCCTTAGCTTTCATCAGCCTGTCACTGAGTTACTGATACAGACTAACAAAGCCAAAGGCCAAGATCCGACGAATCAAATCATATTTTGTTTCTTGTCTGTTGAAACGGAGACTCCTTTTGGTTGCTTTGTGCCTTTCTTTGTCTTGTCCATCCTTGAAAGGAAATAAAAAGAAAGGAAACTGAGGTCAGATTTGTTCCCTGAAGCTTTTGTCAACACGAGTTGAACACAGACAGAGCATATCCCGAGAGACAACAGGAGCAGCACAGGAAGGGACAAAATGGAGAAAGACACAAAGAGCTGATGTTTCTCAGTGGGTTTTTATGACCAGGGGGCTTTAGGACACTGTGGACAATTCTGCCTCATTTGCCTCCATTTTGTCCTCATTGTGTCCTCTTCTGTTACCCCAGCTGTCCTCCTTCACAACATCCACGGACCTTCTCTATGTAATTTACAGTATGGCGGTGACGTGGCAGTGGTCATGGTCAGTTGTGGTCAGAGGCCGACAAGGTCACGTCAAATCGGCCAATCAAAGCAGCAAAGACCAATCAAAGGCCATCGAGCAAGCAACCGACCAATGAGCCGATAACCTCCTACCAAAGTGCTGAATCGGCACCAGCAGCTGCTCAGCCTGCCAGTCACACCCACCCAACCATGATCACCGATCAATACATTTACCAATAAGCTTGCCTATCAAGGAACCATCCTAATGAATCAGCCAGTTTGAATGGTGTTGTATGAAGAACCCCTTTGCCTTTTTGTGGATTCAGAGACAAGATACGAGGAAAAAAAACGGATTTTAACCAATTAACAAAAGGCTCATCCAATATAATCTTTGCGTACATCAGACTATGGTGTCTTACAAATATGTTTGTCAATTAATCTCACTGTTAGCCAGCATTTTTTTTTTAACAGGAAACTGAAGTATGTACACCAAAAAAAATCTAATCTAGTTTAAGTCAAGAATATCGTAAAAATGTGTTTCTAGCATTGTCTTACCAGAATAATTGTTGATTTTTAAGATACTCTCTCTCCTTCACCAAAGTCCATAGAGAAAATCTGCGTATTAAGCTTGCCGGAACCCCAGAGCTGTTGGTCTACTGCTGCCTCGTGTGGTCAGTTTGAGTCACTGACGTAAATCAGACAATGGCATTCTGAACACCAAATACAAAATAACAAATTTAAACTTACTACTGGAGGCAGCAGTGGATCAACAACTCCTCTCTCCTCTGATGTAAAATTGCCCATTTTCTCTATGGAATTTGGTGTGCGAGAGAGAATCTTAAAAATCAACAATTATTCTGGTAAGACAATGCTAGAAACACATTTTTACGATATTCTTGACTTAAACTAGATTAGATTTTTTTTGGGCCGAGTTTTTTTTTTATGATTTGACCAAATAGTTTTATTTGCATGACTAAGAAGGAGTGGTTTTGCCGAGTTTTTTTTTTTTTTTTTTTTTTTTTTTTAATTGGTGACAATCTGTTTTGTTGGTGACATCACTGGCAGCCATATTCCTACATGATAGAGGCAGCAGTCATAGCACAGTCAGCTCTACTGTATGTCTCTGTACTTCATACAACCACACTTCCAAAAAAAAAAAAAAAAGTCGCTTTAATAGTTTCACGGTAATGCTAAAATTAATTTTGCTCTCTAACGCCAACACCTACTATAAAATGTGTCCCATACCACCGTCTACGAGACAGGGACGCTGATATAAATTCCTCAGTCAAGGCTACTGCTTGGATTTTTATAGTCTCCAAAAGTGTCAAAATAGACAGTATATCAGGGGGAAAAAACATGTTTGTGAAAGCCAAAAAAAAAGGGAACTGGTGAAAGATAAAGGAAAATGGAAAAAAATAAAAAATAAAAGGACAGAGCAGTAAAGAAGAGGAACGAGGACGATGGTGAGAGGAAGTGACAAACAGGAGAGTAAATGGAGAGAGATATTTGGCATCCAAACTCACATTCAGGCGTCCAGCTCTTTCACTTTTATGTCTGCACACACAGAATCACTGACAGATGCACATACTGCTGCCCAAACAGTATATAGAGATTTACAGCGGCACATTTGTGCCCGGCTGCCGTTGTATTTCTGTGTAAATAAGCTTTTGTGATTATCCAGCAGTAGAAATGAGGAGCCAGGCTCTGAAATGGAGAGCTTAGAAATAATTTAAAAAAAAATATATATATATTAATAAAGTGGTAATATATAGCTAGACCCAAAAAAAATAACAGATTTTGCACATGGGATGACCAAAGAGCAAGAAGGTGCTGGGTTTGACTTCTGGTCCAGGACCATTCTGTGTGGAGTTTGCATGTTCATCAACATGTATGAATGTTTATATCAGGTTTGGTCCATTCATCAACCCTCAACCCTCCATCTGACCTCAAAATTTCATTGTGCAATTTCCATTCTATAATGACAATTAAAGATTCTTCTTCTTCTTCTACTACTTCTTAAAAAGCCGTCATTTCCATCACAGAAATGCACATATTTTAGAATATTAGGAGAAGTTACTGTCAAGATCCGGCTTCCTGCCTTTTATTTTGTGAATGTCCGTTATTTCCTGTCAAGCTGTTCTTTGCTTTGTTTTTCAGGAGACTTGACCGGCAGCCGGGCGGAGCCTCCAACCCCGCACCTGCAACCCATTTCCTGATTGAACAGGTCTTGTCAGGGTCCAGTTTCCGGCCTTTTATTGTTGTAATTTTGTCGTTTCCTGTGGAGTGCTGTGTTTTGTTTTGCAGGAGAAGTCCTTTAGAGCGTTGGTTTTGGCCACGGCAGGTGTCAGCGCGTCACACAGTAATGCGTGGTAACTCGATCAGTTCGAGATCAGCTCATGCCTTCGTGTTTTGTAGTTTTGACTCACAGTTTAAAAATTTCAGTTTTTTACCTTTCGTTTCTCTTTTTCCCAGTTTTGCCCCGGGAGGCGTTTGCTCTGCAAGCCAGCCTGTCTCCTCCCCTTCTGTTAACTTTGGCTTGATCTCTTTTGATTTATATTTTGTAAATAAACTTTTGTTAATCACTTTCAACCTTTGGCCGGAAATCTGCTTATTTTGGGATCCATACACACACTATTATGTATCATTACAGGCTTTCTTCCGGTTGGGCTCAGGATTAGGTCCCTGCTTTTTGCAGACGACGTGGTCCTGTTTGCTTCATCGGGTCGTGATCTTCAGCTCTCACTGGAGCGGTTCGCAACCGGATGTGAAGCGGCCGGGATGAGAATCAGCACCTCCAAATCCGAGACCATGGTCTTGAGCCGGAAAAGGGTGGAGTGCCCTCTCCGGGTTGGGGATGAGATCCTTCCTCAAGTGGAGGAGTTTAAGTATCTCGGGGTCTTGTTCACGAGTGAGGGAAGAATGGAGCGGGAGATCGACAGGCGGATCGGTGCGGCATCCGCAGTAATGCGGGCTCTGCATCGGTCTGTCGTGGTGAAGAAAGAGCTGAGCCGAGAGGCGAAGCTCTCGATTTACCGGTCGATCTACGTTCCTACCCTCACCTATGGTCATGAGCTGTGGGTAATGACCGAAAGAACGAGATCGCGAATACAAGCGGCCGAAATGAGTTTCCTCCGCAGAGACTATGTCTCTCGGCTGGCCTGGGAACGCCTCGGGATTCCCCCAGAAGAGCTAGAAGAAGTGGCCGGGGAAAGGGAAGTCTGGGCTTCTCTTCTTAAGCTGCTGCCCCCGCGACCCGACCTCGGATAAGCGGCAGAAAATGGATGGATGGATGGACTGGGTTTCTTCTTAAACCCTGGTCTTAGCTGTGACAGGTGTCGACACGTCTCATTTTGCCAGTGGTACTTACCTGTATCAGTGTAGCATTTCACTACGCCTACGTGTTTTTTTAACTCCTCGCTTCTCTTCGCAGGTCTCCGCTCAGCAAGCCAGCCAGTCTCCTCGCCTTTCGTTACCTCCCAGTGGCTTAAGTATCTTTTGATTTTTTTTTGTTTGTTGATAAAGACTCATTCTTTATTTAAATGACCAGACTTCCGCTCTTATTTGGGTCCGTGCTTAACCGACGATCATATCACCACAGTTACCAGGTAGCTCAACGTCCTCGCTGACTTCCTGCACCATCCTGTCTTTTGTCAAACACTCTCACTGGTTACAAGACATTCATCAACTAACCTGTGCTGATGCCTGAGAGCTTTTGCAGAAGCTAATCTGTAATGTTCATCCAAGTAAAGTGTTTCATTTTCCTCCTTCCTATATTTTAAAATTCAGTTCCACTGTTGATCTTCAACACTCATTCCTTTGTGAGAAAGAAAACTAAAAAATCCCATTGTGCTGCTGTTAAATGTTACATTTCTGGTTTCCTCTTTTATTTTGTACTTCGCCCTAGTGTGTGTTCCTTTTGAAGTTTGACTTCCTGTCCTTGCCTGCCCCATCCTAATAATTCCCTTACTTTGGTCAGATCGTCATGTTTTTTGTGTTTGCATGATTTTTTTTTTCTCCTTGTATCATGTCATGTATTTTTTTCCCCTGTTTGTCTTTTTGTTTATTGTAGTGAAGACTTTGGGTCCTCCATTTTGTAGATACTGCGTGACAGAAACAATATAATGAAATGGTACTGTCAGGGTCCGGTTTTTCCCTGCTTCCTGTCTCTTATTTTGTTAAGTCATCTGTTTCCTGCGCAACCCTGTCTTTGTTTTATTATTTCAGGAGACTTGACCAGGCTGCTGGGCGGAGTCCCTCCTCACACACCTGCTGCTCATTTCCCTGATTTCCCCCCCGGTCTTTATCTGCTGGTTCCTCCTTGCAGCAGGTGTCAGCGCGTCACATTTGCAAACCGGTACTCACACGTACTAGTCTCCATTCTGCTCTGCTTGCCTCTATGCATTTTGATTCCTTTTTTTCTAATTCGTATTTTTTCCTTTTTTCTAGTTACCCCGGGAGCAACTCGCCCAGCCAGCCTGTCAGTCTCCTCGCCTTTTGTTTGTTCTTAGTTGGCTCACCTCGTAGTCATGTCATGTATTTTTTTCCCCTGTTTGTCTTTTTGTTTATTGTAGTGAAGACTTTGGGTCCTCCATTTTGTAGATACTGCGTGACAGAAACAATATAATGAAATGGTACAGTCTAGCACAGGAAATATACCTGTTTTCTCACTCTGGTTGTAGCTACTTTCCATTGAAAGTAGTGGACGAGGCTGATTTCACAGGATTTGCATTGTTCTGTATAACTTAAGTTAAATTCACATTGAATTGTTGACAAATGGTATCGTTGTCCAACCATCATATACTGCGTACATACAGAAAGTCCGTTCATTATGTCTGTGTTACTGATTGGAAAGCAGATCAGAGCGTCAGTTTTAAACAGATTGCAAGTTCATTTCTTCGTCTATTCCTTTTAAATCGACTTCAATTATCTCTTTTTTTGTCTCAGAAGATTTTCGCAACACAAACACTTCAGAAAGAAAATTCTCCGTCTCTGTGTGATACAGTATTCCTGAGAGAGACGGAGGCAGCAAAGCCCCCGAAGTAATTTATGGATCTATATAGTCCTTCCAGCTTTCGCTGAACACATATTTCCATCCAAAACAGACCAATGTATTAGCATATTTTTACAGTCTTTCCTCCACTTTTCTTTGCATCCAATCTTTCGTTGGCTGCTTGGACAGTCACTGAATAATAAATGAGTGCACACACAAACATCCATGCAGCCCTGGACACACAAACATATGGAAATACTGTACATATTCATGTGCAAAAAAGATACATGAATACAGGGTTCATTCAGTAATATCGCTCACTAATATCCACGCAAACACCCATCAGTATGTAATTAAAGCTTCAGGAGGTTGTGAGAAATAATTGAATTGAGCCCGTGCCACAGCGACTCAGTCTATTTACGAATGTGAGGCCTCATAAAAATGGATGGATGAACATCACGAAAAGGTTGAGCATCACAAACAGTCGGTCGCTCTCTCAATCAGATTAGTGAGTAAAATCCAATCTTCATTTTTCAAAAGGTCTTTTGTCCCTGAAATGTCTCCAGGTCATAGATTCTGTCATCGTTGCCAGGTTTGATAAACAATCAGAGGCTGCAGTGGATGTTCTGAATGACAAATGCTAGTGTGTAGATGTGTTTGTGTGTGTGTGTGTGTGTGTGTGTAGCTGGTCTTCCTTATGTTGTGGGGACCTAAATGTGTCTCCACACTCACATTATGGGGACTTGTCTTCCTTATGGGGACAAAAATCAAGTCCCCATAACGTAAATGACGCCATTTTAAGGTGAAGACATGTTTTAAAGTTAGGCTGAGGTTAGGGTTACGTTAAGGTTAGGGTCAGGGTTAGGGTTAGGACACTAGTAATTATGGTTAAATAAAAATATCTTTGTTTATTATTTGGTTGTTTATTCGTAGGTTGGTTTGTTGGATGGTAGGCTGGCTGGTGGTTGGTTGGTTTGTTGGATGGTAGGCTGGCTCATGGCCGGTTGGTTTGTTAGATGGTAGGCTGGCTGGTGGTTGGTTGGTTTGTTAGATGGTAGGCTGGCTGGTGGTTGGCTGGTTTGTTGGATGGTAGATTGGTTGGTGGTTGGTTGGTTTGTTGGATGGTAGGTTGGTTGGTGGTTGGTTGGTGGTTGGTTGGTTTGTTGGATGGTAGGTTGGTTGGTGGTTGGTTGGTGGTTGGTTGGTTTGCTGGATGGTAGGTTGGTTGGTGGTTGGTTGGTGGTTGGTTGGTTTGCTGGATGGTAGGTTGGTTGGTGGTTGGTTGGTGGTTGGTTGGTTTGCTGGATGGTAGGTTGGTTGGTGGTTGGTTGGTGGTTGGTTGGTTTGCTGGATGGTAGGTTGGTTGGTGGTTGGTTGGTGGTTGGTTGGTTTGCTGGATGGTAGGTTGGTTGGTGGTTGGTTGGTGGTTGGTTGGTTTGCTGGATGGTAGGTTGGTTGGTGGTTGGTTGGTGGTTGGTTGGTTTGCTGGATGGTAGGTTGGTTGGTGGTTGGTTGGTGGTTGGTTGGTTTGCTGGATGGTAGGTTGGTTGGTGGTTGGTTGGTGGTTGGTTGGTTTGCTGGATGGTAGGTTGGCTGGTGGTTGGTTGGTAGGTTGGTGGTTTGTTGGATGGTAGGCTGGCTGGTGGTTGGTTGGTAGGTTGGTGGTTTGTTGGATGGTGGTTGGCTTGTTTGTTGGACGGTAGGTTGGTGGTTTGTTGGATGGTAGGCTGGCTGGTGGTTGGTTGGTTTGCTGGATGGTACGCTGGCTGATGGCCGGTTGGTTTGTTAGATGGTAGGCTGGCTGGTGGTTGGCTGGTTTGTTGGATGGTAGATTGGTTGGTGGTTGGTTGGTTTGTTGGATGGTAGGTTGGTTGGTGGTTGGTTGGTGGTTGGTTGGTTTGCTGGATGGTAGGTTGGTTGGTGGTTGGTTGGTTTGTTGGATGGTAGGCTGGCTCGTGGTTGGTTGGTTTGTTGGATGGTAGATTGGTTGGTGGTTGGTTGGTTTGTTGGATGGTAGGCTGCCTGGTGGTTGGTTGACCAACCAAAATAAATCTAATCCACATATTGGTCACCTGTGGCTCAGATTTATGTTGTCATTGTGGTGTTTTCTTAAAGAGTATAGTTTTATCTCCACTGTGAGGTTAGTGAAAACTTAATGACAAAAATGTTAGGTAGCTCAGATCTCACTCTAATTAATATGCCAGACTGGTAATGTCTGAATTTTTAGTTTTAACCTTGAACACAGCGGCTCTACTTCAGTTCATCCCTGAATTCATCCTTCAAAAATTACAACTCTGCTGTCACTGACATAAAATACTGTGGCATCAAATGCTGGATTTTTTACGTCTATATTTACATCTTTAACCCCGAAGTAAGTTCAAAACATCAAATCTGAGCTCAACCTTAGTTTCATATCTTTATTTAGATTGTTGCCACTGAGCTGTCTCATCCTGAGAGCGTTTATTAAATGGTCAGTTTCAGCTTCTGGATTGTGAACATTACAAGGGTCAGCTAAAAGAAAATGCAAGAAATGAAACAGTTAGATTGTTGGATGATCAATTACTTTTAGTAAACTTTTTAACACTGACAGTTTAAGCAGTTGTGAAAATTTTAAGTTGAAGCTCAAACAGATTTAACATTTATCATGAACAATATGAATATTATAATGAAACATTTTTATATCAATGTATGTACCTAAATAATATTTTTCTTGGCTCAGAATTAAATTAGAAGTTTAATTAGGAAAATGTTTTTCCAAATACATAAAAAGAAAAATATGGCAGTTGGTATTTATATTATAAACATGAAAAATGAAGATACAATGAACATGATTTTGTGTGTGTTTAAAACCAAAACAGGCCACATACAAAACTCAGTTTTCCTTATATTTCTGCACCTATATTCAAAAAAAAGAAGATTACATTCCACGTAGCATCCGTAAATTGTAAAATATTAAATGCATTTTGTGTTAGAAAATTCTTATTTCTTTTCTAAATACAGTATTGTTGTGTTGGTTCAGCACTTGAATGCCCAAGGACAAATAAAAAGTTGGCAAATGAAAAGCACCTTATTTTGTTCATTGTTAATGTAAAATAAGTCAAAAAGTGATTCACTCTGCCTCGGCTTCACTTTATCTAGGGAACAGACAACTTTCTTATCAGCCAGATTTTTGCAAAGAGAATAAATATGATTTGCAGTTTGTATCTAAAGAGGTGAAAACTGTTTATGGTTTTGTTAAAGACTGATTGAATCAATAAACTGGTTCAGGACACTGAGCATTTGGTTCAGAGTGTGAGGTTTAATATTTCATCTGTCTAGAAAAGCTGTAGTTTTACAAATGACACTGTGTACAAATCATACAGAAACACAGTGACAGTGTTAGGACATTTGTTACCGCTGCCGCAAATTAACCCCATTTGAAATAATCTAAATCATCTTAAATTTGCTTGGTTAGAATCTTTAACAATAGCTTGTAAATCTGAGTGTAGTGTTTCTTAAAAAGATGAAAAGCAGGACGAAACTGGCCACAATTTAAGAAAGTTATACTTATCACAAGCAAATATAAGAAATGTTTACTTTATATTAGTCTTTCTTTACTTGATTCAGTTGAATTTAAACATTAATAACTTAGAATTTCTCATATTTTAACAAACACCAGTTTGTGCTTGTGAGTTTTACTTCTGTATTTTTAATAAGAAAAATCAAATAACAAAACAGAAATTTTGAATTTTTGCAATAATAAACCAAAAGGGTGTAGGCGGAAGCCTTAAATTTCTCCCGCTCTTACTTTATGATAAACACCACTATCAGTATCTAACAGGCACAGATTGTTAATGTTGTAATTTATGCTGCTTCTAATATTAGCAAAATATTTTTAATTTTACATAATATATACAGTATATCATGGTTAAGTTTGACTAATAAAGTTGAATTTAAACATTAATTAATTAATTAACAAACCAATTTGTGCTCGTGAATTTTACTTCTGCATTTAACACAAACATAAGACACAGCATTAATGAAAACAAAAACAAACCTATTGTTTTAGATTAAACTTCCATTTTTATTTCCCTAGTACAAATCTTGCTTGTCAGGATTAATTTCCCAGAAAATAAAATATTTTTTTTGCAGTTTATCTGAAATGTAGGTGATCGCCCAAGTAGATTCTCATTCACCTGTGGTCAGAATCGACCCACTGATGATGAAATCCCCATCTCTACAAATGGGCAGTTACATATTTTGTGTAGATATTTAAGTTACCATGGTTCAGCCCCAGGATGAATGTTAAGATGGTAACAGTTATGAGCAGGTAACATTTTACACAGATCCAGAAAGTTCTTTTGGGTCCAGTGGATGAAACTCTCAGGTGCTGGTTTGTAACTGTATTTCTTTAATAGTTCCTCTTTTATTTTGGCAGTCTGTTTTCATTCCCCACATCCTGTCAAGTTTCCCGCTCATGCGATTGCATTTCCTGTCCTAATTACTTGCACCTGTGTCTCATTGTCTCCTCCCGCCTCTGTCTTTATATAGAGATGTCCTGTGGACACGCTGTGTGACCGTGTCAGGAAGTTCCTTGTGTTTTTCACTCTTTCTCTTCTCGTCTTTGCCTGTTTACGACCTGTAAATTCTGTTTAAACTGTTGTTTTTGTTTTACTCTCTCTGCCTGACTTACAGTCACGTCTCCTGTGGAACAAACCACTTTTGGGTCTGAGGGTGTTGGACTTCCCCCCCCCCCCCCCGTGTTTCCTGATTCTGTTTAGAGGAAGCGTCTGCAACATTTTTCAAAGTGATGGAGAGATGGAGCATAGACCGACATACATACAATATATTGTATAAAAACAGTTTTTATATTAAACTGGGACTAGTGTCATGTATAAACATGTATTCTCAATACTAACATACCTGTTATCTTGCATACAATGTGAACCAATGTTTATTTCGGTTCATTTTTAACAAACAAAACCACGTAAAAATAAAGAAATTTAGAATTTTTTCAGGCACAGATTGTTAATGTTGTAATTTCTGCTGCTTCTAATATCAGTAAAAATACTTTAAAATTTACATAATATATATTTATCATATTTAAATTTGACTTATAAAGTTTCCTTTAAAGTGCTACAAGTTTTATCAGTTCCAGAACAATGGTTCTACACTTTTATAGCCCTGACTGGGTTTTCCAAACTAAAATGTTCCTATTTCTCTCATTGGAAATAATGTGTAACGTGTTATAATCTACAATGTCTTTAAATGTCACTATATTTAGATGAATGAAAAGTAGTTGGCTCACACTTTTTGCAAGCAATTCTTATGGTTTTCAAAATAATTAAATGACATATTTTACATTTGCTACGATGTGTTGGACTCATGTTAATGTGTATTTAAAGACACATCATGGATGGATGGTAGGTTGGTTGGGAGGGGGTGGGGGGGGGGGGGGGGGGGGGGGGGGGGGGGGGGGGGGGGGGGGGGGGGGGGGTGTAATCAACCCCAACAATTTACAGAAAACAATGTTTATTTATATTGCACTTTACAATATCTGCCAGGTACTAAATGTTCTCCACATAAAAAGGAAGAATAAATAACAACAGTCAATAAGTTAGTAGAAATAAAATAGACAATAAAAAAAAAACATTAAGTCAATAAAGTAAGAATCAATAAAATTAGAAAATGTATTAAAAAATATAAATCAATGGAATTAGAAAACATGTAAAAGATCAGAGGGAAAGTGTCACCGTGTAGAGACGCCTCAGTCTTTGTGTCTCCTGATGTCCCACATATATATTTATATGTGGGACACGTCCTGAAGGACACACACACACACACTTATTTCTGTGTCTTAGTGAGGACACATCATATCACATCAAATGTTCCATTCCCTCGTCCCTTACCCTTACCCTTAACCCTAACCTTAACCATCACAACCCGTAACCTAACCGAAACCTTAACCCAAGTCCAGACCCTTAAAAATCCCTTTAACGCTGTGAGGACCAGGCAAAATGTCCTCCATAGGTACAAATGCTAAGAAATCCGCCTGGACATGTATCCGCTGAGAAGAACAGGACGAGAACGTTTGTTGTAAAATCAATAACAAGCTTTAATTTTGAAAATTGCCTTGTTCAGTCCATGTCATTCTTCACTTCCTGTCTTTCTTCTCCATTTCCATCTTATCTCATATAGTTCCCTGATTTTTTTTTTTTTTTTTTTTTTCCCAATTGTCCCATTCCATTTATTTCCAAGTGTCCCCTGTTGTCCTCAATGGACACACACACACACACTGTATCTCATTCCCTGTCATTAACATTTATTTCTCCTTTATTCTAGGTTTTTTTTCACCTCTCCCTCTCTTTTTCACTCTTGACCTTCTTCTCGTCCATCGCTCCATTTTCCCGTCTTTTCCCCAGTTGATGTCCCCTCTCTCCCTCTCTCTCCCTCTCTCCCATTTCCCTGTCTTTTTATCGTCAATGACAGACCATCTGGCCTCAGCGAGGCATCTTTAATGGCTTCATCACAGGCTGCAGGATGCTGCTGAAATGGAGACCAGTGATTGGCTAATACGCCTGGCCCCCCGCCCATCCCCCCCCCCCCAACAAATTCGGGATGTATTGCAGTGAGAGGAGTCAGAGTCAGAGTCAGAGTCAGACTTAGAGTCAGAGTCGGTGCAGATGTTTGTCAGCAGATCTGGTCTCACAGAAATGAGTTGTTATGATTTAAAAACACGGCGGACTCTGTCGTCTCACTCCGTCCGTCCAAGTGGACGACTGTCCTCGTCCCAGTAACCAAGCGCTGGTGGAGAAGCTTTACTGAATGAAGAAGTGAGTCCTCCTCTGCTCCTCTAGGGGGTGGCGAAAATGCCCCTTTTTCAGCTTGTTATTGTTAGGCCATTTCTGGTTTAGCATGTGGCTAGTTGCTAGTATTTTTTTTTTTTTTTAAGGCTAACAGATACGTAATCAATGTCCTCGTTAGTTAAAAAAAATAATAATCTACCAGTCTGAACCCCGTCATTTTGTTGTTTTTGTTTTTTTTTTTATTTTTCGGCGTCCCGACTTCCTCTATTATTTCCGGTTATTACGGAACTCAGAACTCTGAAATGCAAGCAGTGTTCGTATTTCGACATCCTGCATCCTGAACTAGGGGTTTCCAGCTTTCCAAGTTGGAAAATTCCATGTTCAAATGGAACGTACCATTAGCTGGAAGCGGTAACTATGATGGAGGGATAGAGTGCCCCCATCAGATGGTGTGGTCCAACTGAACGTAAACATGCTGCAGTAGTTTTTTCACATTAGCGATTTTATTGTATGCATCCACACATTTCCTGCATATTTTTTTCTCGAAATTCATGAAAATTATGCAAAAAACATCTCAAAAAAATATATAAGTGAAAAAGGAAAATCCTCTTTGTTGGATTAACACCAAAATTCCATTCAAGTTACAAGAAAATTAGTTTGGTATTTTTTGTGTAATCCTGCTAAAATATAGGGGTAGAGTGCACTGTAAAACATAATATCTGCTAAGGTATTGTAGGTAAAATTTAGTAACATTTATGGGTGAAGTTTCCTGTTGCAGTTGAATCTCTCCCACCTCACTTTTGGATTCCAAGTGTTGCTGAACCGACGTACTGTAGCCTTCAGAAACATTAAAAGTCAAAACATGTTACATTTGTCCATCGTGGGCCACCTTAACAACCAAAATGGCCGCCCTCTGTAGTGCTGACCCTGCTCGGGCTCATTCTGGATTAAAAAATGAAAAAAAAAAAAAAAACAATTCATATAATCCGGTGGTAGCACACTTTTACAAAAAAATATAGAATTATTTTATCATCTGCTAATTTCTGCCAGACATTTAATGGAGGTAATAATAATAATAATAACAACAATAACAGTTTCAACCTGAGCAGAGCTTCATATAAATTAAAAACAAATGTGTGGGTGTGCAGGTTATTAATGTTCTCACTGATGCTGGTTTTGTTCTGTGGTGATATGACAACCTACACTGTAAAAAAAAATATTTCAAGAAACTAAAATGAGCCTCATTTCAGGTAAATACGAAAAAAATTGTATACATTATTAAAGTTTTCTTAATTAAGTAAAGGAGGACTAGAGGTAAACATACATTTGCTAGTGTTAAATACAGCTTTCATGTCAATTTTTGTCATTTTAAGGAACATTACAGTGTGAAAGTGGCTAACTTTACACTCTAGTTTCAAGTATTTTAAGGAATTCTATCCAAGCAAACTCTACTTACCTCATTGCCAGATTAAATCAGTTAAATCAGATTAAGATTATTTGGTATATTTGTAACAGGGCTGTTTTTACAGTGCAGTCTCAGAGAATTGAAGTGGAAATGATTCCTTTTTTTTGTTTATAATATCCAGGACAAATTGTCATGTAGAGTTTGTGATTGTCTCTCTGTCATAGATGGCGCTCTTCCTGCTGTTAGCTAACATTTCTCTGCAGGTACACAACACTAACATATGTTATTAGCTACCTGCGGTTTTTCCCCGCCATCAATTTTTTTTTTGGTTTCTGGATTGAACTGGAAGTGACCCTATGTGTGTTTGTGTAGCTGGTCTGCCTTATGTTGTGGGGACCTAAATGTGTCTCCACACTCACATTATGGGGACTT
>JAFBJR010000374.1:855161-939764 GCA_016785285.1 Brachirus orientalis | reverse complement strand
CTTTCATCCTCACGTCTTCACTCTTTCATCCTCACGTTTCCACTCTTTCATCCTCACGTCTTCACCCTTTCACCCACGTGAGAAATCTGATGTACATGAGAAAGTAAATGTACAGTACGTGAGGAAGCAAACGTACGTGACAAATCTGACGTACGTGACAAATCTGACATGTATGAGGAAGTAGACGTACGTGACAAATCTGACGTACGTGACAAATCTGACGTACACGAGAAAGTAAATGTACAGTACGTGAGGAAGCAGACGTACGTGACATATATCTGACATATATGAGGAAGTAGACGTACGTGAGAAATCTGACGTATATGAGGAGGCAGACGTACGTGACAAATATGACGTATGTGAGGAAGCAGACGTACGTGAAAAATCTGACGTATGTGAGGACGTACATGACAAATCTGACGTATGTGAGGAAGCAGACATATATGAGGAAGTAGACATACGTGAGAAATCTGACGTATATGAGGAAGCAGACGTACGTGAGAAATCTGACGTATATGAGGAAGCAGACGTACGTGAGAAATCTGACATATATGAGGAAGCAGACGTACGTGACAAATATGACATATGTGAGGAAGCAGACGTACGTGAAAAATCTGACGTATGTGAGGACGTACGTGACAAATCTGACGTATGTGAGGAAGCAGACATATATGAGGAAGTAGACATACGTGAGAAATCTGACGTATATGAGGAAGCAGACGTACGTGAGAAATCTGACGTATATGAGGAAGCAGACGTACGTGAGAAATCTGACGTATATGAGGAAGCAGACGTACGTGAGAAATCTGACGTATATGAGGAAGCAGACGTACGTGAGAAATCTGACGTATATGAGGAAGCAGACATATATGAGGAAGTAGACATACGTGAGAAATCTGACGTATATGAGGAAGCAGACGTACATGACAAATCTGATGTACGTGACAGATCTGACGTATGTGAGGAAGCAGACGTACGTGACAAATCTGACGTATGTGAGGAAGCAGACGTACGTGACAAATCTGACGTATATGAGGAAGCAGACGTACGTGAGAAAACATACAAAACCAACTTGAAGTTGGTAAAATGGTGAATCTCGAAGCCTCAGAACAAGAATTCAGATTATTATGGGTGACGTCACGACCAGTTGCCCCTCAGTTTCATACTGTATAATCTCTGTGAATAGATTCTGCATGTTGCAGAATTTGGACATGATGGACAGTAGTTTGCCCAACCGTGTTTTCAGCAGCTAAAATAAAATTTTAGAAACTTTCATTGGCTTAGAGGTTAGACTCCATTGTATCCTCTGTTCACACCAGCTTTTACCAGCAGACACAGGCTGACCAGGTTCTGACCGTGGGTGTCTGCTTTGTGGAGATTAATACCAGGCGTTTTGCAGCAGCTGCAGAAATCATGACCTGTGCAGCATCTGCATAAGGCTTTTTACGTGTGGAGCCGCACAGGTCACGCTCTGCTAATGAAGACGTTTTTACAACAAGGGCACCAGGAGAAGCTGTGGAGCTGATTTGTCCTTCAGTGTCCGCTGCAGGAATGAAACCAAACATCTGGAAGGAAAACGTCTATGTCATCTCAATGCGTCCTGGTAAAATCTGAACAAATATTGAAATAGGATTCCATGAGACACTAGAGCAGAGTTTCACAGACGTCCTTTAAGGAGGTGTCAATTTACAATACAATGGTAAATGAATTTTAACTTTGTTCTTATAAACCTAAATCTCAACTAATAATTTCATTTAGAAAATTTGTTTGAGGACAGCAGGACAGCAAGATTGGTTGGACTAAAAAGACAAAAAAGCAGGTTTATTTGGACTAAAAAGACAAAACAGTAGGTTTAGTTGAACTAAAAAGACAAAAAAGCAGGTTTGGTTGGATTAAAAAGACAAAACAGTAGGTTTATTTGGACTAAAAAGGCAAAACAGAAGGTTTATTTGAACTAAAAAGACAAAAAAGCAGGTTTGGTTGGACAAAAAAGACAAAAAAGCAGGTTTGATTGGACTAAAAAGACAAAAAAGAAGGTTTAGTTGGAGTAAAAAGGCAAAAAAAGCAGGTTTATTTGGACTAAAAAGACAAAAAAGCAGGTTTGGTTGGACAAAAAAGACAAAAAAGCAGGTTTGATTGGACTAAAAAGGCAAAAAGCAGGTTTGATTGGACTAAAATGACAAAAAAGCAGGTTTGATTGGACTAAAAAGGCAAAACAGAAGGTTTAGTTGGAGTAAAAAGGCAAAAAAAGCAGGTTTATTTGGACTAAAAAGACAAAAAAGCAGGTTTGGTTGGACTAAAATGGCAAAACAGCAGTTTCAGTTGGATATTAAACGAATGTTTGGAACGACATCTTCTCTTATCGCCTCTCATTTAATGTTCAGTTAAGTTTTAAAATCCTCAGTAGTTTGATATTCAGGTCACGTCATAGTTATTGTGTGACAGTGTTGACCCAAAGGTTCAGGTCCTGATCTGAACTCACTCACTACGAAACCTTTTAAACTACTCCAAACCAGGACTCCAGACCAGATTCTGGGGGATGAAACCAGCATGAATGTCCTGTAATCTGAACCAAAATATCTCGAGGCGGAACTTGAATCGACAGATGGTGAAACAGGGCGGCGAGCTCTCTGCTAAAACATGTGAGACGTGACTTATTGGATGTTCACAGTTTGCGTGTTAATCAAGCGTCTGAGCTCCACAGTGAGGACGATACCTGGGCCAACTCGATCCGTGTCATAATTATCTCCTGCAGGCAACAGTGTTTCCGACAGTCTGTGCAACACGAGGAGAGGCAGACTGATGGGATTGGCAGCTTCACAGTGAACTGGCAGCAGATTAGGAGTGGACGGAGGTGTCTGCCAGTCGAGGTGATGGAGAAACATCTTGGTAACAAGGACACTTGAACCTTGGTCGGACTGGTTTTCCACGTTGAAGCTCTTCAGCCAGAAACTGATCAAGTCTTGGATTTTGATAAAAGTCCTCCACATGGTTCTGGAATCTTTTGTTGTTTTCTAACTTTTTATGACAGTTTTTCATTTGACTGCTGTGGTAACTTTTGGTGTTTTTCCACAATACAGTTCCAGCACGACTTCCTGTATGAACGAGTGGACGGAGGTGTCTGCCAGTCGAGGTGATGGAGAAACATCTTGGTAACAAGGACACTTGAACCTTGGTCGGACTGGTTTTCCACGTTGAAGCTCTTCAGCCAGAAACTGATCAAGTCTTGGATTTTGATAAAAGTCCTCCACATGGTTCTGGAATCTTTTGTTGTTTTCTAACTTTTTATGACAGTTTTTCATTTGTATGTTGTGGTAACTTTTGGTGTTTTTCCACAATACAGTTCCAGCACGACTTCCTGTATGAACGGAGGACTGAAATACGGCTGAACGGCTTGTGATTGGGCTCACCATCTCCGTCTTTCAGCAGCGCTGTCGCTAAATACACCAGACTCCTCTGTTAAATATGGACATTTTACATTTTAACGTCCTTGTTAAATGTTGCAGATTAACGCATGTTTTCAGGATTTTCAAGTCTTTTTAACTCATCTACAGTTCAACATTGTTCGCTTTGATTCTCGTGTCGGACTTTGACGCGCTCGTGACTCTTCCAGTGACGACACTCTCTGACCAATCAGTGGCCGGCGGTCTGTCCACGTCACGTTTTAGTATCGGCTCGACTGGAACCTGATTGATTGCAGTGGACTTTTTGTGGCAGTGGAATTTAACACGTCCTATTAACGGAGAATATTTCATTCACTGTTGTTGCCGATGTCGGAGACGGTGATATTTTCAATATTTCTGTATGTCCGCCACGATTTTTAACAAACTGACTCTTCTTCAACCACTTCCTGATTTGATTATTGACTCTATACCGCCCCCCGATGGAACACGGCTGAGTTCTAATGTAAATGTACTTTAAGAATACGAGCGGAAAACACAAATCAATGTCAAATCTGAGATGAAGCCTGTCACACTTCCCAGATTGTTCATCATTCATTTATTACGCCTGAAAATGTAAAATATAGAACTCTGACTCTTTCACACCACAAAGACTTATTTAAAAAAAAATATATATATAATCTGACAAATATTTGGTTGACACTGAACGCAGCACAGAGCGTCTCGTTCCTCCACCTACTGTCTGTCTCTCAGTCTGTCGTCGTCCCGTCTCTGTTTGAAGAGTCACTCTGAATAAATGGTTTGACCCACTGACTCCACACACACACACACACACTCACTTAGTACAACATGTCTCCACAAGCAGAGGCTTAATTCAATTTATCTGCTCTGAATTATTCATGAGAAGAATCGCATCGCTGCAAACCATCTTCGTATGTGTGTTTTACTCTGTGTGTGTGTGTGTGTGTGTGCTTCCAGTGCATATTAAATCAGTCCTTTTTTTTATTATTATGCACAATAAATTTAATTTTGCTGCTCTACATGAACTAAAATCACTTTTTCCCCAAAATCAAAACAGCCCCAGTGTAATAATTTTGGGGAAAATCAAACTAGGGCTAGAAGAACGGGAATGGTGATGTGGAAATAGGAGTGTGATGGCTGAGTCTTAAACTTTAACCCTTTAACTCGTACTGATTTTCATAAATGCACATCATTAGGTTAGCTTTGTTTTATTTTGCAGGCACAAATTAAATGGTACAACCATAGTCTTGTTTTAAAAAATATACAGTGTATTTACTTCGACCTGGTGACAGCACACAGTACTCACTGTTTGTCATTTCACTGTTTTGATTCATCTGTTTCTTCGTTTGAGTTACCAAGCACGAAGTCCACTTCTCCTTCTTGGTTTGACCAAAGGATGTAGTTGAGGGCGGAGCTAAATGCAGAGGCCCTGGAAATTGGACCAAACCAACAACTGACAAGCAAGGGGGTTATTGTATTTGCTTTGGGATGTAGTTATTGTGTGTGTTTAAATTAGTTTAGTTTAGTTTAAAATGGTCTGATCAGCAAGTATATATATATATATATATATACATATATATATATGTATATATATATATATACTTGCAATTTTTTTTTAGTTAAGATGACCTCTATTTTTAATTCTACTAATTGGTGTTTTTGAATCGTACCTTTTTTGAAAATAAAAATTGTTATTTTTTTTCAACATCCTGTGTTCTGTTGCACCGGCAGCCGCCATTTTTCCCTTTGTTTGGGCACTCACTTTAATTTTCACATACAACAGACTCACACGTCCACGCCGGCACACACTACTGATCCTACAGATTACTCATATAGGTCTCACATTTCTGTTAAATTGGTATGATTTGTTTTAATAAATTACAATTTAATCAGCATTCCTCCTGTTTGTAATTTGTTTGTCAGCCTTCTGCGAGCCAGGTCTGACAAATAACAACCACAAAAGTCAGGAGTTCAGAAAAAAAGAGAACAAAAGGCGAATGTTACCAGAAGCCAAAAAAAAAAAACAAGGAACAGGTAGTTAAGCATAAAAGACGTGACATGGGTTAGCGGGTGAACTGACAAGATGCACTGACACCAGGAAGCAGGAAACCAGGGTTTAAGTGGGAGGAGCCTGATGAGATGATAGTCCCTGCCTAAAACACAAGGGGAAATTAACAAAATAAAACAGGAACTCAACAGAAGAAGCAGAGAAACAACCCAAACCAAAGACACGGGACACGACACCCGGTTTTTATTCCAAACTGTTGAGTCACAATTTTGAGGTTGAGGTTTGTACATTTTTGGAAAAATTCAGTGATTTTCAATGAGTTGAATGATTCAATGATTCATTTTCAGCCCTTGAATGGAAGTGAATGTAGTGTCCTAAGAAGAATAGCTGCACAAACCTGTGTGTGTGTGTACCTGGTCTTCCTCATGTTGTGGGGACCTAAATGTGTCTCCACACTCACATTATGGGGACTTGTCTTCCTTATGGGGACAAAAATCAAGTCCCCATAACGTAAATGACTCCATTTTAAGGTGAAGACATGTTTTAGTTAGGTTAAGGTTAGAGTAAGTCTCCAGGAAATGAATGGAAGTCAATGCAATGTCCTCTGAAGTCATGGAAACCAGACTGTGTGTGTGTGTGGGTTAACAGTTAGCAGAGGCCAGAGACTCAAACAGGATCTTCCTCTTTGCCTTAAGGCAAGTGTTGACTGTGCTGGAAAATATTGGAAGTCTCAAAAATAGCTGAGGTTTCAGTGTTGGTTCAGTTCACGCACATGAACATCGACACATAGCTCTTTTCTCAACCTTTACTCTGTCTGTCCCTGCGGCTAAAAGTGGATCAGTCCAAAGTCATATATCAAACCGTCTTCTTCTGTGATGTTTCCACTTCCCTTCCCATAATATTCAAGTAAAGCTGCGCCGTATTGAAATAATTTTGCCCTGAATTATTCAAAAACATATTTTGCATAATTGCAACAAGTAACATTTTGGTGGCCATGCATGATTAATGACTCTGTGTTTAACCCGAAATGCTAATTATGTTATGTGCAAACAGCAGATGGGAGCTGCACAGCAGGACCTGAAGCTGCTGGATTGTTCCTGAAGAGCAGCTGAGATGTTTCAAGACATGACCAAGGAAACCATGAGAAGACAACTAGGTGTTTACTAACTCTGGTAATAGCTTAAGTGTTAGAAATAACTAAAGAAGTTGAAGAAGTCTCACATAATAAAATCTATGTCAGCTTCAGTTTATGATATCCTTAAGGATATGTTTACCATTGAATCTCACTGTTAGACGGAAGTTTGTAAACCACTCACTCTCCCACACCAAAGTCCATAGAGAAAATCAGTGATTTTAGCTCACAGGGACACAGGAGCTGCTGGTCTACTGCTGCCTCGTGTGGTCACTTTGTGTCACTGAGGTGAATCTGAACGAAGGATTTAAAATGCTGAAGTGACAATATAAGATATTTGAACTTAGTGATGGAGGCAGCAGTGGATCAACAACTCCTGTGTGCTGTGATGTGAAATCACTGATTTTCTCTATGGACTTTGGTGCAGCACATACTCTTCATTTCCCCATTACTATCTTGCTCTGAAGAAAAGGCAGAATAATCCTCTGGCAGTTCCTTTTTTTTTTTTAACTTTGCAAATATGTTGGAGCTTAATTGTTTAAAATAGATGTGAAATTATGTCAGATTTTTCACACATACTCAGTTACACATTCACACAGTGTGTGGTATGTATATCATGTCGTGTTTTCAGTCGTATAATCCGTATCAGAATATTTCTACACCATAAAATAGAGGATTATTGCTTTTATGTTGTTTATTCGAGATGTTTACAGTCTGTAAAGGCCTGGAAATAAAAAAAGAAACTGTAAAAAACTAAATGTTCCCTTCACTGCAGAGGCATTAGGTGTGTGTGTGTGCGCGCGTGCATGTGTGTGTGTGTGCGCGCGTGCATGTGTGTGTGTTCAGCCCAGGGTTCCAACGCTTGGATGGAGCAAAAGAAAAGGCCACTATAAAGGTGACACACATGGAGTATTTCACTGTCAATCTTTCACTGCTCTCTCTCTCTCTCACACACACACACACACACATTTGTATAGCATTATTAGTGAGGACCCTCATAGACATAATGCATTCCCTAGCCCATTACCCTAACCTTAACCATCACAACTAAATGCCTAACCCTAACCTAAACCCAATTCCAACACTAACCCTAAAACCAGGTCTTAACCCTAAAAAAAGCCCATTCAGGGGTGTAAAAAAAGTGAGACCAGCCAAAATGTCCTCACTTTGTCCAAATGTCCTCACTTTGTAGGCCTTTATACAATTTTTGGTCCTCACTCTGCAACAAGTACGTGAACACACACACACACGTTTGCACTTTTATCAAAGTGAGGACCCTTATAGACGTAATGTATTCCCCCCCCCCCCCCCCTTACCTTCCCCCCCCACCTTACCTTAACCTTAACCATCACAACTATATGCTTAACCTTAACTCTTACCTTAACCCTAACCTAAACCCAATTCTAACCCTAACCCTAAAACCGGGTCTCAACCCTGAAAAAGTCATTTTAAGGGGTGAAAAAAGTGAGGACCAGCCAAAATGTCCTGACTTTGTCCAAATGTCCTCACTTTGTAGGTGATTATACAATTTTTTGGTCCTCATGGATTAATCCTCCTCTCACATTCATTTATTTACAGGCTAAAAATGTTGGATGTCACTGTAAAATCTGGTCTACTAGGGAAAAATATATGGTAAAATATTCTTAAGTTGATTTAAATTTAAATTTATCTTGTTCTTAGAAAAATTGTTGTTTTATTAAAAAAAAAAAATAATAAAAATGTTTGCTTGTCCGGAATACTTGTAAAGTACTTGTATATTTGACTATTTAAAAAAAAATGCTTGTGATAAGTTATTTAAAATGCGTCTTTCTTTTCTTTATTCAGCTGACGTTAGGAATTCATACCTTAGAATTGTTTATATTTATATTGGCACAATAGTCCTTTGATGCAAAGCATTGTTTTAGGTTGTTACTGATTACTATTGTTTAAATTAAGACAAATTTTGCTCTATATTTTTAAAATTAGAGCATTTTTTCGTCGTGCAAAACATGATTGGCATGATTCTTTTTCTGACTCTCACTCGTCTTCTGTCCCTTTGTCCTCCACATGAGGGTCACTGGTGTCTAATCCCAGCCGACCTGGACACAGGGACACATAGAGACAAACAACCACAGGCAATTTAGAGTGTCCAATTGTCCTAATCCCCAAATCTGCATGTTTTTTTTTTTTTTTTTTTGGAAACTGGAGGAAATCCATGGGAGAACATGCAAACTCCACGCAGAGAGACTTGATTATTTTTTCTTTTTAAGCCAAAAAAAATAACAATTTGATGTTGTAGACAATGAGTCTTTGCAGTGTTTCTGCCGCTGCTGCAGGGTCTCGTCTGCAGCGTCCTCACATGAAGCTGTGCGACGCTGCAGCAGTCTGAGGCTGACGGCTGGGAGATTTAAGGCTCGCTGCTGCACTCAGCTGCCTGCACGGGATTTTCTAATTAGAGTTTGTGACTTGGCGCTCAGCGTTACCTCGACATAAATCACAGAGGCTCTTAGGTGCAGTTCCTGCAGCTCTGCCCGGCGGCCCTTCACTATCTCACAGCTGATTGACCTGCTCAGGAAAAGTGTGTCTATACACTGTAAAATCTTCATAACATCTGATCTCATTTTGAGCCAAAATATCTCACTTTGTCTAATTATTACAGATTCAAATACCAGTAAAAGGCTAAAACAATGGTTTGTATGAAATCACAACTGCTCCTTGTTTGTCAGAATTATTATATTATTGATTCGCCTACCAAGTTTTGTGCTTTTCTTCACAAAAACGATAAAGCTGTGCAAAATTCAGAGCCTTTATTCTGAAAACACACTGGTAAAAGTCTGTGGCAAAATCAAGTTACTTATTTTCAAAGCGACACGTCTCACAACTTTGTCGTTTTTGTAAAATACTGAATATTTTACTTTACAGGGGAAAAAAAAGGCTAGTGTAAAAACATCAGGTTTTACATACCGACCTTTGACCTTCACCTTCTGTTTTTTTGTTTGTTTTTTAAATAAAGTTTTTATTTAATACTTATTTTTTAAACTGTTCTGACGCTATAATGGGATTAAGTCACACGTGTGCAAGTCACAAATCATATGAAAAGTGCAGATGACGATGATTTCCGAGATATTTCACATTTAAACAGACTTTAACAAAAGACAGACTTGAACTTTTGAATATTTTGAATCAGTGACTGGGGAGATTAAAGGCTGATTTGAGTCAAAGGTTGCTTTGGTTTGAACGTACTCTTCATGTGTGAACGTTAAATAGAGAAGAAAAGAGAAAAACACTACATTTACTTAAAAAGTAAACTAGATTATTATGATTAAATAATAATGAAGGTCCAATAACTGCAGCTCATTGTGTTTCAACTAACGTTCAGAGAATATTTGTTAGGATTTAGGTTACATGTTAGTTTAACTTAGTCCTAACACTATTACATTATTATTATTATTATTACATTACATTCAAAATGATTTAAAATTGTCCATTCCACATATGCTCAATGTGACTTATCGTATTGTTTTACTGATAAATCCTTCCAGTTTTGGAACAGAACTTTGTTGGTGGGTTGCCAGGTTGGTAGTGTTTCCATGTTAATGCTTTCCATGTTCCAAAAACAAATCATAACACAAACTCGAAATAGAAATGTTACACAAAACAAAAATGTTTCTCCTGCAAATCTCAACTCCTAAAATTTGTGACTTTAGTCGGACTTGCAACAAATTATACCTGTTAATCTGCCTTTGATGACTGTGTGATTCCTAATCTGTGAAACCTCACATTTCTTTATTGTTCCTGAAAAGTTATTTTAAGTAAAAACAATGTCAGGAAATAGTTACATGTGATTCTGTTCAAGGCTGTGGCTTTTATTGTTCCTCGGGATTATGATCTGCAGCAGGGACACACGTGTTATTTTGAACTTTTGAACATTTTGAATCGATTTATTAAGAAATCCTTCTATTGTTGGAACAGCACTTTGTTGGTGGGTTGCCAGGTTTGTGTGTGTTGTTATGTAAATGTTTTTCCATGTTAACATGAACTCCTCAATATTTGAAAAAACAAATATTGCGCAAAAGAAAAATCTCAAATCTTAAAATTTGTTGGACTAAGCAACAAATTATACCTGTTAATCTGCCTTTGATGACTGTGATTCCTAATCTGTGAAACCTCATGTTTCTTCATTGCTCCTGAAAAGTAATTTTAAGTAAAAACAATGTCAGGAAATAGTTACATGTGCTTGAATAGTTACATCCTCTCCGGATTCTGTTCAAGGTTGTGGCTTTGATCGCGCGTGAACTAATGAATTAAAGATGCTGCAGTTAATCTGCTGTGTTTCCAGGTGAGCAGCAGCAGAAACAGCAGGAACAGACGCTGCAGACGAGGCCAGAGCGCAGACACTGACCACAGAGCCGCTGCCAAACGTTCATGGAAACTGAAAAATGGAGGCTTTCGGGAGTAATTTAGTGGATCTGATGGTGAAGAGATTTCACTGCACGTCCAGTGTCTTTGTGAAGATAAGTAAAGTGTGATGAGAGCGAGAGAGAGGAGGCTTTTTATCAGCCTTCACGCACACACACACACTTGAGTGTACTCCACTGATGACTAAAGCACTTCTGTAATGACATGAATGCTAAATGGATCGCTGGAGCTGATTGTCAAACTGCAGCGTTTTGTTTTTTTTGTTTTGTTTTTTCTCAGAATATTTCAGCTCACTGGACTTTAAGGTCTCACCTCTGAGTGAAGCAGTGAATTCAAGCGACTGCACTCAGATAAATATGAATAGTTTGGTAATTTGGGAGGAAATTAAATGAAATAATCCAATCCAATCCAATCCAACTTTATTTATAAAGCACTTTAAAAACGACAACAGCCGAGGCAAAGTGCTGTACATTAGAGAAGAATAAGATAATCTACTGAAACATACTAAAAGACAGACAAAACGTAAAACACTGTTGATTGTACTTATGTACACATATATACAGTACATCCGTGCAGCAGATGAAATGGGCTATATACACATACATATGCACAGACATGCATAAGAAACATACATACCTACATACACAGTGCATACATATGCATAATATATATACATATATATATACACTCACACATACTCTTTCGCTTACTCGCACACACCTATGTATATACACAAAAACAAACATAAAACCAATAAAAAAAACAAAACAGATCAAATCAAAGCCTCATACTGGGTTGAAAGCCAAAGAGTAAAAATGGGTCTTAAGATGCTTTTTAAAAACAGACAGAGAAGGGGCCTGTCTAATATGTAATAAGACGACATTTACGTCAATGTGATTAAGTATCACTGGAATAACAGTGGAAGATGAAGTTTATTATGGAATTATCCATCAATTATGGGATAATTAAGTGTACACCATATATATGTATATAGTATATAATAATATTATATAATAATAATAATATGTAATATAATATAATAATATGTCCAGTACACAGCCTTTTCTGGACAGGGAACTGAAATTTGTAAACCAATTTATCTCCCACACCAAATCCCATAGAGAAAATCTGTGATTTAACATCCCAGCACACAGGAGTTGTTGATCCACTGCAGCCTCTGTCAGTAAATTCTAATATTTTATGTTATGTTTTCAGTGTGTGAAATCTTTCATTCAGGTTTACTTAAGTGACACAAATTGACCACACGAGGCAGCAGTAGACCAGCAGCTCCTGTGTCCCCATGAGCTAAAATCACTGATTTTCTCTATGGACTTTGGTGTGGGAGAGTGAGTGGTTTACAAACTTCATTTTTCTGCTTTCTAAATGCTTTCAAACAGCAAAATAAAAAGTGACAAACATCTTAAGATATAATAGACTGCAGTAGAGTTTATTAGGTGATCCTGTTGTTAAGTGGTTTAAGGAAGTGGTGTTATGTAATGGGTATGAAGACAATAAAATGTATTTTATTTTTGAATGACTTAAAACATAAAAATGTGTATTTGTCTAATTACAAAAATGTGTCTTTAACTTTAAAGGAATGAAAAAGTGTAATATATCATTATTTTATCTAAAATCCCCGAACCTGCCTTTAATTGTTTTGACAGGGAGTAGTCACACTTGACAATCCTGTCTGTGTTGTCCCTTTTAAAATGATTAAGTTGGTTTCCAGAGAAATCTCTTCACATTCTGTGTAAAAGTAGCTCCAGTTTGAGTATAGTTTGAAAACTTGGCTCTGTAATTTGTTTCTTGAACACTCTTAATCCTCTTCACACCCTGATAATGTCAATAAATAAAGTCTAAAACAAAAAAGAAAGCAAAGTCTCTGTAGCAATAAAACAGAACGGGGACGAAGACGCAATAAACTGAGACAAAACAGATTGAAAAAAGTGAATTAATGAATGACACTCGTAAACTCCTGTGACAGATCTTTCTTACATCTATCACAGACTTGATTAATGACAGTCAGGGAATATAACAACTGTAAATCAAACAGCAAACTCTCTCTGAACTTTATACTTAACAGGTTTTTTTGTTTTTGTTTTACTTGTTGCTTAGTTTCCCCCCATCTTTACCAGCAGGTAAAATGCTTTGTCCCATCACACACAGCTGATTCAAACCAAACGGGCTTTTTTTCTGTGCGAGGCTTTTATTCCGTTAACCTCGCCGTTTGAACGCAGAATGCAACTTAAGTGGCTGATGTGTAGCTTTAATGGCTCAGTCGAACGCTAAAAGCCTCACAAATTGTTTAAAAGCAACAGCAGATGAGGGATGATGGATATGGTTTGAATAAGTCAAACATTTACTTGCAAATTGGTCAGTCTGATTTCATCTCCTCCTTCTCTTTCTTTTTTTTTTTTGTCTGTCAATTTTGGTTTCACGACTTTCCAAAACATTTTAAAGTAAAAAAATATTTCATGGCCACAAAGTGGTTCCAACCTGATTTTATGAAAGTGTGTATTTAGGCTTTTTCATTTATGACAGTCACAGGTTGTGTGGTGGAAAAGCAGGTGGTAGTTATATAGCTAATTAGCTTTAGGAGTTATAGTTGGCATAATTCTAACTACTACCTGATAAGCACTATCTAGATAGTTAGCATCACCACCCAATGCTGGCCCTAAAAAGTTTTCACCACTATTGATTTTACACAAAGTAGATGTGTATTAATATATGTTGAGAATTGTGTAAAATAAAAATAAAAAAACACAGGAAACCGGTAGGTAACAAATAACTAGTCAAGTTATGGGTAACTCTAATGATAATGTAGCTAGTTAACTAGCTAGTTAGCACCGACTATAATGAATACATAGTCCTGTAGCTTTAGCCACAACAAGTTAAGAGGAAGCAACGTGGTTAATTGTACATTGGCAATACCTAGCTAGTTAGCATTACCACCTATCACTCTTAACCCACATGTTAGCCACCAACACAAAATTTACCCTTTTTTTTCACCACAGCGAGGAGTTTTGGTGTTTAAAAAACACAAAAAAATTATTGTAATATGTATATTTCTATATTTTGTGAAATGCGTAAACATGCCGGAAAACCTGCAGGTAGCTAGGTAGGTTATACCTTGAGGAGTTACGGTTACTGTTATTATAATGTAGCTAGTTAACTAGCTGGTTAGCACCAAGTGTCTTAAATCCTAACCTGAATTCTGGTTCCCTACATCAAATTTTGTCCTGTAGCTTTAGGGGCCCCAACAACTTAAGAGGATGCAACATGTTTCATTGTATGTTTACACCACCTAGCTAGTTAGCATTACAATTTATAATTCTTAACCCAAATTTTAGTGCCCAAAACAAAATGTACCTTTTTTTTTTCACCACAGTGAGGAGTTTTTCCATGTTTAGAAAACACAACAAAATTGATTTTACAAACGTTATGTGTGCATTTCTGTATGTTCCAAAATGTATAAACATGTCTTGAACACCATCTGCAGTGGAATCTGGCCTGGGTTGACGCTGGGAGCTGAAAGCTGACACGGGGGGAGCGACTGAAAAATCCAGGAACCATCACTAAGGCCAGATAAGGTGCTGATGTCAGAAACCACCAAGTAGGTCATCCTCTTAGAGCTTCCTGTTCCTGAGGAGAACTGTATGGAAGAGGATAATTAGAGATATGCTGAGGTAGTGGAAGAGAACACATGGCAAACATGGTGCAAACACACAGAGGACTTTTGAGTCAGTCACTCCCTGCAGGGTCTATGACAAGCTGTAGACCATGTATGTAATACTATACATACATTAGATGTGTATGTAAACATGGCGACGGTTTCTACCAGTTAATGACCTTTTTTTTTCTTTAAATATTGACTGACTTGGTTTTGGTTTTGGTTTTGACGGTGGCTCATTGACTCAGCACTTCTCCATGTGAAGGACACTAACTCAACAGCTTTGACTCCCTGGCTAATTGTATGGATCTGCCTCGATCAATTCCACGTATTTCTGCTACAGGAGCAGGAGGGTGAGGAGGGTGAAGGAGGGTGAGGCCTGGCGTCCCAGGGGGATCACAGGAACATCTTATCAGCAGAGCGGGAGGTAAAATATGGCTGTCGGTGTGTACCACACAGAGAGTGGGAGGAAAGAGGGATGAAGCTGCTGCTGCTGCTGCTGGAGAAGTGGTGGATTTTATGACGGACCATTACCAACCTGCTAATCCGTGGAATTGTCAGTGTTTATTTGCTTCTTCCCAGGCAGTTTCCTGTGTAGATACAAAAGAAAATGACTTGTAATTACATTTCCTATATATATTTGTCTTGCCAGTTGGTGGAGAGCAAAACAGAGCTGAAAGAGAGTGAATCTTGAACTTTCGTGGAGGTTACTATGGGTCGGACTTTCAGTTTTTCCTTCTTGTATCTCTGAATGTAGCGAGTAATTATGCTTAAAAAAAATCGTTCTTCATCATAATTCGCTGTGGTTTTACCTGCGGCTGCTGACGCTACCTTGGAAGTTTTAGTGGCACTTCATGACGTGGACACTTTTCTGATGCTGGATGATCTTCCGGGTTTATTTCCAACAAAGTGAAACAAACAGACATAGAAACGCTTCAGCGGTTTCTTCAAATTTAAGGCTTTTAGCCTTTTCTTGTTCCTCTGAGGAGGAAACATTCCTGGTCCTTTAAAGTCTTAACTGTGTGCCTGGATCGATATTTTTGTCTTTCCAGATGGTCATCATGTCAGATTATTAAGCACAGATTATTGTTGCGTCTTCTTCGGGGGACTGGCAACACTGCAAGTATGACTCCGCCCAATCATCGTTTGTGCTTCCACTATTTCTATTTCTAGCTAAAAATGTTTAGCTTTGAAGTGGTATAGTCCCAGGGCTACTGTTGCCAAAGGTCAAAGAAATGTTTTTCCCTCTTCCTCTTCGTCATGTTAATTTTTGTATGTCACGCCACATCAGAGCTCTGTCCTCCTATTGGTCGACGTCCAGGAGAACGTCGCGGAAGATGTCCGTTCGTCGTTCCTGACGTTCATGATCAGGTCACGACCAAATCGCTTGAAAATCGCCCTGAATTCATGCTGTCATGTGATGCAGGCAATAAACCAAGTGTTCTATCGACCCCTGACTGTTTTATGTTATCTTAAAATGAACAAGTTCGTGAAATCAAATTCTTATGGAGGAGTTATTGTTGATAGTAAATTAAATTGGAAACCGAATAACTGGGGAATTAACTTACAAGACAAGATTAATTAACCAAACATGATTTGATTAATCTTATTAATCTTTTTAATTAATCTTATTAATATTAATCAAATCTTGATTAATTCATTAATTTAGAATTAAATTAGGTTAAATTTACTTTTTAGCAGATTACAGTCTAATTCAGATTATGTATAAGGCAAACAATGGACAGTTACCACTGAATATCTGTTTAAAACTAGAGGGAGTATATATAATTTATGAGGAACTTTTGTTTTTGTAAAACTACTTTTTAGAACCAACATTATGCAACATTGTGTTTGTGTTAAAGGGGTTAAACTCTGGAATAATTGTTCAGTCGACATCAAAATGTGTAAAACTGTCAAACCTTCTAAGAAACTGTATAAGAAAGACGTATTTTCTCGATTTGTATCTATTTAGTGTGACGTTGCTTATCAGTAGAAGATGACACTATTGGAATTTTATTTGGTCTGGTTACAAGGAGGAATTACCTGCCAATCTGCGGTAACGTGACTCCCGCTTTACATTTTGTTTTGCCACCCTGATGTCTCCACCCGGTTTGCCTGCTCCCACCGATAAGCTCCGTCAAACTTCATACATCAAACCATCTTCACCGAGTCCCTCGCATTCCTGTCTCCTCCCAACCATCAATGAGACGTCTTTTCTCGGGCTCGGCGTTTGTCTTCTCTCGGTTGACAAGTTATGAAAGTGACGAGGTCAGTCACAGCGTGTGTTATGGGGCCAGATGTGTTTGGCTTCGGGCTTCTCTCCAGCAGCTTTGTGCCTTGGCAGCAACCTCATCAACTTTCTCACGGCCTTCAGACCACATCACACTTCCTCTGTCTCCTGTTTGTCGCCACTGACAAGAATCCCTCCCAGTCATCCTCCCTCCATATTTGTCCACTAAGATGTGATTGCTGACTTTACTTGATGTGTGTTAGCTCACGGCGTGGCGGCGGCTCTTCTTTGTAATGTTTGTTCCAGAGTAGAAAAAAAGGACAGAGAAGAGTTTGTGACTCACATTTCATGCATCATATCTGACTGAATGATACAGTCCTTGTTTTGACTAAAATACACAGTTAAAACTGTATATTAGGTTATTTTTACACCAGGTAAAAAGACAACTGTCCCTTGGTAACGGTTCCTCAACAACAGTTCTTCAGTGACTGTCCCTCAGGAACTGTTCTTCAGTGGCTGAACCTCAACTGTTCTTCAGTGGCTGTACCTCAACTGTTCTTCAGTGGCTGTACCTCAGCAACTGTTCTTCAGTGGCTGTACCTCAGCAAGTGTTCTTCAGAGGCTGTACCTCAGCAACTGTTCTTCAGTGGCTGAACCCCAACTGTTCCTAAGTGGCTGTACCTCAGCAACTGTTCTTCAGTGGCTGAACCCCAACAGTTCATCAGTGGCTGTACCTCAGCAACTGTTCCTAAGAAGGTGAACCTCAGCAACTGTTCTTCAGAGGCTGTACCTCAGCAACTGTTCTTCAGAGGCTGTACCTCAGCAACTGTTCTTCAGTGGCTGTACCTCAGCATCTGTTCTTCAGTAGCTGAACCTCAACATTTCATCCGTGGTTGTACCTGAGCAACTGTTCTTCAGTGGTTGTACCTCAGCAACTGTTCTTCAGTGGCTGAACCTCAGCAACTGTCCTTCAGTGGCTGAACCTCAGCAACTGTTCCTCAGTGGCTGAACCTCAGCAACTGTTCTTCAGTGGTTGTACCTCAGCAACTGTTCTTCAGTGGCTGAACCTCAGCAACTGTCCTTCAGTGGCTGAACCTCAGCAACTGTTCCTCAGTGGCTGAACCTCAGCAACTGTTCCTCAGTGGTTGTACCTCGCTGTAATGGACCTGGTCTGCGTGTGTGATGCATATGGTTTATGCTACAGTTGTAAATTGACGAGTATAAAATGCCACACTTCTGTGTGATACTGCTGCTGTTCCTTTAATCTACATTTGGCTGCAGCTTTGCATAAAAGCACACAGTGACAGCCTTGGTGAAGTTCCTCTCTCTCTCTCTCTCTCTCTCTCTCTCTCTCTCTGCCTTTAAATCATTGTAATTTAAAATTCATAAAAATGTCAAACAGATACTATAGGCTTAATGTGGCCCAGGACTAATGCAATTAAAATTAATCCTGCTGACATTGGTCCCTGTCTTTTCCTCCAAAAGCCACTGCGACTTTCTCCTCCTCCTCCTCCTCCTCTTCATCGTGGCACAGTCAGGCAGGTTTAAATTTACACATTTGTAGGTAATGTCCCTGCTTTCTCCTCTCACCGCTCCCACAGCTCCACGCCATAAAAAGCAGATGGCTCTCCTGCAGATCAGTAAACCCTACTGCGACTGCAGACGATCGTAAAACGAGCCGCACCGATTGTGACGCAGTTTCATCAGGGCCAGAATGTCTTGTCATGCGAACATGAAATGGAACGTGGTGCTGAATAACAATATGACACAATGTCAGGCAATGACACAGACTCTGTCTCTCGTGGGACTGACCGTGTGACCCAGGAAACTCGAAACAGAGCGACTCCGTGTGTGTGAGAGAGAGACAGAGAGCTGTTATCCCCGTCCAAAAACATTTTGGACGTCCACTATTCGCCACGCCATGAATCACAATGTAATTATTTTTCAAACTCTTAGAGAATGTGAAGGGAATAAATCTGAGGTCCATCTGCTCAGCAAACACTGCATTTAATTCATGACATGGAAGGTGGAGTTCAGTCAACGTTCGTCACTGAACTCATCGATAAAATCAATATTTTTCTTCAGTGTGTGATTGGGTATAAAAGATGAGTGATAAAAAAAAATGAAAGTGTGAGTGAATGGGTCTGAATCAGCTTTGAGTGGTCATCAAGACTAGAAAGAGCTGTATGAGTCATGATTCTGAGTTTTGGTTTTGTTTAGTTCCTGTTTTATTTTGTAACTTCCCTTGCTCCCTAGTTTTGCTTTTTCTTACCCTGTTTTGGAGGCTGGCTGCACGGCTGGGCTTAGAGCTTAATCACCACGCCTGCCTCCAATTGTCTCATCAACGCCTTGGCTACTTATTCCCTGGTTTTCTGCTCCTCTTTGTCAGCGCGTCATGTCTTACGCGTCGGGTAATTCCGTGTCGCTCAGTCGAGCAACGTCTAACTTAAATGTTTTGATCTGGTTTTGTTACTCGTGTGCTTTTTTGCAGTTCCGTGACTTTTTGTTCTCCTTTTTCCTCAGACCCATTCCTGAGCTCTGCCTTTGCCTTTTCGTTATCCTTTGCAAATAAATCATTGTATACCTTTTGATCATCTTTTCTGCTTTTTGGGATCCTCTTAGTTTTATTTTCGACTAAAGTCAAATCATAAAGAATAAAAAAATAAGAATATCCGTGTAAATGTGGAAAAACTGTAAAAACACTGAAAGAAAATGTAGATATAAACCATAATATAATCAAGTTTTGGCCTAATTTACAGTAAATTTCTTATGACCTTTAAGGTAACAGTGGTACATTTCATGATTTCAACAGAAAGTGAAGAGACTATTAAAGTCTGTTGTTTTTAATTTTCCTAAAAGTAAAAAGTCCTGAGGGGGGGAAACCAAAAAAGAAAAGCTCATTAAAATCGTGTTAGAGCAATATTCGGAGAGCAGCAAACAAATCAGTGACGCAGAACAAAAATCTGCTCATGACTTTAGCCAGAGTTTCTGCTGTGAAATGATCTTTTCTAACACATTGTAAAGCTGCTGCTTAAATGTCATTAACATTCTGTTGCGTGTCCTTTTCACCAATCGGCGCACAGGAGCGGCTGACCGACGCAGGGGTCAGCGCCGCAGAGGTCAGTCGCTTATTTATGTCACTTTTCATTATTGGTATTTTTAAACAGGCCTGACCAGATGCTGGAAAAGTGCTGAACCAACAGAGCAGAGCGATGGTGCCATTTTCAGTCTCCAGCTTTAACACCAGCCCCAGTTTACTTCCCTCTTTAAAGATCACTGTCCACGTTTCAGTGTTAGAATGTTTTTTATTTTTGCATTTTAAACTTTTTCAGTGCTGTTTTTTAAACATCATATTTGCTTTTATTATAACAAAAACCACCTTATGCGTAGATATTTACAGCTCATATGATTCACTGGAAACAGCAACGACAACAAAATAGATTTATGTTGCATTTGAGTTTTAAACATTAAATAGAATTACTTATATTTAGTACTTATCTTATTTCAGCTTCCCAGAACCAGGCCCTAGGATGTGTCTTTATTCAAAGAGCATGTAAAACTGTGTTTTTATTTAAATGTAAAACCTCTAACATACAGTACATGTGACCTTATTTTCACATAAAAACAACTCTTCTGCTCGTCACTGGCGAGACGTACGTGCCTGCTCCTTTGCACTAAGCTCCCGTGACGCTGAAATGAAGTCTTGAAATGAAGAGTTGATTATGAAGTCAGAACTTTGGCTCAGTGACGACGCTGATCCAACAAAATGGATTATGCAGATCCAGGCAGAAGCACCAGGAAGTGTCTGTAGAGGCTTCAGCAGCTCCGTGATCCTCTCACGGCTGCTGTCATACATGAATACATCTGTGTATGCAGACACGCGTGTTTTCACGAAGGCCCCCCACACACACACACACATGGACGTGCTAGAAAAGGGATTTTCTTCTCTGGCTGCAAAATCCTCCTGTGACGGTGTGACAGATCTTCTGTTTTCCTGGTCTCAGGGACAGGTTTGTTTGCACATCACAATTCACTGGGATCGTTGGCTTGTCAACAAATTCACACGTTACCGCGACGAAACCTCAATTAAAAGTTAAAAACCGCAGCTAAAGCTCCAATATGAAAGGAGGTCAGAAGGCGAATTAAAGCACACACAGGGTGTTTCCTGTTTCCTGTAAATCTGCTCAGTCCAGTGTAAAAAACGATGCACATCCATTTCTTCGGACAAATGTGAGGAAAACTCTCGCACGCTGACATCAGGTCAACAAATGTAACTATCACCAGGGGTTTAACAATCATGTTTCTCACACCTGTAGCTTTTCATGTGTGGGTTAAAACCCATGGGGGGGGGGTGATATGTGGTAGAAAAAATAATTTAGGGAAAGGTCAGAGGTCAGGAAGTTTGGCAGGCAGGGCAGTAGTGCTGCAGGATGTAGCCTTGGGGTGGAAAAATCTACAAATACTTTTGATTTATTTCACTGATAGTGAAAATGCACATTTCTGGCACAATATTGTGCCAGTAAGGAAATATTCTCCACATGTCCTTCTGCCTTGTACTCTTATTTTTCAGTGTACAGCGTGTACATGACACTAGGGACCAATCACCGGAGGAATCCTGTGCTTGACTCTCTCCTCACTGAGCATCAGCAGAGAGAGTCGTCTGCCGCTGCCATCACCGCAGGCTGCAGATCTTTTGCTGCTGCTCCACACTTACAGACCTGTTCCATCCACGGCTGCTGCTGCTGCTGCTGCTGCCAGGGCCAATCTGCGTGACCGTGGCCCGGCGGCGGTCGATTTCACTGTGCCGTCCTGATGAGATTAGCAGTGACATCACGTTTGGAATCCCTTGAAGCGGCTCCACTTCTCCTCCTCCTCCTCATTTCTCGGCGCACACCGGGCACCAGCGTTCGCCCTGCGCGCTCGTGATGCGTGGAGGGTTCGCCATCTGCTCCCTGCGCGCTCGTGCAGGGTGAGGCCCGTTAATTACGAGCTAAGCGAGCGTCATCAGCAGACGCCGTCGCCGCAGTGGCTCGTGTGACTGGCAGACACGTTGGTCGTGTTGTGACACATTCACTGCTGATCTGCCTTGTTTGCATTTCAAAGCCACTTCACCAGCGTTTAATCGTATGAACACATGAAAGACGCTTTAATTGGTTTTTATGTCACTCATCATATCGGCCTCGCCCTCTCTGTACAGACGGGGCACCGGATGTGAACATTAAAGGGCCAATATGTAACATTTAGCAGCCAGAGTGGAGTGGGTGGAGACAAGTGACAAGGGGGGCAAATTGTCCTCTTTCATGAAGAGACTGACTGCCAAATAATGAGCTCTTCTGGTCATCTATGAAGAGGCTGACTGCCAATTAATGAGCTCCTCTTGTCATCTATGAAGAGACTGCCAAATAATGAGGTATTCTATATATCAACCAATAAACTGACCACTAAATAATGAGCTATTAAACTCTATATACACAACAAACTGTCTGTCAAATTATGAGCTATTCTTTATATCCAATTATGAACAGACTGCCAAATAATGAGCTGTTCTATATATATCCACCAAGCCAGTGACTGCCAGATAATAAGCTAATATATATATACGCAACCACAAACTGATTGCCAAATAATGAGCTAATCTATATATCCACTAATAAAGAGACTGCCAAATAATAAGGTATTCTCTACATCCACCAATGAACTTACTGCCAAAAAATGAGCTATTATATATATACAGCCACAAACTCATTGCCAAATAATGAACTTATCTTTATATCAACTCATGAACTGACTGCCAAATAATGAGCTATTGTATATAGATCCACAAACTGATTGCCAAATAATGAGCTAATCTATATATCCACTAATGAACTGACTGCCAAATAATGAGCTATTGTATAAACCCACTTTAAATAAGCTTATGTACAAACTACACACTGGACCATTTAATTTCTCATTATGGTGTTAAAATTGGAGTCAAACTGTAATATCAATGAAATGAGTTTATATTGATCCTGCATTAATCTCACTGTTGATGTTTTTTGTCCCCACAGAGATTTGATATTTGAGGAAAACAACTCTTAAAAGCTCTAGAGCTCTAAAAAACACAACCATTTAAATAATGATTTTGATGAATCCCTCAAGCAAACTGCCACAGTGTTACCATTTAAAAAAATGGCATTAATATATAGATTGTAGTTAGCTTAGCTTGTATCGTTTCAGTACATTCACATATTATATATTTATATGTATACATGTAGGAGATGAAGACCCGGAGGGAAAATGATGCATTACTCTATTAAAACACATTAAATGATTTAGTGGGAACAAATGAACGGGATATTACAGCTACGTTCTTCTATCATTAGCTGCTGTTGCTTGTGGCCCTTGGGTGCAACATTTCCCATCATGCACCCTGGTAATCCTCAGCCAGGGTCGGTGTCGTTGCATGGCAACATCAGCCTACAGAAGAGGACAAAGAAAACACGGAGAGTCACTGTTTCTGTTGGCGATTTTCATCGATATATATATATATATATATATATATATACATATTGATATAAAAAAAGTCTCAGAGACAGATGGAAGACTAAAGCTGATATACATCTGAGTTTTTATTTTCATATCACTGGGCAGGATTTGCATTTTAATGGTGTGTGTCAGGATGTGCACAGCGAGCCTGTGGGCTCTTCGATCACCATTATGCTCCGCCAATTAATTATGCAGGAAGTTACAGAGACAGACAGAGAGATGGGTGGGTCCCATCATTAAAATACAATACCAACCATTAAGTGGTGGCATGCTTTTTAATTTTCTTTAAAGTCCCTGTAAAGGAAATACTGTATATATGTTAGAAAATAGAGGCTGAGTTATTGGAGGAACGGCTGAAAACAGTTTCTCTTCAGTCTTGTTCTGGATTTTTGTCTAAAAATAAAAATATGACTTGATGACACACTGGAGCCATATCCAAAGTGTAGTTAAAAAAAAGGCAACTGGACTTAGTTGAATTTCTTGAAGACGTTTCGCCTCTCATCCAAGAGGCTTCTTCAGTTCTGTTTGACTGGTGGAGAGTCTGGGACTTATAAACTCTGTCAGGTTCTTGGTCCATGGGGTGTGGTTTGGACAGGAAGGGGGTGTGAGTCGTTAAGTCATCAAAGGGTCGTTGGATGTTGTCTTTTGTCTGATTTAGTTTCACCTGAGTCATCAACTGTATTTGACCTCAGGTGTGAATGTGTGTGAAACCTCCTGGGGAGGGAGTCCAGAACAGCACTGTAGGTGGCTGAGAGCTGGTGTCTTAGACCACCTCCCCTGTTCAAAGTTGGTTTCTCCAGTTTGGCAAAGATGGCTTCTTTTACTCCTCTTTCAAACCATCTGTCCTCCCTGGCCAAAATCTGAACATTACTGTCCTGGAACGAATGTCCTGTCTGGTGTAAGTGTAAATAGACTGCTGAGTCTTGTCCTGAGTGGGTCTGTCTTCTGTGTTGGGCCATGCGTTTGTGGAGAGGCATAAGGGTTCCCACCAGGACAGAAGGCAGGATGAAGGAACAGGAACACATCCGGGATGCACTCAGGAATTGTGGCTATCCCAACTGGGCCTTCACAAAAACCTCAAAATCAAACACAAACACAACAAAAGAGAAAAAGGAGCTCTCCCGCAAGAATGTTGTTATCCCCTACGTTGCCGGCATGTCCGAAAAACTTAAGAGAATTTTCAACAAACACGACATACCAATACATTTCAAACCGGACAACACCCTCAGACAGAAACTGGTTCACCCCAAGGACAAAACATCTCACCACAAGAAAACCAACTTGGTATATGCTGTTCAGTGCAGTGAGGAATGTAACGATTTGTACATTGGAGAAAACAACCTCTCCACAGTCCCAGACTCTCCACCAGTCAAACAGAACTGAAGAAGCCTCTTGGATGAGAGGCGAAACGTCTTCAAGAAATTCAACTAAGTCCAGTTGCCTTTTTTTACTACACTTTGGATACCATGACCTGGATGAATGAGAATCTTCACAGACACTGGAGCCATAGTTAGCATAACTCCTCCCAGGGCCGACCCAAGCTTTTATGGGGCCCTACACTCTTTTTGGCTTTAAATCCAGAGTGAGTTCTGTTTTCTATGTGTGTTTAAGCTCAGTTCTGTTCTGAATGTATCTGACTTATATCTGGTTATTCTTTTTAGTCCTGTTATTGTTGATTTTGTATCACGTGTACTGCACTTTGGTTCACCATGTGGTTTAAACATAAATCGAATATTATTGTACAGGACATACTACGTTTGATTTGGGGACACCTATAATCATTGATTCAAATTTAACACTTTAAATTACATTTTATTATTGATTGCCAAATAATGAGCTAATCTCTATATACACCCACAAACTGATTGCCAAATAATGAGCTAATCTATGTATCCACTAATGAAGAGACTGCCAAATAATGAGCTGTTAGGGTTAGGGTAGCCCATACATCTAAAGATATCTAAATTTCATTAATATGCAAATATTGTATACAGTGATTACAAAAAAATATTTAATATATATATATATATATTTAAAAAAAGGTCTTTACTTTTAAGCTCAAGTATTAGTTCTAGAGCAGAATTTGACCATATTTATAGTTTCTAACACACATAAATATCCCTAATTTATCAAAAAAATAAATAAAATTAAATAAATGCAAAAGAAATATTAATGTTTGCGTGCATATTTCAGGCCGGAGAACTAAGTGAGTCGTAATTTCAACCTTGAAATGAGTCTTCTAAGAAAACTGGCAGAGTTTGTGTTTTATTTTCATATTTAAAGATTAAAATCTCTTCGACTGAGGGGAAACAGAGAGTGTTCTTGTTCTTGTTGCAGAGTGAGGACCAAAAATTGCATAAACGCCTGCATAAACGACATTTTGACAAAGTGAGGACATTTTGGCTGGTCCTCACCTTCTGTCACCCTTTAAAAGGCCTTTTTTCAGGGTTAAGACCTGGTTTAGGTTAGGGTTAGGCATCTAGTTGTGATGGTTAAGGTTAGGGGATAGGGAATGCATTATGTCTATGAGGGTCCTCACTCTGATACAAGCACAGACATGTCTGTTTGTGTGTGTGGAGGAGTGTTTTATTTTTCATCAGCTTGGTATCTAAGCACAGCGGATTGTTTTAATGCAGATGAGCCTCCTCCCTCTGCAGTGAAGCTGGCACCAACTCTGGATCCACTCGCTGATAAGGTCCAGACCAGAGGCAGCGTTGGTTCAAGCCGCTAATCCAGTGAACTTTATCGGCTGCTACTGACTGTGTTTACTCTGCCAACACGGCAGTGAACGGTTCTGCTGAGTGAATTAACCTGCTGCTCTTTTATAACACGGCTGCGCCAACCACACAAACACGTGACGGTCAAAGCAGTTGTTTTCTTTTTCCTCAGTTTTCTAAACAGATGAGTTCACTGAATGGTTCAGTACTTCCTGCATGAGCGGAGCACAGACTCCGTCTGACACAGTCACTGAAGTGAAATACAGCCGAACGGCTTGTGATTGGGCTCACCATCTCCGTCTTTCAGCAGCGCTGTCGCTAAATACACCAGACTCCTCTGTTAAATATGGACATTTTACAAATGTCCTTGTTAAATGTTGCAGATTAACGCATGTTTTCAGGATTTTCAAGTCTTTTTAACTCATCTACAGTTCAACATTGTTCGCTTTGATTCTCCTGTCGGACTTTGTCGCGCTCGTGACTCTTCCAGTGACGACGCTCTCTGACCAATCAGTGGCCGGCAGTCTGTCCACGTCACATGTTAGTATCGGCTCGACTGGAACCTCGACAGAACAGGGACTGAAAAAAGGACCAGGTTCTATCACTGATGGAAAAGGGAAAAAAAAAAACAAGTCGAGCCGTGCTGTGCTAAGTCATGCTGGAACTGCATCATGAAAAAAGCATCATAAATAGGTACTGAGTGACCATGGGATTGAAGAGCGCAAATTATCCAACTTCCATATGGTTTCAGTAAAATAGGCCCCATGTGGAAATCCCATTAAATCCAGTTTGTCCTAATCTGTGGAAAACCCATTAAATCCAGTTTGTCCTAATCTGATTCTCCTTCTTCTACTTCCTGTTCCTGTCTTTGTTTGAATTTCCCTCCATTTCTCTGACCACACCCACTTCCTGGCCCTGTTGTTTTCACCTGGTCAACCTGTTGTGTATATGTACTCCAGCATTCACCATGTGTCCTCATATGCATTAGTGTTTGCTTGTTGACTTATATATATACTGTGTATATATATATATATTTACTTACCAATTGTGGATACAGTTTTTTGGATTTTGGCCTTTGCTTTTGCATTTGTTTGGTTGGATTTGTTCGGACGTCTTTGGACTCTTCTTTTCTCGTCCATTGGATTAAAGCGTTTGGATTCTGGACTTTACTTTTTTTGGTCTTCTCCGCATCAGAGTTCTCCATCATATGTCTGAGTAAGTAAGAAAAACTTTTATTGTTCTTCATTTCTGTAGTTTTTTTTTTTTTATTATTAAGGTTTTGTCATGTTTGTTTTTAAATAGTTGGGTTTTTTTTTTACCATGATGTTTCAGTTTATATTTCTTTATTTTATGTTTTGTTTCATTGTTTTTATTAGTGAATCATACAGTCGGTAGTCCCAGGAGTTAATTGTTTAATTTGACCAAATGTTTGACACTTTTTCTTTCAAAACTTTTTTGTTAAAGGTCCAATATGTCAAATTTAAACAGGTTTATTAGCAGAAATGTTAATATACAATATTATCCATATTTTCTTCAAGTGTATAATTGCTTTAACTTAAAGAGTCTGCTTTTGTAGCCCTAATATAAGCTTTTATATGTAATTTAACCGCGTGCTTTACTCTGCGGAGGCCGCCATCTGTTGCACTCTGCAATCTCACCATTAGGTGTCACTAATTCTTACACACTAGAACGTTTTGAGTGTAAATTTTCCCATTGTTTGAGTAATAAAAAAAAATGTTATCTTCTTTTGTAATACACTCAAAGAACAGTCCCAGTTGCATTTTGTAAGAAACGTAGTTTCTTCCAGATTATGTTATATGCTGGATTAACTACAAAACCCTAGGTTATGAAATACCAAGTAATGGCTGTTGTTACAGTTGGTGGACTCTTGATCTGAGTTGATGTCTCACTGTTTAACCACAGATTTCTGACCTCTGTGTTAATGAGCAAAAGAAACGGGGACGATAATCTGTAATATCTGAATAAACAGAATCACCCAAAGAGCGCAGGCTCCAGGTTTGAATTCGGGACCAGGTGGCTTGCCGTAGGGGCGATGCCCAGTGAGCACATTTTGCCAGTTCCATTAAGGAGCAGCTGTTCATTTAGGCCACACAGGTTTGGAGGCTGCAGTCGGTGAATGAAGAGTGATGAGAAAATACTTGGTCAACAGAAGCTCGGTGAAAAGGTGGCTGCCCAAAACTGATTCTAGTCCCTCAACTTCCTTCTATACGAGATTAAGTGTTTGAAATCTGAAGAATATGTTTAGATGCTTTATCTCACACATGAAAGTGGAAAAAATAAGAGGAGCTTAAAAGTTGCAAGATTAAGTTTAGTTAATTAAAGAATAACATGGCTGCCAGAAGGGACACAGGAGAAAAAATATTTTACTCACCAAATAAAATCTACATCAGCATAAGTGTACGATATGCAAAGAACATGTTCATGTCTTTATCGCACTGTTAGACAGACTTTTTCAACAGCAAACTGAACGTTGTAAACCACTCACTCTCCCACACCAAAGTCCATAGAGAAAATCAGTGATTTTAACATCACAGCACACAGGAGTTGTTGATCCACTGCTGCCTCCATCACTAAGTTCAAATGTCTTATTTTGTTATTTTGGCTTATGAAATCCCTCATTCAGATTTACCTCAGTGACACAAAGTGACCACACGAGGCAGCAGTAGACCAGCAGTCCCTATGTCTTTGTGGGCTAAAATCACTGATTTTCTCTATGGACTTTGGTGTGGGAGAGTGAGTGTTTTAAAAATGTCAGTTCCCACTCAGAAAATGCCGTTCAACAGTGAGATAAAGTGTCAAACATATTTTTTTTGAGTTGACCATATAAGTGAGTGTTTTGTTAAGTGTGTCGCCAGTGGCAGCCATGCTTTGACTTGGCATGTGCCAGCCTTCCTCCGGTCACATGTATGTAACATGATTTACCATGATAACTTACCAGGCAGCACAAACACAATTAGAAGCAAATAACCGGCTAAAACCATTTGGTCAAGAACATATTTTCAAACCGAAGCATAATTATCGTGTTGAGCCTTACGTTGAAGTCAGTCATCCGTCCTTCCACGAATTGTGTGGATTAGGTGAAACTGAGAATGTATTGCCCTCATTATAACAATCATCTTAGAAGCGGCTTTACTGAATAACATGTATTCTTAAAACCCTTGAATGTGGAATGGATGTTTCACTTTAATGTAGACAAAGTTGGCGACACTAAAGACACTCCAGGAAGGTTTATTTGTTTAGCGGCGTCTGTGGTTTGTCTTCAGCTCTGGCAGCTTGTTGCTGCTCTGTACGTTTTTAAACAGTGGTGTCTTGTATGACACAATAATAAAAAGAGTCAGCCAGTACCTCGCTTCATAAAAATAAACGAACTGTCCCTTTAAGACACACGAATGCAGTGGTTTTAATGGAGTTTTTTTTATGGTCAGACTGGGACTTTGTGTGTGTGTGTGTGTTTGTCGCTCTTGAATCAGAAAAGTTACAATGACACCTCTGCGTTGCCGTGCAGCAGCAGCAGCAGCAGGTGGAGAGGATGGTTGTCATGGAAACAGCTGACAACCACCTCCACTTGAGTCCTGTCGCTTTTTGCAAACTTATCGCCTGGTCCGACAGCGAGGCTCTGATCAGGACTGACCTGATGTGGATCTGCTCGGGGGCCTTCGGGCTTCAGTGCGCCCTCTGCAGCAGGTCTGCAGCTCCTCCTCCTCCTCCTCCTCTTCCTCCTCACTGCTCTGCAGCGAACACACGCTCAGTATTCAGCTCAGAGTCCACAGCAGTGGGGTCGGGCAGAGAAATACGACTCCTCTGTCACACTTGGCTGATGTCCCTGTGCTCCTCCTCCTCCTCTCCTCTCCCCCCTTTTCTATTCTCTCTCAATATCGAACTCACGTCCTGTACGAATGAGTCTGTGGGGAGTGATTCTCTGTGTGTGCAGTGCAGAAGTGAAAGGAAATGGGGGGGGGAAAAAAAAGGAGAGAGCGTGATAGGGAGGAAGACGAACACACAGGAAAGTGGAGGGGGGGAAAAAGAGGGTGATGGAGAGGAAATGACAGATGGAGAGAAATTAGGCCTCGTGTCAGAGAATAACCCGTTTTTATTATTTTTCCTACGAGCCATCGATTTCCCTCTGTGTCACTTCAACGACTCGCGTCCGCTGTGTTTTTCTGCCATGAAGGTAAAAGCAGGAAATGAAGCCTTGACGTTTGCTGCGGCTCAATAAAACCCAGAACGCTTCATACTCATTCACCCTCTTTGTTTCTTTACTTCTTTATTTATTATTATTATTTATTATTGATGCTGTGCTACTGTTTTTGTGCGTCTTTCTTCGTCTCCAGCTTCTTTTTCTTCTGTACATTTTTCGGTCACTAATAACGCAAATACTCTTTAATGCACACAAACACTTCAGTTTTACATAAGGGAAAACAAATTTTAGCCCCTTAACCACAAAAAATATCTAATAGAAGTTACATCAGTTTCATGTTGTTGAATGTTCATGTCTTTATGTCACTGTTGGACAGACTTTTCCAACAGGAAACTGACCTTCGCAAAATGGTCACTCTCCCACACCAAAGTCCATAGAGAAAATCTGTGATTTTAGCTCACAGGGACACAGGAGCTGCTGGTCTACTGCTGCCTCGTGTGGTCACTTTGTGTCACTGGGGTAAATCTGAAAGAAGGATGTCAAACACAGAAGTGACAAAATAAGACATTTGAAGTTAGTGATGGAGGCAGCAGTGGATCAACAACTCCTGTGTGCTGTGATGTAAAATCACTGATTTTCTCTATGGACTTTGGTGTGGGAGAGTGAGTGGTTTACAAACTTGAGTTTCCTTTTGGAAAAATCTGTCTAAAAGTGAAATAAAGACGTGAACACATTCTGAAGATATAAACGGGAGTCCTTCATTAAGTTGTGTCTCATTAGGCTGCCATGTTTTCCCCCCAAAACACTCACACAGCCTCGTCACTGCTGACTGTGTGTGCCATTATCTCACACAACCACACTTCATAAAGCCTCTACTGTGAGTTGAGGTGCTGTGTGCAGACATGAGCTGCTCCCGCTGACAGTTACACTGGAAGAGGGAAAAATGAAGAGGGGAAAAATACACACCAATTATTTTATTTTTTTTTTTTTTTTCTTATCCGCCTCAGGTAACTGTTTGCAGAAACTGTTGCAGGATGAATCTCAGTATCTCTGTCTGCAGACTGAAAGATTGTATTTGCAGTTTTGACAATTTGCAAAGTTCAGCGACAGTGAAAAAATAATAACAATGACAACGAAACTAAATTGAAATAAGACATAAAAAATGTATATAGGAGAACTTAGAAATGTGGACATCAGGTGTGTGTGTGTCTTTAAACTGAGAGTAAAATTTGGTGTAAATTATTTTTTCCATGTTGACATATTAAGACTGCAGGATGTATTTTATTATTATTATCATTATTATTATTATTATTATTATAGTCACCTTCAGTGTGTTGAGTCACTGTCTTCCTCCGTCCTCGTCCTCTCATTATCGTGTCTCCATTACTCCCCGAAACTCCGCCTACTCTTCACGGACACTATTTGACTGATATTGGCTTTTCAGTGCTGATACCAATTATTACTAGTTAATGAGGCAGATAATCAATATGATTTTACATTTAAGAAAATCCAATCCCTGTCAAAATGGCGAAACTCCAACATAACACTTTGTTTCCATTCAGTTTAAATTCAAAAGGAAATGATGTGTAAACGGCACTCCAGGCCTGGAACTTTCCTCTCCTTTATTTATTGTGTTTTCTCTTTTAATTTTAATTAATTTAAATGGGTATTTTGGTGACATATTCTAATCAGCAGTAAGTGACTCCACTGGTTCAGAACCTGGAAAGTTGGTTCTCGGCTAGAACCAAAAACTGGTCAACTGTGACATCATCAGTGGGCGTGTCTTATTCTGGGCTGTGACGAGGAAGTATGGAGAAAAAGAGTCCATGCTCCCACTTTGGTTCCTCTTAAACTGGTGTGAACATGAGCTGCTTCAACAGAAACCATCAAGCTCAGTTGAACCTGCAGCCTGAGAGCAAATCAGGGTTCCTACACCTCAGTTGACGGCAAATTCAAGGACTTTCCAGGTCCAGTTCCCTCAAAGTCAAGGACTGAATGTGCTGATGCAGTTTTAACTTGTCAGAGCGTCGTCGTCCACGGCGACGCTCTGCATCTGGACAAGTGGTTGGTCAAAGTCGGTCTTTTGTCATTTGGAATTATCTTGGATTATCTTGGAATTGTCATTTCCCAGGCGTCACGTCATTTGCTCTCTCTCGCTTAATCTCACGTCAACCGTGGACCGAGACAGTGGACAGTGTCCAAATTCACTAACTTTTAAGGATTTCAAGGACCTGTGATATCCCTGGTCCAGAGGGAGAGACGATCTGTTTTTTGAGCAAAGCTAAGAAGAAACGATGAGACCTTCTCGTCTAATACACTATATTTCTTTTGTCTGTCTGTTCCTTCCAACATGGTGTACACGGAATAAAAACTCTTAAATCACTTCATAAAAACTTTGTAATTTGTAAACCAACTGTGAACCAAAGAGTGGGACAAAGGAATAAATGAAAGACAGAATAAATAAGACATTAAAGGCTCACATGAGACAATAAATACAGAGTAAAAATAAGCATATTCAAAACAATAATTCAAGTTAAATAATAAGGAGGAAATAATACAGCAATATAGAATGGAAGCATGTCTAAAAACAAACAAACTTTAAACCAGGAATACAGGATAATTTACTTAAACGAAATAATACATTTTAAATACCTTAACTAAACAGGGAACAATTAAGTTGAGTAGAGTTTAATATAGAATTAGACGGTTAAAAAGTCTCTGTGTATAAAAAAAAAAAAAAAAAACAAATGTGGTGGTTCGACATCTTTACTGAGGTAAAAATGAGAAAGTGTCCTTTATACTTTACTTTTCACCACAGTTTTTTCCTCTTAAATCCTCCACAGCGGCTGCAGACAAATGACGTTTCTGACCTCAGGGCTTTTACTCTGTTTTGCTCTATTTCTTTGATTTGTTGGGTGAAGCGCACACGAAATCATATGACCGTGTTCTAGTGTCAGTCACTTTACCTGCAGCTGATGACGTTAAAACCAGGGACGATGTATAGATAACAGGCCACATCCTGTTAATGGGAAAACTAAAGGTATAGTTCAGAGAGTTGAGGTATTTTTCATATAGTCATATTAGCCTATCATTCCTTAAGAATGTGCCTGTTGCTTTATCTCACAGTTTGACAACTGAAAAACTGAAGTTTGTAAACCACTCACTCCCCCACACCAAAGTCCATAGAGAAAATCAGTGATTTTAGCTCACAGGGACACAGGAGCTGCTGGTCTACTGCTGCCTTGTGTGGTCACTTTGTGTCACTGAGGTGAATCTGAACAAAGGATTCTAAACACTGGTGACAAAATAAGACTTTTAAACTTACTGATAGAGGCAGCAGTGGATCAACAACTCCTGTGTGCTGTGATGTATAAAATCACTGATCTTCTCTATGGACTTTGGTGTGGGAGAGTGAGCGGTTTACAAAGCAACACAGACAAGTTTCCAGTCAAAAAGGGTGTCTCGTGGGTAAGATAAAGCAGTGAACGTATTGTTAAGATGTTGTAGAAAAGCTGAGATTTTATTATACAAACTTTTAGTTTAGTGGCTTTAAAATGTAAATTTAAACTAAATTGGTTTATTTTTTTTTCATGTGAGAACTGTATCTTTGTTTAATAATTTTTTTTTTTTACTACAAATTCACTTCATGTTTAAGTAAAGTTCCCTTTTAAAGCCATTTCACGGGTCAGCTGTGCTCCTCCACATAAAGATGATCTTTGGAATCATTCATCATGCACACTGTATGTCCACATTCAATCACCCACTCATGCGTTCATCCATGCATTCAGCCGACATGTATGCATTTCCTCAGGTCACTTCATTCTCTGATGTTCAGGGACCTGGATACGAGACCAGAAGTGCCGGTCTAGACGGTCTCTCATCTGCTGCTCTAATAGTTTAATTGTTACCAGTGTGGCTGAAGTGTCCACACACACACACACACACACACACACACACACACGCACACACACACGCACGCACGCACGCACGCGCGCGCGCGGACGGACAATGTGCCTTAAAATGGGTCTTTTTGCAGCAGGAGAGTCGTTCTGAGGCCTGAGATTCTCCAGTTTGTGTCTAAAATTTCACTTCTGACAATAATAAAGTGACAGCAGACATGTTTATTCTGCGGGGCGAGTGAGAGGATGTAAAGAGAGAGAGAGTTCTCAGATGATGTGACACTCCCGCGGACGGCCATGTTGTGGGTCAATTGTTAACAGCGAAGGATCGGAATTTCCCATCCTCTTTTCATCTTTTAGTTTTGGAGTTCATGTAATTATGACACCCATACAGGCAAGGCAAGTTTATTTATTTATATATATATATATATATATATATATATAAACACATTTCAACATCAAGGCATTTAAAAGTGCTTTACAATAAAAAAAAAAAAAAAGAGAAAAGCAGCATTGCAGATTTAAAATGCATAATAAAACATTTGAGGGGAGAAAAGAGATTAAAACAGATTTTCCTGTTTTCTATTTTATATTTTATTTCTATTTAAACGCAGTGGTAAAAAGGGGGGTTTTCAGGCTGGATTTAAAAGAATGAGTTGATGTAGTAGAGCTTCACTCTTCTGGGAGTTTGTTCCAGATACTTGGGGCATAGAAAGTGAAGGCGGCTTCCCCATGTTTGGTCCTGGTTCTGGGGACACAGAGCAAACCTGACCCAGATGACCTTAGTGGTCTGGATGGTTCATAGTGAGCCAACAGGTCAGGAATGTATTTTGCGCCTAAAACACTCAGTGCTTTATAGATTAACAGCAATATTTTAACATCAATTCTTTGTCAGATGGGAAGCCAGTGTAAGAACCTCAGAACTGGAGTTACGTGTTCCACCTTTTTGGTCTTAGTGAGAACATGAGCAGCAACGGTTTTCTTTGGGAGGCCGCTGAGAACAACGTTGCAGTCGTTCAATCAACTGGACCAGTTTCTCCAGGTCCTGTTGCGTCATGAGTCTTTTAAGTCTTGATATATTCTTCAGATGATAGTACGCGGACTTTGTGACTGTTTTAATGTGGCCTTTTAAAGTCAGGCCAGAGTCCATGTGCTTGGTTTTTTGGGTTTTAACGCGAGTGAGTGGAGGTTAAGCTTCAACTTTGACTCTTTCCTGCTTCGCTCCAAAGACAATTAATTTTGTTTTATCTTAGTTGAGCTGAAGAAAGTTCTGGCACATCCACTCATTAATCTGCGTAGTTCCATCACTAAGCACTTTTATTGGGCTATAGTTGTCAGGTGATACGGTGATGTAAATTTGCGTGTCATCTGCATAGTTGTGGTAACAAATGTTGTGGTATTATTAGGATCTGAGCTAGTGGAAGCATGTAAATGTTAAACAAAGGCCTTAGATTTGAGCCTTGGGGAACTCCACTGGTTGTTTTTATCTACCAATAGACACAAAGTAATCCCTGTCCAGTAAGTATGATTCGAGCCAGTGAACCAGAAAGACCCACCCAGTTTTGCAGTCGGTCAAGCAATGTCTTGTGGTTGGCAGCATCAAATGCTGCACTGACATCCAATAATACTAAAACAGAAACGTTGCCACTGTCTGTGTTCGAATGTATGTCATTGAAGACCTTGACAAGAGCTGTCTCAGTGCTGTAATGTGGTCGAAAATCAGACTGGAAAACGTCAAAACATTTATTTAGTGTCAAGAAGTCATTAAGTTGTTGAAATAATGCCTTTTTTAATAGTAAACATTGGCCTATACATGCGCACAAATACCTCAAAATGTCTTTTAAAATAAAATACTGAATACCCAACCAGTAAATACAAAATACAGCAGCTAAATCCACCATGTATCAAAATAAAATCCCATATTTGGGGTGTGCCTAGTCCACATAGTCTACTGTAAAAAGAATTGTAAGTTCAGTCAGAGGCACAACCTTATTTGGGGGCATTTCAAACAAAAATATAGAATATGAGGCAGAGCCGCTGCGAATGGTGGGGTATGGTGTTCAGTGAAAGTTTAGTGAATGACAGTGAGGTACAAAACTGCTAAACTTTATTAAAACTTGTTTTAGTAAGATAGATGTAATGCTAAGGAATAGCCCTTTAGCCTAACCTTAACCCTAGCACTTATCCTAACCCCCTAAAACCAGGTCTTTACCTGCAGAAAGTCCTTTAAAGCTGTGGGAGCCTGGACAAAATGTCCTCACAAAGCCATAAATGCCTGCACACACACGCAGCTGTTGTATTCCGACAGCGTCCTCGTCTCAGTCGCTGAAATGAGCTCAGCGTCTGTGAGGAAAGCAAAGTGGATGTTTACAGAAGCAGGAAAGAGTCAAACTGAAACACAAACAGAACTAAAGCTCTGACATGTTGTTATAAAAGTCACTCTCTCCATTTAGTCCACAATGTTTATCTAAGACACGGGTTGAATTTAGAGGGACAGTTCAGTTCTTCAGCTGTTTTTGTGATTTGCTGTGACCAAAAATTGACCCAAGCTGCAATTTTATTGCGATCAATTCTTAAAAATCCAAGTCAAAATGAAAGTGCAGGTGCAGCTCAGTGTCTGTGTAGAGAGGAAACAAACACTCCATCCACTTTTGCTGGTTTTTCAATGGTGAGTGGATGATTGGGCCAAAAAAACGCAAGATCACGCAAGAGTCGCAGTAATCGGTTGTCTTTGTGTCACTTGTTATGATCACAACATCATGACATACAGGAGGGATTATAATCTCACTCTCCCTGAAAACGCTGCAGTGGTGGGAATCACAGGATATCTCACGATCCCAGTGATATCACGGTACAACCGTTCAGTGATAATCAATGTAGCGATACATTACAATATCTGTGTTAAGAGTTAAAAGTGCAGGATTTCTCCTATTTATTCGCAACTTGGAGAACAAGGTGCATAACTTCTACAGTGCCACCATGAGGTGACACGAAGTAGCGACGCCCGCGAGTGAAACCGGCAGGGACTGTTTACGACAAAGCGACTTCATCGATATTTGCTCAGTTATTGTATTGCACGAGGAAGGTCGGTGATATATCACCAAACTGACGGAAAACAGACAAAACTTAACCAAAGGTTCACCTACTAAATTATAGTCCTGATAAAGTAAATTTTTTTTCTTGCCGTCAGACAGAAACGGCTCCTTCCTCTTTCTCCTGCTCTAAAGTCTCTAGAGAAGATCAGTGATTTTGTCATTCCTCCTCAGGAGTGTCCCCGCGTGGAAGTCCACTTGGTTCAGCCCATTTGTAGTGCGGCTGCTCGCTCCTCCCCTCTTCCTCCTCCAGCCTCGGCTTGTTTGTGTGAACAGGATTTTATGAAGGAAGTTTCTGCACTCGACTGAAGTGACCTGTGAAACTGGAGGCGTTTACCCGAGCTGCCGTTTAAATGTTGGAACCGCTGGAGGAAGTGAAGGAACAGATCAAGTACAGTTCAACTTACTCCTTCAGGCTCCAGAGTAGCAACATACACTATACACATACATGTTAACAAACTTTATATTAAAAAAATCCACATTAATGATATCCTTCTGGATCTGTATAGAACTTTAGCTGCTTATATTTATTACCATTTCATGTAAATGTGACAAAATCCATCCTGATCTGTTAAATTGTCACTGAGATATACACATCAAATCTGTAATCTGGATCAGATTCAGGTGAAAATAATCTGACAATAGAGAATCTAATCCTGCACACACACACCAAAGTCGGTTTAAATCCGATGGGTTTTGACAGAGATCGGACTAAGAAATTTTCCACTTTTGACCATTATAAAAGATTGGGATTTCTTGAAAGTTTGTTTTTTTTTTTTTTGTGACGTCATCATCACCCATTCAACGTGACTTTTACCACGTCGAATGGGAACACAGATCGGTGATCACCTACCTGTTACAATAAAGCAGGACGTTTCTAACAGAAGGACAAACTTGTTTTCATTACAAATTTTTATTTGTAAATTTAATCTGCGCGTGTGCAGCTCACTCATAGATGGCAAATTAAACACAAACCTTCAAAACATGCTTGAGTTTAACATATCCAGCCTAGAAGTGCATCGGACAGTTTTTCGTAATAACAAAATTGTCCAGCAGACGGTGGTATGTGGACATTTATCTGGTTCTACAAAATAAATGGCAACTTAATGAGCAAATGTGAGGAAATTTGCTCTTAGCTTAGCTTAGCTTAGCCGAGTTCTATTCCGTGCTCGCAGTTACGCAATTATTTGAGAGTGATTTTTAAAAAAAAGTGATTAATCCTGATTAACTATTGAACTTTTGCGATTAAAAAAGACGATTACTGCCAGCCCTAATCTGCATCAATATTATTTTCCTCGTTTGACGGACCCGTGGCTCGTGGTGTTCCGTTGTCTTTAGACGGCAGTTGGTCGACGCTGTGTTGTTTTCCGTCTCGGCTGCTCTGCCAGATGTGAGTCACGGAGTCGCACAGAGAAACTTGTTTTCTTCTCCTCCTCTTTGTTTTGGTGGGAGACAGAGTTGAAGAAGTCACCAAAGAAAAGACGTTTGTGGGAAAACTTGAAAAGTTTCCCGTTGAGTTGAACGCTGAAGTTGTTTTTATACTCTATTGAAAGGGTATGACCCTCAATGGAAGACATCCACGTCGACAAAGGTTTGTAGTTTCACATTCGCAGCACTACCAGTGTTGCCTAGCAACAGATCAGCAGCTGGATTGGCACAGATCACCATGACCCTCTTTTTAAACTCAAACTTTGATATTTGTTTCCTGTCCTCCCACTTTTTTGTCTCTGCCAAATATTGGGTCAAACTGTGTTCTGTTAATCCTGCTTCCCACCACATCATAATCCACTCACCATTGACTCACCATAAATTGGGGTTAATCGGCTCGTGACTCACCTTTGTGTATTGTAACTGAACAGCAGCTCCACCTGGTGGCTGGTCGTGTCGTGCTGCGTGAACTCGGCTTAAAACAAAGGAAAATCTTTCATTGTTTGTCCACTGGACGTCCCAGTGGACATCAACCTGTGTGACATGTTTATTTATTATTATCATTATTAGCTACTGTCAAATGTTTATTTCTTTAGTTTTTATTTAGATAGATAGATAGAACTTTATTAATCCCTTGGGAGTTCCCTTCGGGAAATTATGGTTCCAGCAGCAGTACAGCACCAAAAACAGCAGGGACGCCACAAGGACATACATGTACAGGACACAAACATATATTTCTGTTATTAGATTTATATAGATTTATTTAACCAGATGAAACTCATTGAGAACAAAATCTCTTTTCCAACCTGGCCACAAGGTCAGCAGCACATGTCATAGTGAATATTAGAGATTACAAAGGTCAGGGCCACACGGTGCTGTAGTGGTTAGCACTCTTGCCTTTGCAGCAAGAAGACCTTGGTTCTTGACCCCGGTCAGAACAACAGCCTTTCTGCATGGAGTTGCATGTTCTCCCCGTGTGTGCGTGGGTTTTCTCCGGGTACTCCAGCTTCCTCCCACAGTTCAAAAACATGCAGATTTGGGGATTAGAGCAATTGGACACGCTAAATTGCCCATAGGTGTGAATGTGAGAGTGAATGGTTGTTTGTCTCTATGTTTCCCTGTGATGGACTGGTCCACCTGTCCAGGGTGTTACCCCACCTTTCGCCTTCTGTCAGCTGGGATTAGGCACCAGCGCCCCCTGTAACCCTCATGTGGAGGATAAAATGGTCGAAAATTAGCGAGTGAGTTGAGGTCACAGTCGTAAGTTAAAAACCCAGGCACTGTTTACTGGTTCCTCGTTGTCTAATGTGAAACCAGTTCAGGCATTAGGTCCTTTTATCATTTACCCGGGTAAATTTAGTACCTACTCACGACTAGGGACTTTTCAGATTAGCAGGAACTTTGGAGGGGGCGGGGCTGTGTGGAACACGTCTTACAGCTGTTTCCGTGTGAACGTAACGACTTTGTCTCTATATTTAGCGAGTTTTCAGACCCTCTAGAGACTCACAAATCTAGTGTCTTTTTCTGGTGTTATTTGAGACATTTGGAGACACTGACGTGAAAACACGTATTGTTCTAAAGGTCTTTGCACACCGGACGGAACCAACGAGGGGATGAACATCGAGAGCAATGACTAAAGTGACAAGCAACTTCAATGCTCTACATATTTTGGTTTTGAGAAAAACAATGTAACATTAGACCTACTCGCAACCCCACAGTTGTGTGCTTATACGTATATGTGCAACTGTGTAGAAATGTGTAAGATTAATTAGGCAAATATGTGCACCCGTTAGATCAGGTGCACAGACATATGGGTACATATACTTTTTGTTCTTCTTTCCCTATCTGCTGTTTCTACTGTGTTTACAGGGGTACTACAGGGCTCATATTGCACCCATACTTACTTTTGTTTATTACATTGATGCTGTACAAAAAAATCTGAAAAAAAATAAAGTATGTATTTAAAAAAAAAAAAAAAAAAAAAACAATGACAAAAAAAAACGAATAAATTATGAGGAGAAAAATATCACGTCTGTCTGTCATTGTTTTATAGTTTCTTCTTGTTTATTAACATGAAACAGGTTTTGAGAAACAAACACAATCAAGTGATCCACCGGTTTATTAAACGGTTTGACTGTATGTCTGTGAACTTGAGGTGCAGGGGAAACACTTACCCGGGTAAATAAATTACCGTTAATCCGTGTAGTTTGTAAGTTCCTGGTAATTTTGGTGGAAAAGGGGCCATTTCCAGTTCAGTCTGGAGAGTGTTGCATGCACAGCGAGTAGCAAAGCCGAACGCTCTTTTCCTCTATTTCTGTTCTAACATGTGGAACAGGTAGATCCGAATCAGAAATCCTTTAATGTCCCTCAGACGGGGAAATTTGTTTGTCACAGCAGTTTCAGGCTATCGCAAAAGCAATAGCAAAATAGACAATATTAAAAAGGAAAGAAAAGAAAAAAGTCAGATTTATGTGTATACATATGTACATGGTATAGTGTAAAAGTTTTTATATACAGATGTTGAATATATTATAATAATATATATAATTTATAATATAATAAATATGGGTGATGAAGTGAGATGGAGGAACTAAACCAGGAGGAGCCTTATAGATTAATAACAGTCAGTGTGTCTGCCTGTGTACACTCTGACTGTTAGCACAGGAACACGGGTGCTAACGTCTGCTGCCACTGGCTCCCTGTCGTGATTGGCAGCTGGCGGTCGCTGCTGTGCGGCGAGTGGACGTCCAGCTGGACACGCACACGCTGGATGGGATTTGACAGATGAGTTGCTCGGCGCGTAAGAGGGCGTACCTGTTTTGCAGACAGACGTGTAGAGCATATGTATGTTGTTTAAGGGGAACAACAGTGTGAGGGACATCGTTCAGTGAGGCTTGATGGCGTGTTGTGTTGCGCGCGGCTACCTCGCCTAATGTCAACGCTGTAGCCGGTGATTTGCATACTACCCAGATGTTTCCTCTCTCAGACAGAATAAGACGCTCGTGATGAACCATCGTCGTCTCTGAGGGATAATTCCCGTCAGCACTGTGCAGCATCTCGGGAACAGAGTGGCATGAAATACATCTCTATTAGTCCAACTTAAGTGAAAAGACGGGTGGGGGGAGAACGAATCTGACGAAACAACAACTACATAACCCATGCTATGTTTGACTGTTTAGAAAATCAAGAGTTGGGGAAAAGCACAGCATGAGCTCACGTTTCTGAACCAATTTTAACTGCTTCTGATGAAATAAGGGATATTAAGGTAATATTAGGTAGTTCCTGCTTGTTTTATCGTCCATCTTGTGCTGCATACGTTTTCCTTTTTTTTTTAAATTTGATTTCTAAACTAAAAAGAAAAATGGTGAGGCAATAACACAGATACCTACCTGCTTATTAATTATAATTTCTATGCTGAACACAGGGGTATAATAGATTATCATCTGCATAAGAAAAGAGGACATTCCAATGCCACGTTCCTCATTAGCAAACAGTACTTTCCCAGGTGATGCATCGAGAGGGGAATTTCAAATTTTGATTTTTACATTAAAAAGAAAAAGAGTGCGATAACAACAAACAGCCGATACACCAGAGAGTCATCTGCATAACATCAGTGTTGGACATGCAGTGAATGTGCAAATGGAAACAAAGAAAGGGGGCAATGATTTATCGCTGGCAAGAAATTTTTCTGCTTGAGACACAAAAAGCGTCCGTTTAGGTCAAAGTAAAGAAGCATCATCAGAATAAAGCAACAGCCATGAGAATCCACGAGAATACAATGCATAGAAAGGTATGTCCTTATTACACTGTTAAAAATCTGCAACAAATCTTTAACTGTTTGGTCTCGAATTTGTTGTCACGCAGCATAGTTTAAAGTATGATCCAGAATACTGGGTTGATAAATATTGATTTGTTTATTTTAAAAAGCAAAGGTTAACAATTGTTAATGTTCATAAGGACCATAGTTGATATGTTTTCTCCTTTTTTTTTTTTTTTTTTTTTTTATTGTGTGTATCATGGCACATTTTGACATTTGGGAAAAAAGAAAAAGGAAAATCTCACAAGATTTTTTAGGAGTATTCAAAAAGACAAAATAACATTAAAAAAAAGACTCAAAACACTGCCATGTGTCAGATACTCAGCTTTCACAAAGTTTAACACACGATGGCTAAAGAGAAGTAAACGGAGGAAACTGAAAAAGGAAAAACTCAGCCTCTATTAATGGTCTGTCGAGGTGTCAAACTGCACAGCAGCCAGTGCTGGGAGACATTTCAAAAGACTGTTGGAGACACCTGCACGTCACACAAGCAGTCTCACAAGTGTCAACCCACAATGCTACAAAAATCTACAAAGGTACGCTCACAAAATGGGTACACTTCTCCAACACTCATGTTCGATATAATGCTGTGTTATTTTAACACTGGGACAACAACATTATGCCGATTATAATTAGTCTATAATTGTTATTATTATTATATTATTTAATATTTTTGCAAATACAAATCAAAACAGGCCATTTGAAAGGTAAAATTTATAGGCTGGATTATCAATATTGGAAGACAAGTTTGGATAATAATTGATGTGATTGATTAGTATGACATTGATATGATTCATCAGCCTTAATATATTGATTAGTATGACAAATATAAGTGGGTAAAAATGACTACCAACTAAAAAAGAACTGAATTAGCTGCAAACTTTATACATTCATTTGCAAAATTTGTATTATTTCTAATTAATATTTTCTAACTTTTTATACTTAATGGTTTTTGTAACGTGTCTTTAGTATTAACCTGTCTTTTTTCCCACTATCTAAAAGTAACCCCTCTAACTAAAATACTACAAATCTCCAGTTCACATCTGAACTTTCCCAACTGTCATGCATGTAAACAATAGGTAAAAGTGTATGAAACATTTTGAAGCAATAAAGAGGAGGACCTTTTTCTTTTTTCCCTTTTTAACATTTGACTTCTTTACTGGAAAATATAAATTTTTGGATACTAAAAAGAAAACTCACCAGGCTTCTTCTACTCTATACGTTTGTATTATACACATCAAGATACAATAGAGTATCATCTGCATAACATCGGAATAGGAGAATTCAGTAAACCATGATCTAACTGACTGTGGGACACCACTACAAGAAGCTGGCTCCTCCTCTGAGTCCCATATTCCTCCTTCCTTTTCTCTTTTATATCCAAATAATTGCCAATCCCGATTTCATTTAAGATAAGGGCAATTAATAATAATAACACAAAGAAAACTCACTCACCAATTTTGTATGACTTTAAAAAAGGAGGTACAATAGAGTATCATCTGTATAACATCAGATCAGGACAATGCGGTAAACTACAATCTGTCCGTGAGTGAATGTGAAAATGTGAACCAATAATGGGCCGAGAGTTGATCCCTGTGGGACGCCACTATTCTCACTCTGCTCTAATTCTTCTATATGATACACATATATATATGATATGAGTTTTTCTAAGTTTCATTATTCCCTTATCCTTCCTCACAATAATCAGGTCCAATGAGCAGCAAATTGCAGTTTCGGTTAAGTGGCGTGCCAGTTTTTTTTTACCGTCCTAAAATTCGATTTCTACATTGGAAAGAGAAATGGATAATAACACAAAGAAAACTCCTCTGTCTTGTCCACAAGCAAAATGCATAATTTTGTACAGTAACCATACAGGTACAATAGAGTACCGACTACATACCATCAGGATATGATAATGCTGTAAACTGCCATCTGCTGGTGTGTGAATGTGCAAATTGTAACCAACAATGAGCCAAGAATTGATCCCTGTGGGACGCCACAGCGAGAAGCTAACTCTCCTCTTACATATTTTATGTGGGTTGTCCAGGTTTCGTTATTCTTTCATGCTTTCTCGCGACAATCCGATCCAGTTAACAGCCAGTCCTCACCCAGTTTCCACCGACACATACTTTACGCTGACAACCTGCTCACAGGCCGACGTAGCTGTGTAGTCGCTAGCTGAAGCTGGCTATCTTCTCTGCATTCGTTTCACATACTGCATTCCTTTGCATGGTGTAAATACTCATTAAATGCACTCGGCTGTAACCAGAGTCCTCTCTCTCTCTCTCTCTCAGATTAATTCTTTTTCCCTCCACTGCATAACCACGTTTGCCCTTGACTCAGTCACTTTGCACAGGCCGTGAATGAGAATGGCCGCCCATTGGTATGTATGAGAGCAAAAGGTGAGCAGTGGAGCCACAGTCAGCGACACCGAGGCCATTATATCCAAACACCATGAGGCCAAACTGTCAAATGCTGTTGTCACTCTGATACTATCGCTCTCACTCTCTCACACACACACACACACACATTTAATTCCCTTCTTTTTTATGGCTCTTTCAACTTTAATGATTTCTATGAGCCAGTCCTTATTTAATATGCATAAACACACACACACACACAGTAAGAGTACATAAACTATGTACGCTATGTAAATTAACCCGTTCAACACAGTGTGAAAACACTTGATATGCATGAGGGATTCTTTTTTTTTTTCTAATAATCATTCTGGGTCATTTCTTTGTCATCTGTCTTAGCATCTAGCTATCATAGTATCTAGCTACCTGGCTACAGTATATAGAATTTTAGCATTTTAGCTGTTGTATCTTATCATGTAGCTATCTTAGCATCTATATAGCTTTTGGCATCTAGCTAGTTATCTATCTTAGCATCGAGCTATCTGTATATCTTAGCATGTAGCTAGCTATCTTAGTATGTATATATCTTAGTGTCCTGCTATCTGGCTTAGAATATGGCTATGATAATCTAGCTAGCTATCTTAGCATCTATATATATATCTTAGCATCTAGATATCTTAGGATATAGCTATCTGTCTATCTTAGCATCTAGCTATCTTAGCATTTAGCTATCAAAGCATCTGACTTTCATACTCCATACAACTTGTTTGACATGTATGAATATTCACCGTCTGGTTTTTTCTTCAGACTAATGCAGCATTAAATACTAATAATACTAAAAGGTAGCATTAATAAAAATAAATAAAACATGTAGTTTTTCGTAAACTTCATTATCATCTGACATCATCTACGTCCCATAAGAGTCTGTCATCACTAATTCATCATCCAGAGAGACAAACATCGTAACCTTTTGATCATTTAGAAAAACAGGAGATGAATTCTTTTTTTTCAATGGACAATTATTTAGACTTTCCACATTTAATTTAAAAAAAAAATCGCATCCCATCAGCTGGTGAAAGATTCAACTTCCCTTTTGCAGGCAAAGGCATTAGCTCGAGTAAGCAGACCCATCACAGAGGTTTAGTCTGAGAAGTAGATGATGCGTGAATAAGTGTACATTTAAAAAGGATAGAGATTAAACTGTCCAACTCCTGTGTTTGTTCAAATAATTATGTTTGTTGTCAAACTAAGGACCAGTTAAACTGTAAAAAAATAACTAAAATCTATGCTGCAGCTGTTATGCAATTTAAAATGAGTAAATTTACAAGCTACTATATTTTGCTGAAGCCCAACAGAACTGGCAAACAAAATGGCAAACAGTCAAACCCGCCACCAAAACATGTATAAAAATGAACATAGTCTTCAGTTTGATCACGTACATGACATTTCTTTTTTTGACATCATGAATTGCAACCAGTGGTATCGCCCCCTTGTGGCTATTCAATAAATGTTTACTTCCTGGTTAGAGTCACTCTGCAAACCAGAAGACTACAACAGCCAAGTGTGACATCGCCATATTACTCAACTTTTATATTCACATCAATAATGTTGTTTTTCCAACATCTTGTAAAGTGAAATATTGCATGTTAGACCTTTTTAAAGAGAAATTTTTTGTTCAGCTTTTACAGCTGAATGAGGCTTTTAGTCATGACTGGGAACGAGAGTGTTATGTGCGTGTTCCTTGACTGATTGTCACAGCACATAAACCGAGCAACTCTTAACACGCAGGTGTAAACAAATACACATAAAAATATTTATTTACCTTTTAAAATACACATGCCGTGTGGCTGCTTTAATATTAAGCCGGTGTGTGTGTTGTGATATTAATAATCTCTCTAACACCAGTGATGATTGAAACCAGGCTGTGAGTGTGCCGCTGTCTGATGACTCTATACGTTTCATTTATTATAAACTGTGCTGTCTGCACTGATCAGAGCCAGCGTCGCTCACGCGGCCCGCTCCCATCGAGCTGATTGAGTTCTGGGAATCCTTGATGTTGTGCCCACGACGGCGCTGGCAACAGAATCCCATTCTTCATGCTTCAGGGCACATTTTGATTTGATAGAGTATGAGTTAGAGCGCAGGGTGGAGCACGAGGTGGGGGGGTCTGTTGTGTAGGTCGGAGCCGGACATGGTTGTTTTGTGGCTTTTTGTCTTTTTGGCTCCAACGCTGATGTTCTGTCTTCATCGGTGTGGGTTTATCTGCAAGTGAGCAACGTCCTGTCTACAGTTTTTGGCCAATCAAACTGAATTTCAAGGTATGTTCCCATTAATTTTTTTTTTTGTAAGAATCTATGTCACAAAAATATATAAAATGTTCAAAAAATCCCTATCTCTATGGGCAAAACCGTAATAATGTATTTGGTGGGAATTTAAATTTAAGTTGGATTTTTGGTGTTACACAACTTCTTTTAGAAATTGTTTTGGTGCTGTCATTTCTACATAAAAGGTGAAAAGATATTTAATACTTACATATTTGTTGGAATAATTTGCAGTAATCCATACAACTGTCTTCCCATTAATTTGATTGCAGTTTCTCAAGAACGCCTCAAGTGAATTCTTTCAAAGGTTCACTAAGATTCCTGCATTAATTGTTTACATTTGGGTGACCAAAGGCCAAAGTTCATGGTCACAGTCGTCTCTTGACCATTATTGCTCAGTCTACGACTCTCTAGACTGAAACTGTTGGTCAAGAAATGTCACCAAACCCTTTGTCTGACACAATTTTATGTCCAAATTATGAAAATAAATCAGTTTTGTCTGGAAGTACAGTACTGTATGTCCCATAGACCAGCATTTTCCAAACTTTTTTATGCGGAGACCCACATTTTAAAGAATATTTTAGTAAGAATCTTCCCACTGATGATGTCATTAAATTTAAAAAACATATATATATATATATATATATATATATATTAGATTTGGTGGGAATTTGAATTTAAGTAAAAAATTTTGGTGTTTAGACACAGAATTGTGCAGAAACGATGAATGAACACTCCTGACATGACGTTTGTGATATTGTTTTGGTACCGTTGAGTTCATTATTTCTACAAGAAAGGTGGAAAGATTCATGACAGTTGCATATGTTACAGTAGTCCATATTCCCTTTCTTCTGATTGCAGTATCTCAAGAATGCCTCAAGGGAATCCTGTCAGAATTGGTCAGAAATGTTCACTTAGATTCCTGGATGAACTGTTAAAATGTGAGTGAACAAAGTTCTGATGCTTATTTTAAAGAATATCATATTCATGAACTCTCTTTGACACTAAAAGCAACACATTTATTTTATTCCAGGTGAACCCAAGGGTGTATTTTATTTGATAACAATAATTACTGGAACAAAAGATATCAGAATAACTATCAAAATAAATTGTCAATTAAAAACGTGTTTTCCTAAGAACTTAAAAAAACTACATTTAAAATTAAAACATGTATTTATTTTTTCAAAAATAACTACTATGAAAATAGTATCACATTATTTTATTTACAATCTCAATTCTCGACAGGAAGTCACACTTCACCCATGTGCTCACGCCCAGACGAGCAGAGAGCGAAACTGGAGGAAGGATGTAGAAGGTTGAGGGCGACCACTGGACTGAAACAAATGCACTAAAAGCACAATGATGTCATTAAACATGACATGTGGTTTGAACTCAAGTCAGTGCAAACACGTGTCGCAATATTTTCCTGCAGACTAATGTAAGAGAATCTAATGAAATGGAAACCCCCCCGAGAACTGGTTCCTCCTAAACCATGTTCATGTAAGGGACTCGGGTAGAATCCATCTGTGTGATGTCGAGCAAACCACTGAGCCACTCGGCTGTCTGTCCATTTACGTTGGAACTTGTGAGTTTATTTACGGAGTTTACCACGTTCACACAAACGTATCTTGGGCTAATCCACTGTTGGCGACGCCAGTGGATAACAACTTCGTACCTGGCATTTTGCTCACACAAACAATGTAGCAACGGATTTACTGCAAAACAAACATGACCAAAGTGATATTAAACTCTTGGAACGCTATGGCTGGGTACGTGAAGTTGCTCCCAAGTTCAGGGAGCCTTCCTGGATAATTAACACCATCATGACCCTGACAAACCTATAGGTGGCAGTGTAATGGAGAGCATAGAAACATGCTAGCCAATCAGAATCTCTCCCCCAGCTGCCTTTGGAGAGTGCAGCCAAGGGAGTTTCTGTTTTCAGTGGCCTAAAATGGATTTTTCATGTGTAATGAAATGGCAAAGATTGAATAAACAATATGTTTGTAGAAATACCCGTGTACTTCCGTACATAACCATATGGCTTTTTTTTCCGTTATACATTCTGGCACTACTCAACTCAAGGGATAGTACCTGGTCCTTTTTTTAGTACCTGCTCTGTCGAGGTTCCAGTCGAGCTGAGCCGATACTAAAACGTGACGTGGACAGTTGGTATGAGCCGTACAACGAGCGAACATGGCCGTTGTCCACAAAAGTACACCGTGGCCTGGCAACGAGGCGCAGGCGTCAACAACGACGTGACCAATACCAGACTGAGTAGAGCCGAGTAGTGCTAGAGCTGTATATGGAAAAGCTCCAGTAGTCTCCACAGCTTTGTGTGTTTGTGGGGCGTCAGCAGATGGCGGCGTCCCCCGCCTCGTCACACTGCAGCCCCTCATGTCAAAAACACCAGACTCTTCCTCCTCCTCCTCCTCCTCCTCTTCCTCTTCTGAAGCGAACTTTCATGTTCCCCCCTCGGTGCTCACAAATCAAACGCACACGTTTCCTCGCGACGCACCAATCGACCGGCAGAACTATTTCCTCTCCTGGCATGTTTCACTTTCCCCCTTCAGACTTCTGACTGGATTCTCAGTCAGCTGTCACGTCTGCAGAGATGTTGCCTTGTTTTATTTTGATCGTCTACACATGAGCAGAAGCGTAAAGTTTGTGTTGTTACAGATGTTGGTTCAACATGAAGCTGTTCCAATGGTGTGACGGATATTTTCACAGCTTGTCGCTCTATTGATGGTCAATGGATTTTTTTTTTTTTTTTTATTTTAAATAAAGGTTGACTGTTCCAATTTTATCCACCAGAAAAGTGAGGTGACTTAAGAAATCAATATTTTTCTCACATTTATTTATGGAGTGCTTCCTTATCTGCAGACTGAGTCTGTGTTTCGTCAGCTCCTTTGTCTTAAATGTGTGATATTTACATTTATATTGTGAACTTGGGTGACTGTATCTGGGTGGGCAGTGCCGGCCCAAGCCTTTATGGGGCCCGAAGCTGAAATTGACTTGGGGGGGCTCTAACCCAAACCCACCACCACTTGCCACTATTATTGATACAAATGTTACGGTACAAATTGCATTGTTTGGGTATGTTATTTAAACCAAACTAGTGTCACTCTTGTTTTTTTCTAACACAAGAGGGCAGTAAAAATGGCCGAGTACTAATTTGCACTTTTGTATTCAAAGTGAAGCAGTAAGTGTGGTGAAACTGAACTTAAATGAAACTTTTAACTTAAATTTAACTTAATAACTTAAGCTCAACACTAGATCTACAGATATCTATGTTAATATGCTATGTTTTCTCCGAACACTGTTTGGGTGCCCCCTAGTGTTTTATAGTGTTTTTTATTGTAAAGCATGTATGAAAAGTTATATCTATATATTTAAGATTGATATATAGTATTTTATATATACAATTATTTTGATGAACCATCATAGTAATGCTGTTTAGAATGGAAATGTAGGAGAACCTTAACCCACAAATACCACAAATTACTTTACATGTCTTTTTTTAATAGGGATTTTATATTAATATTTTTTAACAAATTATTTTCAATAGCTGCCAAGTATTTATACCCAGATAAAAATAAAAATAAATATTGTATGTAAATAAGGCATAAGAGAGCCGGTTTTCTTTTCAGTAAACAAGAGGACGTTTAATATTTGTGCATTTAATTAAAAATATAGCCCACTAAAAGGAAGAATAAGCTATTCAAATTTAAATGTAATACTCAGAGTGCAGAGTTAAAAACAAAGCGGCTCATTGAAAAAGAGCCTGATTGAATTCTTGTTCCATAAGAAGAAGCCTTCCGAGATTAATGTTGTAAATATTTTTTTTACATGGAATCTAGTAATTGGATTTTGATTAATCTTGAATGCAGCCGACGGGCCGAGCTCATTCACCAGACATGGCGTTGATAATGAAGCTGAAAGTCAGGCTTTGTTTTCACACTGTCCGAGCGAAACTGGACCTGAGAGCCAGTGTGATGACAGTGGAAATAAATCCCTGAGGAGATTTTGCAACCTGTGCACAAAGGATAGAGATCAGAAAATAAAGTTGGAGTTAAGGAAGTGTTTGCCAGATTTACAGGAAGTGACCTAACGAGATGGTAAAGTAAGCAGCACATATGTATCTGTTGGTTTTTACACTTACAGTACAATAACATATACAATCATATTTAATACCATTACAGCAATAAAATTACTTTGAAAACTAATTTATTTGCCTCACTTTGCCTTTTAAAGACATGAGATACTATTTTGCTGCTGTTTTAAACAGTCACAGTCGCCTCCAAAAATTTCTATAAACTTTAAATTTTCCCATTGCAGGACTAAAACAATGAACTGTTTTATCTAAAAAAAGTGTTAAGAGTCAGGACTTTTTCCTTTATTTTTGCTGTAAAGCGTTTGGGTTTCACATCTACAGGTAAATCAGAAAATAATAAAAAAAGATCAGTATTTCATTTTTTTTTTTTCCAGGTATTTACATACAGATTATGTTAAAGAACTTAGAAGATTAGACTTGTTTACAATGGAACGCCACATTTTAAGAAGAGCAGAAATATAGAAACAGAATTAGATTGAAATGAAAAATACTTGATGTTCGCTGTGCGTCATGTTGGTTCTTCAGATCTTTTATCAAATGACTCGGGTTGAAGGAGCTACTTTTCTTCTGCTCCTCTTGACTGGTAATTACCCTAAATCTTAAAACACTTGTAACTGCACACATGCTCAACTCACTCGAGCATTCTGCATGTAAAGTGGTTTTGTCGTAGAGGTTTTTTCGTTGCAAGTACACAAAGGAATCGTTGGACCTGATACCCATCACTAAAGAAAAAGTGATAGTATAGTAATCGTAAAGTTAAAGTATTACAACTGCAGTTTGTGGCGGGAAAGAAAATGAAAAATAATGAAAGATATCTCCTCTGACTTTGTCACTCCACAGAAAATTACACAGAATTAAAACAGTCTGTATGCATTTTAAAAAAGAGGTTTCAACTTTATATTCACACACCCACACACTAAAGTATGGACCAAAGCAGCTAAACATTTTTTTAAACTGTTTTTGCACCATGTTCTTGATTGATTTTTAGACAAATACCTTACATGACAGTGTATAAAATAGACAAACACTCCCTCCCATCCCCCACCATGCAGAATTCCCAAATAATAAATAGAAAGACATGACAGAAGTATTGTTAAGGAACGGAGAACAATTATAACATCGAAAAATCAATTTGCAGAGACAAACCCAGTTATAGCATGAAAGGTAACATCCAAACTTTGAAAGTATGTAAGAGAGAACGTGTCCACCTAAGGGTGATTGTAAAACAATAAAGTCACAATGAATTCACAATTAATACATATTTATGGTGCAAAATAAATTACTAATCCCACACATTTCTAGGAGTGGGTTAGGAAATGTTTGAAATACAGCTCTCCAAAACTGTCCGAGGCTGGGACCCAACCAAAAAAACCAAACACTGTTTTCACCAATTTTATCTCCGTTTAACGACATATTAAGCTCAGAGCTGGTTTAGCTACAGCCCTGCTCTCTGTCGCCCTCTGTGTCTGCCAGTGGTACTGCAGCCTCACAGCAGGAGTCTGCTCTGCTTTTTTTTGTTCTTCTTCTCTACTTCATTTTTAAATAATGTGTCAGCTTTTCCTGTAAAAAGGTAAAGACACATTATCAGTATCGCAGTATAGTATTCCAGAGGATTTTTGTGAAAAAGTGTTGGAGGGTGTTGACGTTATTCACACAGCACTAAGAGAGGAAAATATGGCCGCGCACACTGTCTGATAATCCGTCTTCCTGCTCTGTGTTTGTGACCTGCAGCCACACGCTGGAGTGTGGAGGACGATGTTTGTCTACAAATGTGTTCCCCAATGAGTTTGTGCTCTGAGGGCGTTAGCGTGTTTGGAAGCTAATGGCAGTGGAGCTAATGGGCGTATTGATTGCGTTTCCAGACGTTTTCAGTGGCTCCATTCATCATCCGAGGGGAAAGTTTGAACGACAGATCACACTTTCAGATGCTGTGTCATTCTGGAGGCAAACACAGGGGGCAGTGTTAGTTTTAGTCTTATGGAGAAAATGCCATTCAGTTTTGGTCATATTTTAGTCGTCTGAGATGTTTCAGTCGACTAAATATAATCAATTTACAATCAAATCTATTAATATTTTATTATTAAGGTTTGTATTTACAACTGTTTTGATATAATTTGTCTTAACAATCAAATTGGATACAGTTTTTCTTTTTGTAACAGGGTCCTGGACTTAGGCTACATTTACACGGCCTGCAGATGCAAGTGAACCAATTTGGCCTCATTCGTATATGGAATTAAAATCAGATACCAGTCAGTTACTTGCATTTGTGTCTACAGTGGAAGGCCAATCAGACAAACAGTGAGGATCATCACATATGCAGATGATATCATGCTGTTCATTTAAAAATAGGCTGCCTGAGACGGCGTCGTTACTTTCACTTTGAATTTCCATCTCTTCAAGAAAATCACAAACAAACGGTGAAGATCAGCACATATGCAGACGATACCACGTTTGTTCCCATAAGCGGACAGATCAGATATTCCACAGCGTGATTTCCTGAGGCATTTATTGAGCAGGGACAAACACATTAAACGAGATTTTATATATGAAGCACAAGATCTCATGGTTAGGCTTTTACTATTAAAACAAAAGTTAAAGAGAAACGTTTAAAATGGCACAATTTGTTGAAATGCAAACCATATAAAAGTAAAGATAAAAACAAGCTAAAGCACAAAAACAGAGGGCAGGCAAGTAAAATTGTACAATAATATGTACTGTAGAAGTGAATATTCACATGACTCCTTCAACTGGTGCAATTGAGGACAAGGGCTTGAACCAGTGGACCCATGTCAATGTTTCATGTCTTTGAAGACTTTAAGCTGAGGATTTCTAAATGTCATAAAAACACCACTTTCATTTCCATTTTGGCCTTTTTAACCATTTTCAAGTCAGTAGACAAATTATAATGAGTGTAAATTTCCTATATGGGTCACCACTGAAAGACAATGTAAGCAAGTCATTGTGTCAAACATGGCCCATGGGAGGAACCCAAAGAAGACCCAGGTGCAGAACATGCAAACTCCACACAGAAACCAGGATTACAACCAGTGACCTCCTTGCTGTGAGGCAACAGTGCTAGCCACTATGCCACTGTTTAGCACTTGCAGTGGTCAAAGCATGAAAAGATGAAGAGAGGACTTTTACTGTCCCACACCAAAGTCCATAGAGAAAATCAGTGATTTTAGCTCACAGGGACACAGGAGCTGCTGGTCTACTGCTGCCTCGTGTGGTCGGTTTGTGCTACTGAGGTAAATCTGAACAAAGGATTTCAAACACTGAAGTCACAAAATAAGACAATTGAACTTACTGATGGAGGCATCAGTGGATCAACAACTCCTGTGTGCTGTGATGTAAAAACACTCATTTTCTCTATGGACTTTGGTGTGGGAGAGTGAGTGGTTTGGAAATCGGTGGTTCTGTTTGTAAATAAGGCAAGTGTTTTAAAAAAGCTTTGTAATCCAAACATGTAAATGTGTGTGTTAACAAACTGTAGAGTCTTTAATCTTAACAGGCAACATATTGGATTTGGGCATTGATACCTGCCGTAAACACCACAGAGGGAGACTCTGCATAAGTCTTTTGCGTGGTAATCCCTCTGCAATAGTTAACGTCAGGATTGGTGTTATCTCCTCACTGTGCAGGGTGAAACCTCCTCATCTTCATCACCGCCTTCCTCTTCCTCCTGCTGATTTTGCTCACTCATCCCTTTTCCACTTCCAGAACTTCATTCATATACATTTTTACTGTTGTGTTTTTACGACGCTATTGTGCTCACGCTCCCTGCCGAAGTGATATCCAGGCATTTTTATTTTTCCTTTTTTTTTTTTTTTTGTTCCTTTCATTTTTATGATCCCATTTCCAGTTTTATGCCTTGCCAGTTTTCTCCTCAAGTGATCTTATTGGTTGCCTTGGAAACAACGAACCCCTCCCATTTGGCGTGTGATGCTGTTGTACACGGTGACATAGCAGCAGCTGCTGGATGCTGCTCATCAATCAAACGTGTAAGCTCATGTAGCTGATGCCGTTGGCGCCCCCCCCCCCCCCCCCCCCCCTCCCCTCCACGGCGTGTCCGTCGTGCCAAACATGGCCGCTGGAACACAACGTGCGTCACAAATGACAATAAATCTGCACGGAAACAAGGCGACGGCGCCCGAGGATGGGAGTTGATGTCGGCGTGGAGTCTGTTGTCGCAGTGCCGGTGTTGTTAATGGCCGTGGGCAGTTGAAGACGCCCGGCTCATCCTCGGTGTCCTGAGGATACGAGTCACATTTTCCGCTGTGATCTTCATCTCAAACAGAAAATTGATATCGTTATGAAATACAGTACCTCGCCTCCCTCCACTCTCACCCGACATACTGTATCTCATCCAACTCTAATAGGCTCTTGTCCTGAAGAAAAATAATCTCCCTCCTCGATCTTTCTTTCCCTCCTTCTTGGCCTCTAAACTTGGGAAAGTTGTAACTGTTGTACATTTTGGATTCACTTTTTTTTTTTTTTTTTTTACAAAATGTGTAGCTGGAAGCAACAGATTTTCACAGAACGCCAAATTGGTTTGGCCCAGTTAATGGCAGAGCATTAGAAATAAACCAGGCTGACTTTGGTTGCCAGACCTGGTGTGAATGATGCCCCACATTCATCCTGAGGAGCAAAACAGGCCCAGATCCATCAGCTGAAACTGAACTGGACCCCAATCACCCAAAACAGTGGAGTCTGGTTCCAGAAACCAAACCAGCACTTCCAGTCCTGTATTAGTAGAACCACCCCGATATATTTGCAGCATTCACTCACTCATTTTCTACTGCTCTATCCTCCACATAGGGGTTGCGGAGGGACTGGAGTCAATCCCAGGTAGGGTACACTCTGGACAGGTTGTCCAGAGTGTCCACTTCCCCTCTGCATGTTTTTGAACAGTGGTAGAAAACCCAGGTACAAACATGGAGAACATGCAAACTCACACCGGTGACCTTCTTGCTGTGAGGCAATAGTGCTAGCCACTGTTCCACTGAGTGGCCCCTGCAGTGGTTCAAAGTATCTCAAATCCTCAGATGGAAAGAAGTTTCACTCTCTCCTGCACCAAATCCCATTAGGAAAATCAACATTTGTGGCTCACGGGGACGCAGGAGCTGCTGCTCTACTGCTGCCTCGTGTGGTCAATTTGTGTCACTGGGCTTAATCTGAGCAAAGCACTGCAAACACCGAAGTCACAAAAATAACCCACTTGAAACTATTCATAGAGGGAGCAGTGGATAAACAACTGTTCTGTGGCTGTGATGTAAAATTACTGATTTTCTCTATGGAGTTTGGTGTGGGAGAGTGAGCGATTTAGAACGAGCGTTTCTGTTTGCGGATGAGACAGGGCTAAACTAAGGCTAAACTAAAGCTAAACTAAAAACGTGCGCATGTAAACAAACTGTGGAGTCTTTCATCTTGAGGTGTCGGCCGACGCTGACTCACACTGCCGCTCTGAGCCCCAGGGCGACTCTGGGGCTCCGTGTGTTCACGTCGTCAGTATAGATTACTGTAGTTACTAATTCATGCAGCAGGAGGTAATTTATGGGGCTTTCATCGAAGGTCCCCGATGGGAGATGAATGCTGTGTGTCTGGCCCTCTGCTGAAACCTCTGGGAATTCATGAACCGCAGGGTAAATTGGTTTGTCGCTGGACTTGACGGGGATCTGTTTTGGGAGGGTGAGCTGTGTCGGACTGTTGCTCTCTGTCTGCTCCCCCCCCCGCTAACGCTGAGCGGGACTTAATCCATGAATTTATTATGTTCTCTATTTGTCTGCTGCTGTGAGGTCCATAAGTGAGCTGCTGCTGCTGCTGCTGCTGCTGTTTTATCTAAACCGCAAGCATTACAAGATCCCAGGAGAGCAGAGGTCAGAGGTCAGGCCACTGCGAGCTCCATGACAAGGAAGTGAGCGTAACAAACGATGCCCTGACCCTCGGTGAGCAAGGGGCAGGAAGAGGAGGACGAAGAGCCGAGGAGGCGGCCATGATGTGAGCTTTATCGTCCTCTGTTTTGAACGTGTACGTATTTTATTTATAATCCACACGCGAATGGCGATGAGGCCAAAGTGGAGTGGTTCCACAAAAACGTGGCTCCTTCACACTGAGAGATGAATTTACTTACTTAGTCGTGATTCGTCCATTCATCCGTCCACCAAAGCCAACATGGATGAACCTTTATTAATGTGTGACTAAACCCCTAACCCACTTTTTTCAGGTGTTAACCTGTGTATCTAGAGCAGCAGGGCCGGCCCAAGCCTTTATGGGGCCCCAAGCAGCTGCTTAGTTAGTTTATCTCTCTGGTGTCCAGTAACGTGTAATTAGGTGCAAATCTTCACCGATAAAGGTCAGTGTATCTATACTGCCCTCTCTGGTCAAACACCAGCTACTGCGTGTGAATTCTGTGAGCTTCCGAATCACAAACAGAGTTTTAAAATCCGTTTGCTGGTTTTTAAAGCGCTTAAATCTGATGCAAGCTTTTATTTGCATGAATAAGAAGCTAATTCCTGGAGCGGTATTGCAAGCAAACACGTTGAATGTTTAGTTTAATGTGTTTGCTAATTTTTAGGACACGTTACAGTCTGAAAGTGATTAGATTTACAAGCTAGTTTTAAGAAATTTAGCCATATTTACTTAACTTTACAGATATTTTATTCTCTTCTGACACAGCGTGAGCTAATGGCTACTTGCAAAACTGCAGCTTTTTGCTACTTAGTACTAATTTTATTTATCTTACTTGTATTTCGTGGTATTTTAATGTTACTGGGCAGCAAAATAAAGTGTACTGGATCTTTGGTTTATTCTTAATGGGACTTAGTCGTGTTTTTCTGTGACATATAATCAGAGAAAATCAGGGATTATCAACTATCACGGAAACACTTTATACTCCAAGAAGCCATGAAACAACAGTTTTGGCAAATCTCTTCCACTGCCACCACGTTTGATGCTGGCGTATTTCATTCTCCTCAATCCTCAGTGATTTCTCTGTACACAATATCATTCATCTTTTTTTTTTTTCTCCTCCCACCGACTCAATCTTATTATTTCTGCCTTCACCACCTGCTTCACCCGTCGGGACCAATAAAGTTTCGTCCGATCGATATTTCTCCTGGTTTTTTATCTCTGCTGCAATCCAGATGTTGGATTTATGAGTCAGTAACTGTGAGCAGCAGCAGCAGCAGCAGCAGCAGCAGCAACAGCAGCAGCAGCAACAGCAGCAGCAACAGCAGCAGCAGCAGCAGCAGCAACAGCAGCAGCAGCAGCAGCAGCAGCAACAGCAGCAGCAGCAGCAGCAGCTGTGGATGTGAAGAGTCACCACGTCATCTCACACACACACAGATTATGGAAGTGAAACTTTGTTGGATTAAGTTTCAGGGAAAATATATCAAACTGTACCCTGTAAGAAAATTAAAAAAAATTTAAAAAAAAACAGCACCTGCCAGAAATAAGCCAAAATATTCTGACATTGCTTTCACTTTTCTTATATTAGGGGGAAAAAAATAATCTTCAAAAGAACTTGAAGAAATTTAGTCACTTTCAGAACGAGAAATACTCAACAAAACCAGACAAAAATGTAAGAAATTGTACTTTTTTTTTCTCTCACGTAAGAAATATAGAATTTTTCTTTCTTATGTCTCTTATATTTGCACACGCCAACCCAAAACTTGCTTTGCCCAGATTATTTTATAATAATCTGGGCAAATAAGAATAAGCTTATTTTTCTGTCTCTAAAATCAATATGGTGGGGGTTTGTAGCTGATGAGCTTTTCAGAAGTCATTTTTTTAATCCTCTTTAAACTTTAAAATCATCCTGAGGCTGAGTTTTTCCTTCAGGAGGTAAAGAAGAAGAAGAAGGGGCGGCTTTTTTTCTTTCCCACAGAGCGAGGAACGTTTCACCACACTGTGGATTTTAAAACGGTGTGTGAGAGTAAAACCCTTCAGCAGCGCAGCGGGATGCTTTTCTGTGCTCGGCATCGAACCTGCCACGCAGTCACTCTTCATCAGTGTGTGTCTGTAAAACCTCTGCAGATGTGGAGCTTCATTCCACCACGTAATGGAGAAGAACAACCGCAACCAGCCGCTCGTTCTTCTCCAGTGTGTTGTCTTCATAAACTTGAACTGAACTCAATCCATTTTAAAGTTTGTCAACCATTTCTTTTTTCTTTTTTCTTTTTTTTTTTTTTTACAGTGCAGTTAAAACTGTTTGCCCCATCCTCCTTCAACTGTGAGATTAAATGAAGAGGTGAAATAATATAAGTGAAGTGACATAAAATGTGTAATTTTGATGTGAACAATTGTATTTATCCTCAATGAGGATGAAATTATTATCCTCCCTATGGAAATGTCATTGTTTTTTAAAAGTATCTCCCACGTGCTGTTAAACAGAGCAAAGAATTTTTAACACAGCTTTTTCAAACATCCTTTTATTTTGGATGCTTCCATTATTTGACTTTACACACAGAAATGAAATGATTCCACAAAAACCAAAAACTACCAGCGTCAACATGATTGTCCCCCTGATGCTAACAGTCACTCGTGTCTCCTTGTTGCTGGATAACAGCCTGCAGTGGTTTGTTGGAGTTTGTCTCCTGAGGAATCCCAGCCCATTCTTCTTTGGCAAATCTCTCCAGCTCCTCCACATTTGATGGCCTTCTGGCATGGACCTTGGTCTTCACTTCAATGGGATTTAAGTCAGGACTTTGTGCAGGCCAGTCAGTAACGTTCACTCTGGTCTTCTGGAGGTCGTTCTTCACCAGGAGCCACGTATGTTTTGGCTCGTCATTGTCGTGTTGGAAGACAAAGCGACGACCCAGACCCAGTTTTGCTGCTGACTGCTTCAGGTTTTCTTTCCAAATCTTCACATCTCCTTGTTTCTTCATGATTCCTTCCACCTTGATGAGATTCCCAGTTCCAGACTCACTGAAGCATCCCCACAGCATAATCCTCACACCACCGTGTTTCACTGTGGGTTATACGCCTCTGTCTTCTGCCTCCAAACATAAACAGTGTCTCTGTGGACAAAGACTCTAGTTTGGTCTCATTTGACCAAAGGACATGCTTCCTGTGTGAATAATCTGGGTTAAAAATGATTTGCCCCCCCCCCTCCTTGACATGTGCATTTGTTTCCACGTCCACGACCGTACGTTTGACAGCCCTCCGCTAAGACCATGGAGGTGCGATCACACCTTCAGCGGACGAACTGAGGAGCTAATTTTCGTGTCATTTTTGTCCGTTTCATGAAGAAGACGGAGCTCGCTGAAGTTAACAGGAAGGAAAATGGGATTAAGGGTAATCCCTCACCAGTTTTAATTAGGGATGATGAGTGCTGAATGTGTGAAGACGTTTGTCACGTCTGTCAAAATGAGCCAGCGTGTTTACACCACATGAGAGAGAACCAAATTACTGTGTTAGTCTCTCTTAAAATGCACGTAAACATGTTAATCTGACTGAAATTATACTCATTTGAATTTGTCAAAGTGGGACAAATGCTGGTTCACACTGGATGAGTCCCGTTCTCCCGGTTTTCCAGAGGTGAATTTATCCTAAAGTAGTTGATCTGATTCAAATAATGGCACTTTCAGAGGAAAAGAGCGAGAGTTGTCCTTTAACTGGTATAATTCTAATCCTACCATTTTTCATGTTTCTGTGTTCTTTCAGCTCTCGCCATTTGAAAACATCCTCTCCGATGTTTCTTCATGTGTAGCCCCTCACTCAGTCACTTCCTCTCCTTCACTTCATCCGACAACGTTTTTCCTCTGCTTCTTTTTCGCCGGTTTCTTTTTCGCTGCAATGGTGAACATCTAAAATAATCTGAAATATCTCTGCCTTGATCTTATAGTTGGTTCCTGACTAGTTTGTGTTTGTGTTTCTTGCGAGACCTCCACATTTTTCACGACTCCCTCATCTTGCAAGGCTGGTTTTCCTCTAGGAAACAGTAGGGGGCAGTGGAGGCAGCCTTTAATCTCCACGTAACAAGACAATTAACCACCACGTTGACTCTGAAGCTGTTAAATTAGAGAAAAATCCAGCTTTTAAGGATCTGGTCTCATTGCACAAATGTTTTTTAAAGACTTGAAGGCAGAAACATTTGCTCTACATGTTTTACCTAATTGCATTTTTCTCAATTTTCATTAAAAATTTTAAATTATGTATGTTTTTTGTGTCGTATTCTTTATATTTTAAGGAAATATTATTATTCTCTTGGACAATATTTGTTTGCTGCATCCTTCATCTGAAATCAGGCTGTTGAGCAAAACTATCAGACGTGACTGAGGGAGCGTTTGTGAGTATACAGCAGCAGAGCAGGGACGGGCGGAGACGAGAACCATCCAGGAAAACTGCCTTTTCCTGGATGGTTCTGCCTGTGTTGGAAAAAGACAAACACGGGCACATTATTCAATCTCCGAACAAATCCACAGGTGGTTCCCATGGGAACGATGTGGAGCCGCTGAGGTCAAAAGGCCAAAAGACGACGTCAACCGCTGGAGAAGCGTCCACGGCTGAACTCCCTCTCGGGGAAAATGGAGTCCAAATAAAAGACGGGTTTTAACTGAGAGGGGAAATAAAATGTGTAAAAGGCTCCTGACGCTGCTTTTAAAATGAAAAAAATCCACTCCCACTGGTGCAGTTTGTACCGAGCCTGTCCGTACATGAGGCCTTTAAGTCCTCATCGGGCTGATTATTGTTTACAGTAAATATACAACCTGTCACTTCACAGGAGCTTCTACTCGACAGTTTATTAAAAGCAATAGATACATTTTTGTTCACCTCAGTGTTTGTTTTTCCACGTACAAAGTGTAAAACTGATCACATTTTCACGATGCAAAGCTCCCATAAGCCCCACAAAAAAAAGTAACAAATGAGTGAATAATTTAACACAGGCCTGTTTTCTTCTTTCCAACGGTATATTTAAACTCTCGTGAGAGATTTTACACATTTCCACAAGAAATATTTGCTTTATCTCCACTTGACTTCGACTTGGACTGTGTTTAATTTCACGGCACAATTTATCAGTGCACATCTTATCTTGCTTTTGCTTACAATGATAAGTTAATATAATGTTCCACCTTATTAAAAGGTTAACTGTGTTTAATGTGATAAGATGGATGATTCGGGTTTTGTAGAATTGTTTGTATGAGGGAGTGACTCACGTCTATATGACAGAACTGTCACTTTTCATAAAAACATGGTTGCCAGCAAAAGGCTCACATTATAAAATTAGTGTCAGCTTAAGTCTATAGCATTTAAGCACCATGCTGCCTACATTATCTCCCTGTTAGACAGACTTTTCTAACTGCAAGATCTCCCACACCAAAGTCCATAGAGAAAATCAGTGATTTTAGCTTGTGAAAACACAGGAGCTGCTGCTCTACTGCTGCCTCCTCTGGTACATTTGCGTCACTAAAGTCATTCTGAATAAAGTACTTCAAATGCTGAAATCACTTAATAACACATGTGAACTTAGTGATGGAGGCACCAGTGGATCGAAAACTCCTGTGTGCTGTGATGTAAAATCACTGATTTTCTCTATGGACTTTGGTGTGGGAGAGTGAGTGGTTTACAAACTTCACTTTCCTGTTGGAAAAGTCTGTCTAACAGTGAGATAAAGACGTGGACATATTCTTAACATATTATGAATGTAATTCAATGTATATTTTGGTAAGTTTTACAGCCGGAAACTGAAGTTTGTAAACCACTCACTCTCCCACACCAAAGTCCAGAGAGAAAATCAGTGATTTTAGCTCAGAGGGACACAGGAGCTGCTGGTCTACTGCTGCCTCGTGTGGTCACTTTGTGTCACTGAGGTAAATCGGAACAAAGGGTTTCAAATGCTGAAGTGACAAAATAAGACATTTGAACTTAGTGATGGAGGCAGCAGTGGATCAACAACTCCTGTGTGCTGTGATGTAAAATCACTGATTTTCTCTATGGACTTTGGTGTGGTAGAGTGAGCAGTTTGCAAATTGACAAAAAAACTTGAGTTTCTTGTTGACAAAGGCTGTCTTTCAAATTTGGCAAACATATCCTGAATACACAGTAGAGAATTTTATCAGATAAGTATTTTGTAAAGTGGCCAAAATCAGTTACTTTTGTCTCTGTTGGCAGCATTTCACACTGAACTATCCCTTTAAGTTGTTAAATCTCACAGAGCGTTTCCCGGCCTCGGCAGCCACTTTAATATGAAGAGGGAAACCACTGAGCATCTCTTATAATCAGACTATGAGGCTGAAATTACAATTCTGGGCCTTTTAATTACTCAGTAAGTGGGGCGGAGTCAGTGAAGCATGAAGCAGCAGCAGCCACCGTTTCAGGAAACGAGAAGAGACACAGGGAGAAAATGAGATAAGAGTTGGCCACGCCCCCTTACCTCACGCTTTATTACCCCCGACTATTCATAGCTACATAATTAACACGCTCGTGTTTTTCAGCAGCAGATGCAGGATCCTGTAGGTCCAGTGATACGGGCTTTTATCTACGGCTGATGCTGAAATTAAGAAAACACTGCAGCAGATGGACAATATATGAGGAGGGATTATTTTTGTCCTTGCTACATTTAATAAAATAAAACTGTTTGATTTAACATTTCATATCCTATCAGCTCCATGTGACTCATCTCTGTGTTTGTGTCGCTTTAGAAACCTCTCATTCTCCCCAGCACCAAAGTCCATAGAGAAAACCAATGATTTTAGCATCACGGCACACAGGAGTTGTTGACCCACCACTGCTTCTATCAGTGAGTTCACACGTGTTATTTTGTTAATTCTGTGTTTGAAATTCTTCATTTAAGTTTTACCTCAGTGACACAAAGTGACCACACGAGGCAGCAGTAGACCAGCAGCTCCTGTGTCCCTGTGAGCTAAAATCGCTGATTTTCTCTATGGACTTTGGTGTGGGAGAGCGAGTCTGTCTAACCGTGAGATAAAGACGTGAACATATCGTAGGTTTAAAACTGTCGCACTTTACTTTAAATAGGAACAAATGTCTGTTACAATGAAATTATTTTCACATGATTTCTCTGTAGAAGACGGAGATGGACGTCATTGTGCAGACAGTCGTACCACTGGGGGCAGTATAGAGTCCAATCGGTCAGGAAAATGATGAGTCTGCATGAGCATTTCAAAGAATGTCACACAGGAAATGATGAATTCCATGTGAAGCAACAGCAGCTGAGCCACTGAAGGGAGATGACAATAAAACACAAAGTTTTAGACGTTCATTTAAAAAACAGACAATCTTAAATAGCACCACTTCCTTTCAATCTGGCCTTCAAAGTAAGAGCCACAGTTCCCGCCCCCATGTCTTTACATTATATTTAATTTTAGTCGTTATTTTAATAAAATACACCATTTCATGTGTGGGGTTTTTTTTTCATTTTTGTCATTTTTTGTTTGTTTGTTTGTTTGTTTTTGTGGTGTTGTTTTTTTTTTTTTTTTTTGAGAAAATAACATTGTTTTACAATTTAATTTTTACAAAATAAAATACACAATTTCACCTTACATTTTGGTAGCTATTTTGGAAACTAAAATACAAATTTCAATTTTCATGCATCTTTCATTGCAATTATTTTACAAAATAAAATACACATTTTGGTTTTGTCTTTCATTACAGTGGGTTTTTATTTATTTATTTATTTTTTCAAAATAAAATACACAATTTCACGTTATCCTTAATTTTAGTCGTTATTCTTTGGAAAAAAAAAAAAAAGGCATGCGCTTCTCATCTCCACCCGCCCCTGCTCTGCTGCTGTATACAAGCAAAGGCTCCCTCAGTCAGGTCTGATAGTTTTGCCCAACAGAGCCTGTTTTCAGATAAAGGACGCAGCAAACAAATAATGTTTCATTGTCTCATTGCCAGTTAAATGTTGTACAACTTCTCGGGTCATTCATGTCCACAGGTTTGCTGCTGCTGCTGCTGCTGCTGCTGCTGCTGCTCATCTTCTTCCTGCGGAGTAAAAATGAAGGATGTAATCTCACCTTGAGGGTAATTGATGGAGTCAAAGAGGAGGAGGATGGGGTTCCTGAGGACAAGGCGGAGATAAATCAGCCAAATGAAGAAGGGAACTACAACCTCGGTCACAGACGGGAGGAAGTCTCCAGGATCCCAGTGTGTGTGTGTGTGTGTGTGTGTGTGTGTGTGTGTGTGTGTGTGTGTGTGTGTGTGCGACGCAGCAAAGTGTGACTATACAAACTGAAATCTGAGGAAAGCTGGACATGTTGTACTGAGTCTGGCCACTTTATTAGGTACACAGGGTGAGAAGTAGCAGCAGGTGTGGTTTTCTTCTTGTTCTCCTCCATTCCTTGGTTGTAACAGGTGGTTGGTCGAGTTACTGTTGCTTTTCTACAGTCAACATTCTTTGTCTCATACTAGAGCAGCAGCAGTAGGCAATTATTCCCGATAAAATACCAATGGGCTGAGGCTAAATTCTACTTAACATTAGTTTTATCTCCAGTTAATCCTTTATTTTTTACAAACTGCAACTGGTGGGAATAAATGTTACAATTAAATTGACCAGATTAGAATGAAGAAGAAGTGAAGTATAGGCTCAAAATTCCAAAATAATGTTTATTCAGTAAAAAAAATTAAATGTAAATGCCTTTTATTCAAAGACTAGCATCACATATGCTTTATACAAAGTATTTATACCTCGTTTGCTGTTTTTCAGTACTTTTGTGTAAAAAGACAAGAATAAAAAGGTGTATAAAAATATCCATAGATTATAAGAAGAGGACGTTTTTGTTAAATTCCCTACTACAGTCAGAAAGTGGTTACATTTACAAGCTACATTTGAAGAAGAAAAAATCAGCCAAGCAAACTTTACTTATCTATTATTCTTGATAATAAAATAATAAAATCAATTCAATAACTTTTTGACTTATTTCTAGGAGTGCTGTTTTTGCACTGACTGGATCTTTAATCAGTCAACATTTTCACTTAAATGCAACATTTACATATTGTGTTTTTCCACTGATTTTAATGTGAAATGCTGCTTTGAATGATCTGCGTGCGAACAAATACAGAACAATTATGTTGCCTGTTGAAGTGAAGAGGCCGGGGTGTAATGAACAGAAGCGTCACATCAGCACTGACGACCACGTCGCGTCACACTTTGATTTATTCGTAAAACCCGCAGAGATGATGTTATGGCACCTGAGCCTGGATTTATCATCGTCTGAATCTGAATATTATCTGTCACGGCGGGAAAATCCCTGAAATCCTCCAGTCACTGAAATGATTAGATTATTTTTCTTTGAGTGATAATGCAGATGGGGAAAAGCTGTTCCAATAATGTGCAGCCGTGTTTTCTGATATGAGGCGTGGGATTTATCTTTGTAATTGTGTTTCATAGCTCAAAGCTTCACAGAGTTGAGCGCAGGAAAAACAGCGACGTGACTCCTACACTGATGCATCCACTGAGGGGAAGGTAGAGAAAAACAGGACGATACTTCTAAGAACAAAAACTAAAACAAGTTTTGTTTTGTTGTCAGCCAGTTTGTTTAGCTCAAAATACATCATTCTACTCCAAAGAAGGCTACACGTCATCGCAGTAATAAAAGCTGGTAAAATAAACGAGATTTAAATTAATATAGTGTCAGAGTCCGAAGTTATCTTCCGGATTTATAGTTTTCTAGTTGGTAGTTAAGGAGAACCCTAAGGCCATCTACACAGGAACGGGATTGTGTGAACACGTATACTTTTTTGTCCGAGAGGCTTTTCGTCCACACGGAAACTGGTTTGGTTGAACAAACATGCTTTTTGTTGTTGTTGTCGGAGAGGCGTTCCATCCACGCGGAAACTAACAGGTTTGGGCGAACACGCATACTTTTCTGTTTGTCGGAGAGGCGTTCCGTCCACGCGGAAACTGGTTTGGGTGAACACGCATACTTTTCTGTTTGTCGGAGAGGCGTTCCGTCCACGCGGAAACTGGTTTGGGCGAACATGGATACTTTTATTTTAGTCGGAGAGGCGTTCCGTCCACGCGGGAACAGATTTGGGTGAACACAGATACTTTTATTTTAGTCGGAGAGGCGTTCCGTCCACGCAGAAACTGGTTTGGGTGAACACAGATACTTTTATTTTAGTCGGAGAGGCGTTCCGTCCATGCGGGAACAGGTTTGGGCGAACATGGATACTTTTATTTTAGTCGGAGAGGCGTTCCATCCACGCGGGAACAGGTTTGGGTCAACATGGATACTTTTATTTCAGTCGGAGAGGCGTTCCGTCCACGCAGAAACTGGTTTGGGTGAACACGGATACTATTAATTTAGTCGGAGAGGCGTTCCGTCCACGCGGAAACTGGTTTGGGTGAACACGCATACTTTTATTTTAGTCGGAGAGGCGTTGCGTCCACACAGAAATGGCGTTTTAGGGGACCTGAAATTGTTTGTTTTTTTTGAAAACACCTGGCCTCATGTTTCCGTATAGACAGCTAATACACTACTTTAGGTAAACGTTGACGTCATACTCCCACCTCGCTCTTGCACTGGCCTTCACCGTCCCAGTCTTCGTTGTCCTTGTCTCCATCATATTCTTGTGTTTGGAGATTATTCGACAGTGTTGCCAACTACTAAAACTGAAAAGACACTAGGTCTCACTAGAAGACGTCCTGAGAAAAAAGTAAAACCAAGTGATGAGAAAACAAAACCTTGTTTCACAGACATTACATTGACTTAAATGAACATGATGAGGTGCTTTGCACATCCACAGCTTGTATGCTGTGTGTGCAGTAAACACAGTTAGATGAAGTTCATTCTGAAGGTATTTAGGACACAAAGTAAAAAATAAAAAATAAAGGTATCCGTGAAGCTAAATATCCACACAGAAATGACACAAAATGTAAACAAACAGACCTGTTTTGCTTTTGTTTTGTAATTCATTTCATTTCATTTCCCTTTCTTTTCTCTACCACGGTTCATTCTGTTATTATATCTGTATGTTTATCACGTCTTCTTCTCCATGTTTTGGTGCAGCATTACAGCGCCACTTACAGGCCTGGCATATGTACTACACTCATGTCAGGCAGCTCCGTGTGGACGGAGATATTTCCTGAAATGGCGTCATCTTTACAGGGAACTTTTTAAAAAGAAAAAAAAGGCAAAGAAGATTGATTACATTTCGCGTCCCTTAAGCTCCGCCCCACACTAGAGGATCTGGCTCTTCCGAAAATCAATACTGACGACAATTTTATTGCTATTACGTCATGTGAAAGCTTGTACAATTACGGACAGTTTATCAGAATGCGGATGTCACAATACTTGAGAAAAGCACCTTTTATTACCTTTGTTTTTGACTTTCCTGCCAACATGGCGGCGTAAACAAACCCGAGCGCTCATCACTCATCACCCTCTGCACCAGTAACAGCGCCCCCTTGCAGTTAGAAAGCACATGTCGTTTCTCTTGATCCACATTGCCTCACATCAGCTCGGAGACACACTTTGTGTAAAAAGTAGTGCGCTTCCCTTTTCACCGTTCGTAGGAGGGCGGGGCTTCTAGAGAAGGAGGAGGAAGATAAGACTTATTTTTACATAATAAACAAAGTTGTTTCTTTGCGGACCCCCCAAAAAAACATAGTTACCGTGTGCTGTCACATGTGATTTTTATTATTTCCTTTTTTTGGTGGGTCCAACCGGAGGCTACAATTACAGCCGAAGAACGTCTTTGTGTTCACCGCAGAAAGGTATTTTGAGGTCAGAAGTGAATCAGGGGCGGCTCCGCGTGATTCAGAGTGGTTTGAATAGGGAGCATAAATCAAACATACCCCGAGGAGGGTTCATTACCTTGAGAATAAAGCTTTTACCGCTGATTGCATTCGACTCCTGCAGCCAAACACGATCGGTTTGCTTTTTCGTCCTTGTTGTGTTTACAGTCAGACACATGAGCGTGAGCTTTGATAATGGAACAATGCAAACCACATAAACACACACACACACACACACCACCACTATCACGTCCCTCCTGAAAAAAAGGTATGGAGGTACCGCCTGGTTAAAATTCACACTGAGTGCTCTGTTCTTGCAGAGTCATTTCTCAAATGCCAGGTAAAATGGCGCCACGATAACAGATGTGAGGCACAGTGTGTGTTAGTATGCCGGACAGGGAGCAGCGATGAGGAAGAGCGAGGTAAAAGTCTGAAGCCTCCTCACCTCGTGTCTCTCCCTCTTCCTCTGTAAATCTCTGGCCTCCCTCTTAAAAAAACACCAGAGGGCGATTGCTGACGTCCGTGCTCACGGCGACGTATCGCCGGTGTCTCGACGGCCACAAATCAATCTGCGGCCCGACAGCCTCTGCAATGCAGGGACGGCGAGGCTCCGGCCCGGCCCAGGCTGCGGGTGCAGTGTGGTGGACGGAGCCGAGGCTGAGAGGGGAGGACGGTTTCAAACACAGGGGACAAACCGGAGGCGAGCGGAGTCGCTTCATCACCAGACTTTAGCCAGAATCACTCGTTAATTTGACTCTGTTTTTCCAACATCATCACTTTAATACAGAACAAATTATAGTTTAACACATACACACGGTTACAGGGTTACTGGGGAGAGGAGACATTACTTTGAATGTTGAAATAAAACCTGACTCTCAAAATTCCCTGTGACAAAAAAAGAACATTTTGAAAAGCCACCGCCCTAAAAGATACTGTACATCGGTGAAAGAAGAAAGTAAATGAGGTGTTCACTATAGAAATGAATCAAAGTTGAAAGACAATGCAGGATAGAGACTATGATTCTGTCAAGAACACGGATCCAAGGTTTTTCACTTAAAACTCTTTTTGTTTCCTTTGATTATTATTGGGTAGTTATACATAACTATGTTCACTGAGATTTTGTTTGGTCTTAAATTTCTCACCTGATTAAGATTAAATTTCAGAAAATCAACTTTCTTCTGGACGTTAAAAGTTCATTAAAAAAAAAAGCGGTTGTATTTAGTGTAAACAACTCTGTGAAAACATGAGAATATGTTTTAGTCATGTCAGGCAAAACTATCAGACCTGACTCAAACTACTAAACAATTGGGTTTCATTTATTTCTTCCACTTTTCGTGGAGACTTTTTTGTTTGCAGTTTGCAGCGTTTTATCTGTTGTTGCCGTTTGTCTCCATGTGAAAAAAATCACTCACTTCCTGTGTGCAGCGTGGGAAAGTCGCCACAAGCTCGAAACCGTGCTACACGTTGTTAAAAATATGTTTATGCTTTATCTCAGTGCGCCACAGCCTTTTTCAACAGGAAACTGAAGTTTAACTCTCCCACACCAAAGTCCAGAGAGAAAATCAGTGATTTTAGCTTACAGGGACACAGGAGCTGCTGGTCTACTGCTGCCTCGTGTGGTCACTTTGTGTCACTGATTTAAATATAAATGAAAGATTTCATATGCTGAATTGACAAATTAAGACATGTGAACTTAGTGATGGAGGCAGCAGTGGATCAACAACTCCTGTGTGCTGTGATGTAAAATCATTGATTTTCTCTATGGACTTTGGTGTGGGAGGGTGAGTGGTTTACAAACTTCAGTTTCTCTGTGAGATTTGGCAATATTATGTTTTTTTTTACCTTGTTTTCAAATAACAGCTTGCCTCCATACATTTATAGACTCGTTTTAGGTACAGGGGGCGCTCACAGCACAGTCCTCATACAACCACACTGCATAATACCCGAATCAGCTGATGTCATCGATGTAATCTTGTGGCTAACTTGTAGCTTTGAGCTTTTGTAAACCCTGTTTTTCTCAACAGGAAGGAAAAGTCGCTTTACTTCAATCGCTGAGCAGAAAATGAGTAAATTTAAGAGAAAAGAAAAGAACAACCACGGTGGACTAAAGTGCTATACAGAATAAAAAATACACATAAAAATAAACTGAAATACATAAAAGATAGTGTGAGGCTTAAGATAAGAATCAGGAAGGTACTTTCTTTGTGTTCTGAAGTTTAGTTTTAGCAGGCTGGGGCCAGAAATGAGTTCAAGTCATGGAGGAGGAGGAGGAGGAGGAAGAGGAGGGAGGTGAGGGCATCTGATCCCCATTAACTCTGTGATACGTGTGCGGCACTTTAGTCAGTCAGTGCTGAAAGACCAGGGGGAAGAAGTTCAGCGAGAAGCTGCAGAGAAAACAAGAATGAGAGGGAGAGGCGATGGAGAGAGGAGGAGGACGAGGAGGAGGAGAAACAGTCATTTGGTCTGATCTCCATCTGTCACCGCTCCCCCGTGTGTGTGTGTGTGTCAGGTGAGAGGAGAATCATAAACACAGCAAACGGCGTCTCAAATAGCTTCCGTCAAAGGAAATAAAAGAAGGAGGCGGCGGCTTTGTCGCTATCACTCTGTGATCTGTATTAATGAACACACAGGACATGGAGTTTCTGAAGTGACGTGATGATGAAAGAGCGGCATGAAGGAAACACTGGAAACATTTTTTTTCACAAGAGGCTGGAAAAATGTCTGGAAATGTTGATATAAATGTGATTTTACATCACAGCGCACAGGAGTTGTTGATCCACTGCTGCCTCCATCACTAAGTTCTAATGTCTTATTTTGTCACTTCGGTGTTTGAAATCCTTTGTTGAGATTTACCATAGTGACACAAAGTGACCACACGAGGCAGCAGTAGACCAGCAGCTCCTGTGTCCCCGTGAGCTAAAATCACTGATTTTCTCTCTGGACTTTGGTGTGGGAGAGTGACAAGTAACAAACTGCATTTTCCTGCTGAAAAGTGAGATAAACTGAACATGTTCTTATATCGCAGGCCTGAGCAGGTGTGGATTTTATTTTGTTAATTGTCTTCTGTCCCAGCTGGCAGTTCTGTTATTAATGAGAGTAAAATTAGTCAATACCTGATGAAACCACACTTCAAAAAAGCCTAGACTATCCTTTTAAGGTGAAATCTTCTCATCTGTCAGCCCTTTTGATTAAAAACCTGTTCATTAGAGTCGCGCTTGCCAAATTCTGCAAACCTGCCTTGATAAGGTGCATCTGGCTTTTTCCACATTTCCTCATTAAAATCTGTCTGCACGACATTACAGCAGCTGAGTCATGTCTGTACTTATACAACCTTTCACAGTTATTGCGTCACCCGGCACAAATAACCTACCTGTCACCAGTCATTATCTTCATACAATTATAGATGGGGTTTTTTTCCCCCCCCCCCACTCTAAAAGTCTGGAACTTGAGGACATTTTCAAAAACAAGGGAGGAGAGTTTAGTCTCTGCACTGATGGAGGCAGCAGTGGATCAACAACTCCTGTGTGCTGTGATGTAAAATCACTGATTTTCTCTATGGACTTTGGTGTGGTAGAGGGAGGGGTTCACAAAATTTGACTTTCCCGTTGGAAAAGTCTGTCTAACAGTGAGCTAAAGACGCAAACACGTTCTTAACATACCTGTATCAATGGTCAATATTTTGTTAAGTGACTCTTTTGTGGCTAAATTGCGTTGTTGGCACACGGGGGCGCTAACGGCACAGCCGGCACTGACGTTACCTCATACAACCACGCTGTTGTCAGTGATGTCGTTAGCATTCCCCGTCCTCCTTCCACAAGACATTTAATGAGATTGTGGCATTTATTCGCAGACACAGAGTACGTACAGGTCCACATGACTTTGTGCTTAAATATTATAAACCCTGTAAGGAAAAGTAACTTTATGAGTAGAAAATTAATCAAATCAACTCCATCGATCCAGATTAAAAATATGAAGCGGATCTGTATAGAAGAACAGCCCTAATACTTTAGGACAGAAACATAATAAACTAGTGTGACCCAAATTGCAATATAAGTCATGACAAGAGCAAATCTGTGTGTAACGTAGCAACTAAATTACAACCATATCTATTTACAGCCTATTTCATTTTCTGCAAGGTTTTCAAATATACTGTATGTGCATAAATCTTAAATAAAAGGTTGGGAAAATTATAAAAACTTGTTTGGGGACAACCACAAAAAAAAAATCTCCTGTGATCCCTCTGAGCCACCGTGTACCGCAGGCATCAAACCAAAGAAGGGAGAGAAAAGGTGGAATTAAAGGGAAAAACATAGTGACTTCTGTGATTTTTCCGGCTGTGAAAACATCAAATCCTCGCGCTTTGATGAAAACAGTTTCCTCGCGCCGCGATGCGAGTGAAACACGGGTTAAAGCTGCAGGCGGACAACAAGCTCAGCCTCTGATGAGGAACAGTTTGCCAGAGGAAGTCTTTATCGTCGTCATCATCATCATCATTGTCGCTGTCATCAGTGACAGTGACTGTACAACCGTGACTCTGCACTTTCACGTCATCTTCTCCAGCTGCTCTCCTTTCATTCTTTTAGGAACCAAATGAGAAATCTCCTTTTTTTTGGGTTGTTTTTTTTTTTATTTTTGGACCTCGAGACCAAACAGACGACGTTTAGCTCTTCCTGAGGCCACAGTGTCACAAGAGCATGTTATTACTCTGATCATCTGGAGAGTCGTCACAGTCAGACAGTCCATGTTCTGGGTTTCTTTAAGATAGATAGATAGATAGATAGATAGATAGATAGATATAGATAGATAGATAGATAGATAGATAGATAGATAGATAGATAGATAGATAGATAGATAGATAGATAGATAGATAGATAGATAGATAGATAGATAGATAGATAGATAGATAGATAGATAGAACTTTATTAATCCCTTGGGAGTTCCCTTCGGAGAATTATGGCTCCAGCAGCAGTACAGCACCAAAAACAGCAGGGACACCACAAGGACATACATGTACAGGACACAAACATATATTTCTATTATTAAATTTATAAATACTACGGTATAGCTCTATGGTATGTATATATACATATAAGCATATAAGGATAGGTGTAATTATAAAGCAGTAGTAGGACAGCTATATAAGTGAATAATTTAAATATATAACAGTTTAAATATAATATGTAAATATGTAAATATATAATATAATATATAAATAAATAAATATAATATATACTATATGCAATATACAATATATAGTAATAGTGTATGAAGTGTAATATAGTACCTTCATAATGTGCATAGTGGTAGAAGAGATTTTACTCTCTACAGATCTGGCTTTGTAAAAGTAAAAATGAAGTGAAATTTACTAACACAGATTCAGAGTGTGTTCAAATGAGGTATACAATCATAAATTCAGCTTAAATAACTAAAGGAAAACTAATTTAAAGTAGACATTTCTTATTTAAGGACAACTTTCTTTAACGGTGGCCATTTTGTCTAGTTTTTGGCTTGTTTTTTTCAAAAACATTGGTTAATTTTTCACCCGCTTTGGTTCATGTTCACAAAGACAATTCTCAAATATACTATAAGTTTTTAAGAAAAGTCATGTGATCAGAAATACCGCTCAGTTATTGGGCAGATTGACCCGAGTACCGGTTTCAAGCCTGAGAGGGTTATGTCAAATTAAATACACTGTGGCGCCCCCTACAGTGGGAGAAGACGAAAAGTGGTTTAGGGGTTTATTCAATTTTAATCAGGTCGATCAAGTGAAATGACCGACTCGGTATTTTCCTGGTGTCCCCGCCGGCACACAGGTCAGTACGTCGTGTTACAACCAACAACTTGAACTGCCCCTTTAAAGACGGACCAGGTAGAGACGCAGGTTCAAGCCCAGGATGAAATTATTGTCCCTGAGGAAGGACGTCTCCATCTCCAGCCTCAGACTGTCCATAAAACAGCCAAGAGCTCCGTCTAAGTTCACATTAAAACATAACTCATGTTGTTCCGCCTGACAGAGCGACGGTGACCTTAATCTGCAACCAGAGGTCACCGACGGGAAACGCATAAAAGCCGGGCCACGCTCGCGCAGAGACACACACAAACCCGCAGCGGGAACTCATTCCACACTCAATAAATGCTGCTGCGACCAGACAGACAAACCCTCTCACAATTGAACCTGTCAGAAATGGTTTTGTTGGGGCTAAACAACCCTCTCCGCAGCTGTGCCTCGTCCCCGGCACCAGCTGGAGCTGAACACACCAACAATCCATTGACTTCAACATATTGCATATTGCAGGTTCCACCCCACTAACCTTCCTCCTCCTCCATGCGACAGCCTGTTCTGGTCTGATTCGATCACAGCTCTCTGCTTTCACCGGGATCTAAGACGAAATGTCTGTTTTCAGCTGCTCTTATAATAACGCTGTCACCACATGATCCTTCTAATGCACGACACGTCTGCCGTAAATTCCTGACTGTAAACCTGTGGTGCACCCAAATTTCATATAATTGAAGAAGAAATACACATATAAGGTTGATGGGGCAGCTGTAAAATAATAATAATAATAATAATATAATAATATATATATACACAGTCAGCTGGTAAAATTTGATGTCACTTCTGGTCAGAATCTCCCAGGTGAACCCTTATTGTTCCAGGAAACTGCAGGTACAGGGTTTTTAATGAGCCTGTGGATGTACAGTAAAGGTCTGTGCACACACACACACACACACATATGCTGCTACTGTATATACTCGACATTCAACCGTATTCCCATCAGAGACACACAGAGAACATTGTTGATTCTGTAGGTCGTCCCCGTCTCCGGGGAAACAACATGTCTTCGAACATGTTTGCAGCTCCAGAGAGTTTCTTGACAGCACACACAGTCTAAAATTCACCTTAAAGCGATGCTTGGTCCCGTTTTTTTTTCTTAATGTTCTTGTCAACAAATAAGCTTGATTTACACCAATATACTCAATATTATTGCCACAGTTCAGAAGAACCCGGATCTGAAAGGGTCGGAGCAATGTTAAGCTAACAAGTTTCAAGTCTTATTTGTCACGCGCTGTACGCTGTACGACATGTTTTGTAAATTATGGTCACGTTTGGACGATAAAGCGCAGAATGAGTGGACACCAGTGTGGCCGACATGGAGCCGGTCAAATCACAAATGGACTCCATCCATTTTTAACTAAAATCTACAGGTGAAACTCAAAAAAATGTGGTTGTAAATACTGTAAAAACTTTCTCCCTCTTGAATCTTAGCCTTTAGATTAAGGTTCTCAAACATGCGGCCCGTGGGCCAGAACTGGCCCACCAGAGGGCCCAATCCGGCCCACATAATGAATTCAATATTTAATAAAGTATATAATATTACACTTATTTTTCTCAAGAAATTTGAGGTTGTCCATAACATGGTTTGTAAAAAAGATACTTTATTTAATGTAAATCGAAGGGAAACATCGGTATTTCTTGTTGTTTATAGGTTATTATGCTATTATTTTACTTATTTTACTGGTCCGGCCCACTTGAGATCAAATTGCACCGAATGTGGCCCCTGAACTAAAATACATTTGACACCCTTGCTCTAGATCAATGTGTCGCAAACTTTCCAGCGTCTTGTGACCCAAATCACTATATTTAACTAATGTACAGCCATATTTTTACTATTTTAACTAATTTAATTGTGAATTTATAACTCAACTCCCAGGAGAAGCATAAACATAAATCTTGTTTGGGAACCCCAAATCTTTTTCCCCCGTGACCCAGTGTTTGGGAATTAAGATGAAACAATTGTGTCATGTTTTCTTTTATACAAAGTCTAAATGAAATTACACATGCTAATCAGTACATGTACCGTAAATTTCGCTCTATAATCCGCTAGTTTTTCCCCACACTTTGACCCCTGCGGCTTATTTATGGATTTTTATGATTTCCTCAGTCGCTCCACCGGGATAAATAAAGTTTTCTGAATCGGAATGGATATTTATGGCCGAGCGGCCACCAGAGGGCGCTCGAGCAGCGCAAGAGCAGGACAGACGGGTTGAAGAGATACTGTAATGCCCCGAGGAAGACGCTAGTTTAATTGTGTTTCGAACAGTCTTTTTGCGCTTCATCTACACATACGTCATGGATAACACACAAAGAAATGCTTATGATGCAGCTTTTAAGTTAAAGGCGATGGATTTGGCTGTCGGAGAAGGAAACAGAGCTGCTGCACGTGAGCTTAGCATCACTGAATCAATGTTACTGCCGTTTTCTGTGTACCATAAAGACCCCATGTTTCAGCGTGGCCACCTGCGGCTTATATGTGTATTTCTTCTTCAATTATATGAAATGTGGGTGGTGCGGCTTATAGTCAGGTGCGCTCTATAGTGCGGAATTTACGGTATATGAACGAACTGTATCTGGGAATATTACGACAACACAAACACACCTTGTGTACAAATTGTTATTGTCTCTGACTGTGAAGGTAAAAACCCCTCTCTATTTGAAAGCTGTGCGAGCAGAGCCAGGCTCCAGTGCCATCCTGCTTCCTTCTGTAATCAATAGCCGTCCTCTTCAACACACCAGCCCGTTATTTATGTCTGCCTCTGGACTTTATGTGGACAGGTCAGAGTGAGCGCTGTCCTCAAACAGCTTACTGCAGCACTATGGCCCCGGCACAGTGGGCAAATTTATTTTTCTCATTTGGTATGCCGCACTGAATCGAAAGTTTAGGAGACCATTGATTGCCGTTGCTGGAGCGTCGACTTGTCACCTCTAATATGTGGCTTTGCTGCAGACTGCGTGAAGTCTTAACGGCTCCCGGGGGAAAATGAGAACCCGGACTTCCTACCTTCTCATGTTGCCTTTTTTTAAATAAAACACGCAGATGCAGGAAGCGAGTCAATGTCACGTCCGTGTGACACAAACGTGCAGAATCTGGAAAAGGCGTCCACTTGTCTTCGTGCGTTGGACGTTATAAATCATTTGTCATTGATTGTCGGTGCCAGCTCGACAGGGAAAAAAAGGCAACGTCCTTAAGAAACCAGACAAAGATCAAAGATTTTGTCTGTCCTCTGGTCGGCAGCTGAGCTTTTCCGATAAATTCCCTCTGGTGTCGTTATTATGAAAAGTGTGCAGGGACTTCCTCTCTGGTTTTTAGTGGAGCAGAGCTTGGTCATACTTCATTGGACTGGCTTCCTGTTAGGAGATTTACCCTTCTGTTATTGACCATTCAGTGAACATCTATTTAAATGTTATTTTATCAAGGCAGTTTTATTTCTATAGCACATTCCCTACAGAGGGGCAACACAGTGAACTTAAAAATTGGTTGGTTAAATGTCTTGTTGTGGGGAGATTGGGGACTGCCTTCGCTGCCCCCTACTGCCTGTTAGCAGAAAAACAGCTTTGCCCAGAGACGTCCTCAGAATCAGGACGTCTCACACAGTCCTGGCTCTCGAAGTCTCAGATGTTCGTCACGGCAGAGCAGAGAAAAGCGTTGTTGGGAGTTTCTATGAGCAGACAGACAATAGATGGACGTTTACGGTGGTGTCGTAAAAATAATAACAGTCCAAAACTGTAGGGGGCGCTCTGTAGAGAAAAAGGTGAAACTTGCAAAGTTCTACTTTGACAAGTTCCAATTACTGTAATAATAAAATAAAGCAGAGTACAGAAAAAATAAGAAGAAGAGACAAGAAGAATATGATGGTGCAGCATAAAACATTAATTTACTTTCAAATTATTAAAAAAACATACAGTGCAAGCGGAATATTACCTTTTAGTGTGCTTAAAAAAGAATAATCGACCATCAGCATATAAGAGTAGTAATGTTTTGAACTGGATTTAAAAATATTCAAACTTTTTACTCCCTTCAACCCGTCTGATGATCCCTACAGAAACATCATAACCTATGAAACAGTTCAGAGCAAAAGATTTGCTGTCATTGACGCACAAGTTTCAGATCTTACACTCCAAGTCTCTAAAGATATAGGACTCACCGAGTGTCTGCTAGTTTCCAGCTGGTGTGATGTTTTTCAACAGACGCACAACTTCCTGACACTAAATGACTGTTTTGGTTTCCCACAGTGACATCTGCTCTAATACAAATAGTGGCAGCATTTCGATCTTGGTCTGCATTTGACAGTTGACCATAACATCTTGCTAGCCTAGTTGAAAAACTGGGTGGGACTCTCTGGCACAACACTAAACTGGTTTGAGTCCCATCTAAAAGACAGGGACTATTTTCTTTCTTTAGGTAACTACAAATCTAAGCCAACAAAAATAACCTGTGGAGTTCCCCAAGGCTCCGTTTTGGGGCCTTTTTTGTTTTACATCTACATGCTTGAACTGAGCCGTGTTCATGGTTGGTGTACTGGTTCTGCTAGCTAAGTTTAGGCTTTGTTTATGCCTATTCAGTTCTCCGCCCGATTTTACATCTTTGTTTCTCCTGGTTTCGAACCACAACTCCACCCACATCGCTCGCTGCCCAAACAGCATAACCTACCGGAAGAACCAACTTCCACTTCACGAGTTTTGAAGGGAAGGACAAGCCAAACTCTGATCGCCTTGACTGACGTTACGCCCACAACACACCTGCGAATACGAATAATTATAGTAAATAGCTAAATTTGGAGACGCTTGCATCACAACACTTTAGACCGTGTAATTTAGATGGTCTAAATAAGACCCATATTCTGCAACATATCACTGTCATCAATCATGATATGATCGAATTATTATGTCACTGAACAGTTGAATGTGGATTTTTAATCCAGTGTCCTTTATATGTCTTCAGGTAACGCTCCTGTCAAAAGGGTTTGGTTTGTCCTCTCTGGGCTTCTGTAGGAACACGAACGACTGCTTTGACTCCACCTTAAAGCCTCTGTTTTTATGTCTTTATATCTTATTCTCCTGCACTGTGTGTTTCTGTCTCACTGCTGTGGACATCGTCCTCTGGACACAAACGTGCGACAGCAGCATCTTCTGTTTTTCTTCTCCTAACGTTCCTCCATCTTCAAACAACCTAAACCTCTTTTTCCTCCTCCTCCTCCTCCTCCTCCTCCTCCTCCGTCCTTGGCTCTGCTCTGCTGTCGCTGTCTGCATCCTACGCAGCGTATAAATCACCCTTTTACCGCCGAGAGAGAGTCGACTCCTCCCACTCTGTTGGAGGACGGAGGAGGAAGAGGAGGACGAGGAGCTGATGATGTCACAACCACACGCTGCTTTTATGACTATGACCCATTTGGGAAAAACCTCAGAACCTCGCACCGCTCTCCTTGTTTTATTTTTCTGCTTTGTTTCTTTTTTATGTGTGGTGACAAAATCGCTGAAAATATCCTGCACTTGACGTCACCTACTCTTCGTTTACTCCTGTCCTTCACTTTTGGCTTGAGTATTTCTGTAACAACTAATACAAATTTAAATAGGTAAAGCAGAAAATTCCCAGAGACGTTTGACAAATGAATCATAATCTTCTTTTTAATAACATGTTATTGAGAGCATATACTTTTAAATGTTAGGTAAAAGGCTTTAAAAGGAAATTCAGCAGATGAATTAAGCAACCTCCTCCAAAAAATAATAATCTCAGCTAATCATAATATTAATAATCATAATCAGTTTAATAATTTGAGTGCAGTATTTTTTGCACTTAATCCAAAAAGGTACTGTACAATTTTGTAAACATTTTTGGAAGCTTTCTTGTATATTGTATTTGTATTCTTACGACCTCTGACCCCTCTGCTGCTGCTGCTGTCTCCGTCTGTGCGACAGAAACATACGACCTGCGGTCGCTTCCTTCATCTGTCGAAACCGAAAAGAAAAAAAAAAGCCCTCAGAGGAACCATCTTTCTTCAGGGTCTGTCTTGTTTCCATGGCAACCGTGCACCTCTCCAAAGTTTGTCGATTGCACCGGAGCCGTGTCGCCTCCGCTCGGGTCGTGTTTGGGGGGGGGGGGGGGGCACTTCACCGCAGTCAAACTGTTCCGCCGTCTTCTCCTTAAGCTCCGCCCCACACTAGAGGACAATTGGCCCGATGTTTGGTCCCAATCTGCCCCTCAGACCATCATCCGGTTTTAGGCTTATAACCTGGCAAAATGATCCTGTAGTCTGAGGGAATTGACAGACGCAAATTTAATGTCATCGGACGCATTCCGAGTTTTCCCGATACACATTTTCGATGTTTACGACTGAACGGCGATTGGGGCGTTGTTGCGACCCCAGGCTCGTGGCTTCCTTTTTCCTTGTATGCATGAGTCTGCATGTGAGCGTGTGAAGGGTTGCAGGTGTGCATGTTTGATGTGTGTGAGTGTCTCGGTGGATCTGACAGCTGATTGGTCCTGAACAGGAGCTTCCAGTATAAGAGGCCTGATCATCTCAGCTGCAGTGGGGCTTCTCTTTAACCATCTCTCTGCCAGCAGACGTTTGTCTACTTGTTTTTAATAAACCTTTTAAATGGTTCCTGTAGTGTGTTACTGCTGGTTTTGCTGGGAGTTGATCAGGTTCACCCCTAGGCCTGGTCGTAACAGGCGTGAGAAAAAGAGATGTTCCGTACTTTTGTTTAGAAGGGTAACTTGACTTAATCCGCAGTTCTTTTGGCTTTCGAAACATTGCACACAAAACAGATACTAACTGATGACGCCGACGGTCCACCTCCGTGTCTATTTACATTCTGAAGTCACGTTAAATCACGCGAGTTCCCGTGAGATCCCAAATCCCTGGATCCTACTCCCTTGTCTTTAAAAAAGCTTCTTAAGACCCATTTTTACTCTTTGGCTTTCAACCCAGTATGAGGAATTCATTTTATCCAGTTGTTACTGTTCTAATGTTTGTTTGTGTGTGAGAGTATATATTATGCATATGTATGCGGTGTGTATGTGTGTATGTATACATGCATGTTTGTGTGCATATGTATGTGTATACATTCCATTTCACCTGCTGCACGGATGTACTGTATATGTGTGTACATATTTACACCCTACAGTGTTTTGTCTGTCTTTTAGTATTTTTCAGTAGCTTATTTATTTATCTCTAATGTACAGCACTTTATAAATAATGGTGGATTGGATTGGATTGGATTGGATTGGATTGGATGAAACGCCAAAGTGAGTTGTCCTACGTCTTGACTGGACTTGAATCTAGTCTGTGCTTTCTCGGGATTAAAACATTCAAGATACGATTTTTCTTAATTGTTCCAAAATGGGGGAAATACACGCTGTTGCAGCAGCAAAGTGGATAGTGAAATAAAAAAAAAAAACAGAAGTAGGCATCCATAATAAATAACACAAAACAAAACACAATAGCAGCAGTTGCACATGGGTTAATGAATTGCACATTGGCATTGCATATTAGTTATTGTACATATTGGTATTATTATTGTTTTATTATTGTTCCCAGGATGTCTCTTACTGTGTGTAATATATATATACATATATATATATATATATATATATATATATATACAGGTTATCACTCACAAATTATACAAAAACATACTCTACATATACAGTACATCACCTTCATGGTGTTTTTTGTTTGTTTTTTTCACAAAAATTCCAAAGTCTGTGTCAAACCCAGGAGATGAAGACAGTTTATAAGAGATCAGAGAGACATGAAACCTTCAGAAGGATGTGCGGGAGCTGCAGGCTGTTCCTGAGCTGCATGCAGAGCATCATAATTTAGGGTTTAGAATCCGAGAGTGTGCTCTAACAGCAGATTATGAACTGTCTTTAGACCCCACAGGAGAGCGCCGGCTGTGATTAGCTACAGCTTTACTCGCTCTGAACCGCAGCCAAAACTTAGCCGCAAGCTATTAGACTCTGAGAGCTCATCGCAGAGTCAAACTCCCACCCGACTCACAAACCCGCCCTTCATCTCTGACGTGGTAGAAAACGGCGGGTAATTGCACAGTTGTGCATCAGCTGTGAAGGCAGAGTAATCGGGAGGATCCCGGAATGGCCCCCGAGTTTCACACTTTTCACATCAAATGGCTGCGTTTTGTTCTCTGTTGCTCTCTCGTAGGCTGCGTGGCTTATTATAAAACTGGCTCTGTTTGATTGTAACATCATCGGGAAAACACAGCACGCGGTAGAAAGAGAGAAAAAGGATTTGAGCACTTCCACGCTTCACTCGTACATGTCATATTGTGTTGAGGTCGGGAAAATGCCTACAGAACACATGTAGAACCGCCATGTTGGCAGCCTGAGTGTCGTGACCCCTGGATTGTTTGAATGTTGGATGGTTGTCTTTGGACATTTTGTTGCTCTTTCTGTTTTCCTTCATTGGGTTTTTGGTTCTTTGTGTCTGGTTTCCTGTTTTATTTTGAACTTCTTCCCAGTATGTGTACTTTAAATTTGACTTCGTGTACTCTCCTGTCTTCCCTGTTGATTGTCTGTCCTGCCTTAATGTGATCCAACACAGACGAGTCACATTTGCCCCTTTATCTATCTATTAGATAGATTTTTACTCTCCCACACCAAAGTCCATAGAGAAAATCAGTGATTTTAGCTCACAGGGACACAGGAGCTGCTGGTCCACTGCTGCCTCGTGTGGTCACTTTGTGTCACTGATGTAAATCTGAACAAAGGATTTCAAACACAGAATTCACAAAATAAGACATCTGAACTTATTAATGGAGGCAACAGTGGATCAACTCAACTCATGTGTGCTGTGATGTAAAATCACATATTTTCTCTATGGACTTTGGTGTGGGAGAGTGAGTGGTTTTAAAAGAGTGATAAAACATCAGTTTCCTGTCCAAAAAAAAGGCTGACGGATGGATAGATTTTCAAAATATAACTTTGAAAGATGTGATGAAATATAAAATATACAAATACCAGAATAAAATATGTTATAACTGAACATTTTGATGTATAAATTGTTTAAATTGTCTGGGGAAAAAAGTAAAACATAGTGACAACAAAAAGTATGGGCAAATATGATATATATACTGTAAGATATATGTTAATATGAGAAATATGAATATATTAATATGAATTGCTGACTCAGCTTTTGAATAAAACATTAATTTTTTCCTAAATTCATACAAATTAATGTTCTACTTGTTGAACTGCAGAAACAGAAAAGTGCTAAAAGGTGAAGAAAAAGTGATTTTAAACAGACGTAACATAGCTGAGGAGAGCAGGAGACAAGATGGACAGATGAAGACGCAGACTTACAGCCAAAGGAGGACATTTGTTTACAAGCTGGAGAAGAGACGGAGGGTGGAGGACGACGGGACAGAGTGTCTGCAGGGAAGATCGACGGGAAAACATTCATTTACACAAAAAAAGGCAAAGCATGACAGAGAGGAGGAAGAAGAGCAGAGGGACGGAGTGATGGAGGACGAGAGAGGAGAGAGGAGGAGATAAAAAACAATGAGGGACCAAGAGAGACAGAGAGAGAGAGAGAGAGAGACACGTTGAGAGAGAGAGAGAGAGAGAGAGAGAGAGAGAGAGAGACAGTGAGACACACTAATAGAGAGAGAGGCTCAGCCATCAAGCACTTATTGACAGTACTGCAGCAGCCACACACACACATTGGTTTCCATGACTTCAGAGGACATTCCATTGACTTCCATTCATTTCCTGGAGACTTACTCTAACCTTAACCATAATTACTAGTGTCCTAACCC
>JAFBJR010000374.1:796020-855062 GCA_016785285.1 Brachirus orientalis | reverse complement strand
GACAAGTCCCCATAATGTGAGTGTGGAGACAGATTCAGGTCCCCACAACATGAGGAAGACCAGCTACACACACACAAGTTCCCAAACTCTCCACAGTTGGACACAATTCTTTAAAAATGTCAAACTATCGTGACCCAATTTCATAAGAGAGCAAATCAGGCTACTAATCTACAGCCATATGTGTGAAAACTTAACAAAAGACCTTCCTTATAAAATCCTGTTATTTTAAGAAAGTTTCCACTGTGTTAATTTACTGTTAGAAAGCATTTTGCAACAACAAACTGAAGTTTGTGCTGCTTTGTATACCTCGTACCCTCCCACACCAAAGTCCATAAAGAAAATCAATGATTTTACATCACAGCACACAGGAGTTGTTGATCCACTGGTGCCTCCGTCAGTCAGTTCAAATGTCTTATTTTGTGCTTTCGGCTTGTGGATTCCTTCATTCAGATTTACTTTCATAACACAAATTCAGCAAACACAGCAGCAACAGACCACGAGCTCCAGTGTCAACATGAGCTAAAAATGGTGATTTTCACAATGGACTTTGGTCTGTGTGAGCCGTTCACAAACGAAATGTTTTCAGCCAGAAAATGTTCTCTAATGATGAGATAAATCAGTAAAGCATGTGTTGAATAAAAATTTATATCACTGGTGCATCTGACAGGTTACCATCAGTGACAGTACGGGCCAAAGAAAGTCAGTTTAAAGGTCATAGCCACAAAAACATACAGGAGGCCATTCAACACTAGAAACAGAAGTTGCAATGACTCAATGAATCAACTCAGGTCAGAATCACAGGTAGAAGCTTTGACGTGTATTTTCGGTCCATATCATCATATTAGCACCTTTAGTCAGAACTGAGCCAAAAACCAAAACTGCTGCTTCTGCAGCTGAAGAAGTGGATAAAGTCGGTCTGTCTTCACCTCGTGTGCTCTTGAATTTTTTAAACTCTACTGGATTCTTTTTTTTTTTTTTTTTTTTTTTAACTTTCCAAGTAGCTAAAAATGTCAGGATGCATCATTAGTTTGATCTCCTTTAAGGTCAGACTTGTCGTCGCCGCTGCTGTTGATCTCCCTCCTCTTGTTCAATCTCCAGCTCTGCTCAGCTCTGAGGGTTTTTCCACACCGAGGTGAATCGGTGGCATCAGACCAAGTCATTAACAGCCGCCAACAGTAAAAAAACGCTCTGTCATGGCACGGCGCGAGTGTTGTTCCACTGCAGCTCACAGGAAAAAGTCTGGCTCTTTCTGGTTACACTCGCCTTTAAATCCGTCCACGTCTGCTTGATTGAGAAATGATGTTGGTTTGCAAATGACGCTGTGCTGATTCATTTTAAATGTGATGGAGGAGAAGCTTAATTTAACTTTACACGGCTCAGATTTGCACAGGAGTGTAACGAATTTGCCTCATTTCCACATACACTACCGTTCAAAAGTTTTGGGTCACTTAGAAATGTCCTTATTTTTGAAAGAAAAGCACTGTTTTTCAATGAAGATGACATGAAACTAATCAGAAATACACTCTATACATTGTTCATGTGGTAAATTACTATTGTAGCTGCAAACGTCTGGTTTTTAATGCAATATCTACAGAGGTGTATAGAGGCCCATTTCCAGCAACCATCACTCCAGTGTTCTAATGCTACATTGTGTTTGCTAATTGCGTTAGAAGGCTAACGGATGATTAGAAAAGCCTTGTGCAATGATGTTAGCACAGCTGAAAACAGTTTAGCTGCTTAGAGAAGCTATAAAAGTGACCTTCCTTTGAGCTGGTTGAGTATCTGGAGCATCACATTTGTGGGTTCCACCTAACCTCGTCAATGTCTCGACTATATTTTCTTTTCATTTTGCAACTCGTTTGATAAATAAGTGTGAGTTTCCATGGAGAACACAAAATTGTCTGGGCGAGCCCAAACGTTTGAATGGTAGTGTACATGTGCGTCCATAACAATGTAAACCTTCAAATCTGACATTACTTGAGCCAGATTTGAAGAATGTAGCTGATCTGAACTTAGCCACGTCCGGTTTAGACTCCACATGTGACTCCGTTCTTTCGGTGGCAGTGTGAACAGTATAGACGAAATATCAATCCATATGCTGACGATATACAGATATACATTAACTTTAAGAACACAGTTTACAAAGTGCTTTGATAGACCAGGTTAAGGAAATATGAAGCCAAACAAGATGAAAGATAAGAGACAAACAACAGTAATCGGGAATAAAAGTACACTGTTAAGCGTACTTTAAAGGTAACAGTATAGAATCGATGAAAGGACGAGAGGCCCTGGTGGTGGGAAGACCTTAACATGATCAGTAAAATCTTAAAATTGATTCTAATAAGTACATGGAGTCAGTGAATCTCTCTATAATTCAAGGAACATCTGTTTGACTGCGTGTCCATTCGTCTGTGGTCCTGTCTGTCAACATCCGTCTGTCAGGAGTCATTCCATGACTTTCCCGCTGCTGTAAAACTGTGTGACCGCGGTGTGAAGTACAAGAAGAACGGGAAAGAGGAAAAAGTCATTGCCCCAAACAATGCAAAACAAAAACAACTCATGAGTCTGTTTGTATGGGTGTGATAATCACTACAAAAAAAATTACTTAACAAGAGCGGCCATTGTCTACAGAAGCCCAGTCAGACACAAAAAATCAAGGATTTCACATGTTTTATTTGCATAATCTGTTAAATGGTTCCCTGTTAGAGATATCGCTAGAAATGCGACAGATATATCACTAAACGAGCCACTTCTGCTTGCCTAAAGACAGTCATGTTAATATGCTGTGTTTCCATCGTGGTACGGTTCAGTTTGGAATGGCAAAGCCCCGGGTCAGTCTTGTGGGTTGTGCCTGATGGCCAGACAATGGAGGACATCCAGGAGCCCTTTATTTCCTGCTCGGTTTGTGGCTGTTTTGTCATGATCTGTCTCCTGGCTGGGCGAGTTTAGGGTTATTTCCTGTTTTATTGTTGCATTTCCTGTTTGGTGTGAGTGTTTTGACATGTGCTTTTTTTCGGAGGCTGGTGGCACGGCTGGGCAGGCTCTCTAATCACCGCAGCGGTACTCAAGCTACTCTTCAGGACTTTCCTACTTAAGCCCGGATTTCCTGTCGCCTCGCCGTCATTATTATTTCGCTCCTAGTTTTTGCAGTTAGCCTTTCGTTTGGTTTTTCTCCCAATTCTAATCCTCGTTTTCCTTTTTCTCTAGACCCCGGTTTTTCCCTGAGCTCAGCCCTCCCAGCCGGCCTGCCTCAGCGCTTTTGTTTGAACTAAGACTGGGTATTTTTGTTCTCTTTCTGTATTAAATGCCTTACCTGTTTTCACTCGTCCCTGTCTTTCTGGGTCCGCTTTTAGTTCACCCCTTTTTTACGATCCTCACGAATCGTTACACGTTTGTCTCAACAAGACGTCAAACATGTTTCTGTCGCCTAATCGGCCGAATGTCGTGGGCGGAGCCAGACTAACTCCGTCCTCACCGTACCATTTTACTCCGATGTCCCAAGGGAAGGGTGCCAAAGAGTGGACCGGTTGGGGCTGGTACTTTTCCTAATGGAAACACCAAAAAAAAAATGTACCAAACTGTACTGAACTGAACCAGTATAGAGAGAGGATACACGAGGCAACGTGCCATGATGTTGAGCCATTTGAAGCCCAAGATGAGGTTACATATTTCTGTCATGGACCACTTTTACACTTCCAGACCGTTGTTGCGATGACCAACTTCAGACAGTTCGGATTGCAAACTCCTCGACTGGGACACAACTTTTTCTTTCCCTCTTTCTTGCTTATCAAAGAAAACAACAATAATTTCACATAATAGCAGCGGCTACTATTTCAAACACAGAAGAATGAAGTTGCGGCGAAGTGATTCTTGGTGTTGGTCCAGCGTTTTCCTGCCGCCGCTGCTGCTTCTTCTTCTTCTCCTCTGCTGTGAATTCCCCTCATCTGCCAACCTCATTCTGTCACTGGCTCCGCCCGCCTGGCCCGACCCCACATATACATCAAAGCCGCACTATAAAGACGGTGTGCAGTCAGCATGGAGGCGCTATTGGCAGAACTATAATGGAGACAAGGATTTATGGTCCACGTCAGGTGTGTGTGTGAGATATCACACTTTATGAGCTAATGGACTTTTCCTAATTTAGATTAAGGATGGGAGAGGGAGAGAGGAAGTGAGAGAGTGCACATAAAATGTTTGTTCAGAAAAATATTTTTAATAAAACATTTAATGAAAATAAGTTAATCTTATTGTATTTGTCATGAAGGTTTACATGAAGCGGAAATTGAAGAGAGCAGCGAAATAAGAGTGCGCCACCATGAAACTTCTATCTGGTGTAAAATGGGGCTGTTACCATGACTACAGTGTACTGTATGTTGACAACATGGTAACAGTGTTAACGTTCATTGGTCTGTTCTTGTGTCTGCGTATTTTTGTCTTGAGTCAGTAAAGTTGGCAGAAAATCAAAAAAATTCCGCTCTTTGGCTGAGATTCCTCACATTGTAGCCAAAATGGAGGACAGTTAGCTTTTGCTGCTAACCCACAGGAAGAGGGCGGGGCTAAATACTGAGCAAGGAAGTTGTACAACCTGATAACCAGGAAACCCGAGGTTAACTCGCAGATCAATCGGGTTAGCGTTTACAGTAATGATAACTAGCTAGCTAGCTTTTCTAACATGCTTCAGGGTTCCCAAACCTTGGTCGACACCGAATTCAAGTACCTTTCCAGGACCAATTCCCTCAGATTCAAGGACCAAACGTGCTTGACGCAGCCTGTCAGAGTCTCTTCGTCCATGGCGTCCACTTTTAATGATCTGCAGGACGCTCTGCATCTGGACAAGTGATTGTCCTTGGGATCTTGGTCAAAGTCAGTCTTTGTCATTGGGAACTATCTTGGATTATCTTGGAATTTTTATTTTCCAGACATGACGTGATTTTCTCTGTCTTGCTTCACGTTACTCGCTCATGGTTCTTTGTAGAATCTCACGTCAACGGCACAACACTGCTAGTCACAGTGACTCAGTGTTTGTCCTTCATAGGTCTAGTCTACGTACATCAAGCAATGCAGGGCATGAAACAGTGGGTGGCGTCGTAACAAACAAGGGAGACATTTACCTAAATATTAACTTAACTTCTTAACTTCTTTCTTGCAATACTTATATGAATTTTCAGCTCTCGGGAAGTAAACACGGTTTAAATATGGCCCAGAAATCATATGATTTGTTGAAAGTGAGTTGAAAGCCAAAACTTTAAAAGCAAAAATAAGCAACTATTTTATTTTAAATGCTTATTTTCATATTTTTCCTCTTTTTTTTTAAGTTTTTTACTTGTTTTCATTTTAGTTTTATGGGATGTTGTTTTCAATCCACTTATTTTATTCTTTTTTTTTATCCATTCTGGTATTTATAGATTAGAATTTTTGTGGCTTTTGTTTTCATGTTTCTGCTTTAGACCATCCAACATTTGCTTTTGAGTGAAAACACGTTGTTGCACTCTGTTTTTAAAGGTGCTACATAAATAAAATTATTGTTATTATTTAAAAATATGTACAGTTTGGACTTATATAACTGAAAAGCAAATCCTCTTTTTCCTCAGTTATTATATTCTGGAGTTGTGGCTTCATATTTGGCTGTAGTTTTATATAATTTATAATACAAATATTATCACAGTTTTGTATTCCAAAATGCTTTGACATCATACTAGCAATGAAAGAGACATACGGATGAATAAAAGTAAGTGCATTCATACACAGTATGACAACTATTATTTTTATTTAGCGTGAAAGGTTGTATCTGTTTCATCAAGTTACTTTAAAATGTACGCAAAAGCAAAGACAAGCGAGGTTAAACAAAAGCATCATCATCCTTGTCTCTACAATTAAAAGAGCCAAATATAATATTTATCACGTAACACAGAGGACAGAACCTTTTACACGTCTGTGTTTTATCACTTTCTATTTTTCTTATTTATTGCCAGGTTTTATATTCCCTTCTCTTTAGCTTCATCTTTTATTTCTCAGTTTAATATTTTAATAAAAGCCTTTATGGTGACGTCTGCTGTAAACACTGATACTTGTACCAGTTTATCAGTGCACGACATATACATAACATTTAGATTTGAGATTAAACTTGGATTTAAACCTGTGTAAAGGGAGGAACGACAGAGAGAGGGAAGGTCGGTCAGTCTTCCAGTGCCGTCGCTTTCATGTGCGCGGCCACGTATGTTCTGGCGGATTTAGTTTATCGCATGTTCTGTGTGGCGTGTTTTGCTGCAGACCCAATTTCAAGGACAATAAAGTCTTAAAGTGAATTTAGTACGAGAGACGGTTGCAGTAGAGGAGACGTGAAGTGCTAAAGGTGAAGTGTTGAATAATGGAAGAGAGAGAGGGAGATAAAGATGAGGGGGAAAAGGGCAACAGAGGGCAAAAGAGGTCAAGTACTGTGACTCCGGGGCTGCAGGATCCAGATTCAGTTTCAGGGCTATTAACAGTAAGTAGTAATGTCATTGTTATTATGGTTAAAAGGTGCTTTGAATTCAAAACAATTAGTTTCTCTTTGAAATTAGATAAATATATGTCATATCTGACACACAAACATCTCAGTTTACATTTAACAGAATATTAAATTAATATCAATGCTGTCAAACGTGTCGGGCTACACAGTGTTCTGCATTCACAGTCAGAACGCCTGTAGGAACCTCTTTTTTGTCAGTGTCTCTGGTGACACGGGTCACCGTTTGAATATAAGATACAGCAGTAATCCATGCAAATAAATCAGATTAAAAGCAGATTAATGCACTTGACATTAACAGTATGAACAATAATCAGACAATACAGAGAACATCTGTACAAAAGCCTGAGTGATGTTTTTGTTAAGTTACATAGAATTTAAATTATGGATTTATGAATATATTAGTATTTGTAAAATTTGATGTTTGAAGTCTTTTGTTTTTTTTCCTGCAGAACAAAGGTTTTATTATTATTATTTATATTATATTATTTTATTTCTTATTTTTTTCCAGTTTCAGATCTTATTTTTTTTTAAATTTCTTTTTTTTTCAGTGTCAAATCTTATTTTTTTCATATTTTATTATTTCATTTTTAAATCTTAATTTCAGTTTCTTTTTTTTTTTTTAATGGTTTTTAAAAGGTTAGTGTTAGGATTAGGGTTTTTTTTTTGTCGGTTCAGACTTTTGGCCCTGATTCTGGTATGGTCTCATTTGGGAGAGGCGCAAAATCATGAGGAACAACTGAACAAAGATATCTACAAATATACACACTTACTGCAAACACTCACACACAAGTCACATAAATATAAATAAATATAACTACTGAGAACATACACACACACACACAAGGACAAATAAGCCATGAGACACAGTTGCTGATGCAGCTTCATGTCCAGAATAATTTAAAACCAAAGCTTCATACTTACAGCCCCAACACACACACACACATGTTTGCACTTCTATCAAAGTGAGGACCTTCATAGACATAATAAATTCACTAGCCCCTTAGCCTAACCCAGTGCTTCTCAATTATTATCTGTAACGCCCCCCCCCCAGGAAAAAGAAAACAATTTGCACCCCCCCACTCTCCACCGCGACTATAAATAGTATCATTTGTCTATACAGTGACACAGTAAACACACCGGTCTTTCCTCGTCTCCCACCGTAGTCACGGTGAAGCCAAGCGCTAAATACGCTTCGTCATGTTTCCTTGTCGTTGCTTTCGGATGATTTTGTTTTGTCTCATTGTCTCCGTCTTTCGTTTCATACCTTCTTCTTCATACCTTTCATGCCATCCATGTTGTCCCTTTGTTTGTATACTGCACTTTGCTCGCTCAGTGCAAAAATAACCCTACACCATAGAGCTAATACTCTGCGCGAGAGCGCCACTGCCAACTACTGACTACATGCCAAAAAGCTTGTTCCCCAGGGTCACATGCGCCCCCCCCAACCCTAACCCTAACCCTAGCGCACCCCACTATTTGAGAGGAACTGGCCTAACCTTAACTATCACAACTAGATGCCTAACCCTTACCCTAAGCTTAACCCAATTCTAAACCTAACCCTAAAACCAGGTCTTAACCCTGAAAAAGACCTTTTAAGAAGTGAGGACCAGACAAAATGTCCTCACTTTGTCAAAATGTCCTCACTTTGTAGGTGTTTTTACAATTTTTGGTCCTCACTCGGCAACAAATGCAAGAAGACACACGTTGGTCTTTCTGTCTTTATGTGGACACCTCATAGACATACTACATTCTCTAGCCCATTACCCTAACCCATAACCATCACAGCTAGATGCCTAACCCTAACCTAAACCCAATTGTAACCCTAAAACCTGGTCTTAACCTTGAAAAATGCCATTTTAAGGGGTGACAGAAAGTGAGGACCAGACAAAATGTCCTCACTTTGTAGGTGTTTATAAAATGTTTGGTCCTCACTCTGCAGCAAGTACAAGAACACACACACACACTCCACGCTGCCATGGCTCACATGAATTTTTAAAAGGATCGCTTTTATTACACTTTGGTTTTATTTGTGAGCAATAACGGCGCAGAGAGTAATTCTCCCGTCCGTCTCTGAGCAGCAGTTGTAGGAGGTGGAGGTGTGTGTGTGCGTGTGTGTGCGTGTGTGTGTGTGTGTGTGTGCACGGCCATATTTGCTGAATAGCAAATTACACTCCAGCACATTTGCTTGTTGTGTGTGTGTGTGTGTGTGAAGCAGCAGAGACCTGACAGCCAGGATGACGTCCTGCAGCCAAACGCTGCGTTGATGTTTGTTGTTGTGAAAGTGTGGAAAAGTTCTGAGAGTGAACCGAGTCACAAACAACACTTTTCTCCCCCCCCCCCCCCCCCCCCCCCCCCGACAACGACGGCCGTGCTGTGAATGCAGCTCCGGTCTGAGCCGGTTTTCAATATTCAGGTGATGTCGACGCCACGGAGACGCCCATTAAACTGTGAGGCCTCTGCTTTGGTTTGGATCAGGTTTTCACATTTCCTCCACAGTTTTGCGAGACAATAAAGCCTGACGACAACACCTGAAAAGTTGTCACAGTATATTGTACGAATAATACATAGTTTAGCCTCTTTGTAAGAAACGCCTGTTAAAAAACAATGTTGACTCATATCAGTGCACATTTATTCCACGTTAACATGGAAATCCTGGCCTTTTTTTTGGCGGATATACCTTTGCGTATTATGTAGACCCTTGGTTCTCAAACTGTGGTACGTGTACCTCCAGTGGTACGTGAGCTCCCTCTGGTGGTACTCAGAAATATCTGTTCTCCTGTATAAACCAGCTGAGGAATTTTGAATGGACAAAATGGAAATGAATAAATAAACAAATAAAATAATTATAATAATAATTAAAGTCTGCACCAGTGTGTGAAGTATATGTGAGGAAGAGGAGGATGATGAGAGAGCAGATTATCTTATAGGGAATAAATCTGTGAAAATCCATGGCTGACTTTGCTCGGCCTTTTTGTGCCACTGTTTTTTAACGTTTACGATCAGGTGGTTCTTGGTACAATAAAGTTCTTATATATCGAATCCTCAAGATTTGCAGTTTGAATGGCGTCATGTCATGTTTTTGAAAACAGAAATTCACAGGCTGCAACCTTATTTAACAAAGGTATGTTATTTACTTGTTTTTTTTATGATAGAAAAGTAATTTAAAGTCAAATATTAAGTTAAATGCTACATAAACGATGTCTCCTCCTTCTAAGTAGATTGTCTTTTTTTACATAATGAGGTGATTAATGTTGATGTTTAAGTCTTTTTTTTTTTTTTTTTTTTTACTTATTTAAACCGTTAAATAAATGTCAGTCGTTTCGAGACTCACCAACCTCCCGCTCAGAATGAGAGAGACGCCACGACAATCTAGTTTCCTCTAAATGTGAGCATAATTTACAACATTGACACCATGTTCTATTGAAGAAGGGCTGAAACTGGTGATTTAGACCGTTAACCGCTCAGAAAAATGTTTACTGACGTTTTAAATCAAGGCAGAAGTAGCCGCTCATTTCCCCCGTAGACCTTAACACTCAAACTGGGAACGAGAACGCTACCTTTGTATTTTATACACAATTTTGGGGGGCTTTTTAATGTCTTTTGTAAGAATATTTGTGAATAGAAAAAGTAAAATGTTGACTTTACTTAAGATTAAGCTTCTTTTTCTTGTCCTGCTGCTGCTGCTGCTGCTGCTGCTGCTGCTGCTGCTGCTGCTGCTGCTGCTGCTGCTGCTGCTGCAGTCATGCAGCACTCAGAGTCCTGCGGTGGTTCAGAGGCAGTAAATTCATTTCTCCTCCTCCTCCTTTCCCTCCGTCCCTCCGTTAGCATGTCTCGGTGTCGCTCTCCGCTCTGAGCTCTGTGTAACGGACACAATCAAACCACTTCTCTTAAAGGAGCATTCCAGGGAATTCAACACTCGCCGGGAAGAAGAAGAAGAATGGACTTGCGGCGCGACACTGTCGGGCTGTCAACGCTTACAGCGCGCTCTCTGTCATCATTTGCTTTGGAAACTGAATTACAGTTGAGCATGTATAGGTAAGTGCTGTTAAACAGAGCAAAGGATTTTTCAAACATCCCAGTTCCATTTCAGTTGCTTCCATTATGTGACTTTGCACACAGAAATGAAATGATTCCACAAAAACCAAAAACTACCAGCGTCAACATGATTGTCCCCCTGATGCTAACAGTCACTCGTGTCTCCTTGTTGCTGGATAACAGCCTGCAGTGGTTTGTTGGAGTTTGTCTCCTGAGGAATCCCAGCCCATTCTTCTTTGGCAAATCTCTCCAGCTCCTCCACATTTGATGGCCTTCTGGCATGGACCTTGGTCTTCACTTCAATGGGATTTAAGTCAGGACTTTGTGCAGGCCAGTCAGTAACGTTCACTCTGGTCTTCTGGAGGTCGTTCTTCACCAGGAGCCACGTATGTTTTGGCTTGTCATTGTCGTGTTGGAAGACAAAGCGACGACCCAGACCCGGTTTTGCTGCTGACTGCTTCAGGTTTTCTTTCAGAATCTTCACATCTCCTTCTTTCTTCATGATTCCTTCCACCTTGATGAGATTCCCAGTTCCAGACTCACTGAAGCATCCCCACAGCATAATCCTCACACCACCGTGTTTCACTGTGGGTTATACGCCTCTGTCTTCTGTCTCCAAACATAAACAATGTCTCTGTGGACAAAGACTCTAGTTTGGTCTCATTTGACCAAAGGACCTGCTTCCTGTGTGAATAATCTGGGTTAAAGATAATTTGCTCTGTTTAACAGCACTTGGAAAATTCCTTTAAAACAATGGAAACTAATAATTTCATCCTCAACTGTATAAATAACTGTAAAAAAGTTTGTCCTCACGTGAGAAATTCGTCCACATTATGACTGTACACACATGGTTCGTTCCATTTATAGTCCGAATTCTGAGTTTCCGAGGTCAGGAACGTTAATTTGTTTTTTAATCGTAGACGTGTGAGCAAAATACGATATAGGGCGTAGTTAACGTTGTTAGAGTTTTAATGGTTTGTTTTCACATTTAGAAATAAAACATCAGAGAAAAATAATAAAATGAAATAGTTATGCTAATCATTATGGGCTTATTTTAAGACCTCACCTATAAATGATAAAATACAATAATGATGCAAAATAAATTATCAAAAAAGGAACACGGCAAAGGTTTTCTTGCCTGTGAATTATAGTAATTCATAAATTCTGAAACAATATATAATTTGTCTTCTCCTCCTGCAAAAGTAGATATTTATCCTCATAAAGGGAAAAATGAAAAACAGAGTTAAAGGAGTTCAGTCAAATGTGTCCAGCAGGAGCAGCAGACAGAAAGAGGACAATTACATTTAATCAAAAGTCATTAATTTAATTTGGATTTTTAATATGAACGAATGGATAAGGCAATTTACTAGCTAATTCTTAATTCTATCAATTTAATAATGATAATTTGATGGTTTAGAAAAAATCCTAAGGGAGTTAATGGGAAAAAATGTGTAAAATAATTAGTGATGAAATGACAAAATGCTGTTTTAACATCAGTAGACGTTACTGCCTCCTCCTCCATGATGTGGAAAATAAACGGCATGAAATTGCTCATAATTCAGATTTATCACATGGCACACAGACACCATGATTAAGTGACTGAATTATTATTATTATTATTATTATTATTATTATTATTATACAGTTATTATAATAAAGTCACCAACTAACAATTATTTTGCTAAATTAAAGAAAAATAAAAGAAATATTTGTAAATTACGTCTTCCATTGGTCCGCACAAAGCTTTAGCACAACATTTTACGGTCCAGTTGTGGCGCACTCTTATTAAAGTTTTTAAAAAAAAAAGACAAAAGAGAAGATGTAACAATGGGAATTTTAAAGGTACATGTCTAGTGACATCCACAGGCATAGAACGTGGTTTCTGCATTTTGTGTTCGCAGAGAGTTGAAATCCTCTTAAACGTATTAACGTGCCCACGGAACGTAAAAAAGTTAATAAGTCGAAAGACTGACAACGTCCTGAAACTCCTAAAAGACTGCAATAGATGTTAATAAACACAGAGGGTAGGTAAAAAGAAACTGTGTTTTTCTGACTTACAACACTCTTGAAGTGAGAATTCAGCGTCTAACAAGAGCATTTATTCACAGAAATTACATATTCTACACATAAGGATGTTTGAATGGATGTATTATCACCTTAAAATAAAAATAGTAGGGATTTTGTCACTATAGAATGAGCCAACAGAGGGCAAATATGTTTGCGTTGGCCGCGGGTTTGCTACAATATGCAGTCTCACCACTAGATGTCACTAGTTCTTTCACACTGGTCCTTTAATTGTTCGCAAACTTGAGAATATTGCTGCAGTTCCTTTTCGGACAACAAATAATTTTCAGACAACATTGGTATTTGACGTACACAAACAACGTAGTGCAACAGCAAGTACCAATGTTTGTACCAATGGCAGCAGCCTTTTAGGAATCCCATGTCGGGGGTTTGTGAGGTTGGATTTCTTAGTTGGGGGTCATTCCCCATGAGCTTGGAAATTCCGAGTTCCAACTAGAAATGGAACGCACCACATGTGTTCCACTTCATCTCACTGTTGGACATTATTTTACAACAGGAAACTGTCATTTGCGTTCCTTCGTTTTCGCCCCACGGGAACACAGGAACTGCCGCAAACTTCTGTCATGGTTCACGTCTGGTCTGCGTTGTCTCCCTGCCTCTGGTTACTTCCTGCTTTTATTTTGTACGTTTGCCTGGCTTCCTGGGAAAGTCTTTCTGACGGGTGAGGCGGAGCCTTCAATCGGCACGGCTGTTTCCTATCCGTCATCAGACGACTTCCTGTTTATACCCTGGTTTCCTGCCTCCTGGTGTCAGCGCGTCTTTCCAGTTTCACCGGTAACCTGTGCCTCGCCGTAGCAATCGCTTTTTAAATCAGCATTACCTAATGCTCGCCTCCCGAGCTCCGCCTCGCCACCCGTCCAGCCTCAGCGTTTTTAGTTTGCCTTATGGGCCTGGTATTTTGTGTTTTATTTTTGTAAATAAACCTTGTTTTTCCTTTTTTTCACTTGGTTTCCTCGTTTAGTCCATTTCCCCTTTTTATTGATTTTCTAAAATCATGACAACGTCATGACTTTGATTCATCAGTCGGCGTAAATGTTTATGTTTATGTTTATGTTTCCCGAGCTTCTTTCCCCCCCCCATTGAAATAAGTTTAAGCGAAAATCCTCAGCTCCTTCTCTCCCTCTGGCGTCTCAGGAGTCGCAGCCTCCATCACATCTCCGGCTTTATGACCCCGCATCAAACACCAAGGTCACAATCCACATAAAGAAAAAAGAGCAGCAACTCATACCCGGAGTGTTTTGACTTTTAAAGGCCACCATCAAACATCTTAAATCCTCGCTGAATACCAAGCACTCGCACCACTTTCATCGGTTCCCTCAGAAGAAACGGCAAATTTCTGTTAAATCTGCCTCGGATTTAATTAATGAGCTGTTGCATGACCTTGAAAATGCGGGGTCACGGGGGTCGCCGTCGGCGCACGGCGACACTCCGCCATCGCGCCAGCTGGTGCCGACAGATTTGAGGAGTGGAAGGCTGCGGCGTCACGGGCCGACCGGCGCTGCGTTTATTGGGAGCAGATGGCAACGGCGCGATAAGGGTTTATTATCTGCGGCCGTTAGTGCTGTCTGTGCTGCTGCAGCATTAAAATCCATGTTCTCTTTGTTTGTTTACACCAGAGATGCTTCTGCGTGTCGACGGTGGAGGAAGTGACAAACGTCCTTGGATGCAGCTGCTCCTCCACATGTTTGGGAAACAAAATATTTCTGTGATTTTTGACACAAGTGGTCACACGGGAACAGAGGCGGAAGCCAAGCGGGGACTAATTAGTCGGAGAAAACGTATTCTCATGTACAGTCGGTACAACAGTTCTCTGAGGGAGATGTGTGTGTGTGTTCTTGTATGTGGTACTTCTTTGGGACCTTTTCTGGCCTAAACACTGACCTGGTCAGGTTCAGTGTGTTTCCATCATGGTATGGTTTGGAATGGTAAAGTCCTGGGTCAGAATGGTTGGCCGTGTAGCGTGACTTTTTACTGGTACACTGGTTTACTTTTTACTGGTTTACTGGTACAATAATATAGAAAAGTATATCGTGATAAGATTATTTTCCCATAAATAACAACTGCGAGGACTGTGGATGCACAATATTACTGACATGATATCGGTATTGGACGATATTGGCTTCAAAATGTATAATCAGTTGACGCAAACGGTAGACTAAGCTGTCACCTCCTTTGACCTCTTTAGCGCCCTCTACAGCTATTATATATTTATATTTCTGTTTCTTCTTTTTTCATTATGAAGAACATGTATATCTACTTCTGCTGCAACATGAGTACGAAAAATATTATAGGAGATTAAATGACCTCTCCAGGGAAAAGCAAACATATTGATATTGGTTATTGTGATATATATGTGATATATATTGTGATTATCTAGCATATGTCCCTAGTGAGGAAATTTTGTCTGGTCCTCACAAGTTTAAAGCACTTTTATTAGGGTTAGATCCGTGATAGTTATGGTTAAATTTAAAGTAAGTCTCCAGGAATTGAATGTACTATAAGTCAATGCAATGTCCTCTGAAGTCATGGAAATCAGACTCTATGCCTGGTCTTCCTCATGTTGTGGGGACCTAAATGTGTCTCCACACTCACATTATGGGGACTTGTCTTCCTTATGGGGAGAAAAATCAAGTGCCCATAAATGACTATTTTAAGGTGAAGACATGTTTTATATTTAGGTTAAGGTTAGAGGTCAGGGTCAGGGTTAGGACACTAGTAATTATGGTTAAGGTTAGAGTAAGTCTGCAGGAAATGAATGGAAGTCAATGCAATGTCCTCTGAAGTCATGGAAACCAGTGTGTGTGTGTGCACCAGTATCATCATCATTATTATTTTTATTGCTTCGTCTATGATCCTCCTGGGTTTTAATTTTAGCTCATAATAAAACCCTGCTGCTGAGGCTTTTTCTTGTAGTTTTATTATTTCACTTTAAATCAAGTTGATGATGACGCTGAATATTCTCACGTCTTCCTCCCTGAGCACCAGCTCCTCCACTCGGCCGATGCCACCGAATCCACTATGACTCAGACTCGGGCTTTGGTGTGGTTTTGTGAAGGAGTGACACGTTATCACCAGGTCACAATCGTCTCTGTGAAGCTGCCAAACACCAGAGTCTGGACAGGGCGTCGTCACCTCCTACTTCCAAGAGGTGGATTAGATAAAACTGAGAATGAGTCACATGTTCTTCTGCATTGTCTTCACTTTTACTGTGTGTGCTATGTTTTCCCAAAAACCCTGAAATATTCTGTTTTTAAAAAGATCACCAAAAAAACAGCATGAATGAGCACAACGTTTCTTGAATAGCCTGCTAATGAATAGTTCACTTAATATAGCTGGTTAGTTTTGTGAAGGAGTTAGCAATCTATCATTACTGGCTGGCTAGTGCTTGATCACTTGCTATCTAACACTAAAAGGCTCATGCTAAATCGTTTGATAGCACTGGGTTGCCAGTTAGCACTAAATAGCTAGCTAGTGCTAGATCACTTGATAGTGCTAGATAGATAGATAGTTAGTCTAAGCTATCTAATGCAATTGAGCTGGATTCTTAGATAGCTAGTTAGCGATCCAGCGCCATCTAGCTATCTAGCGTTTGATAGTGCTAGATTGCTAGCAAACGCTAGATAGATAGTTAGTGCTAAATTGCTATTTAGCATATGGCTAGCTGAATGGAAGCTCTAGTTTCACTACGATGAGCTAAAAATACGCCTTTACTGATTAGTGTTTTCTCAAAACCATGAAATATTCTGTTTTTAAAAAGATCACCAAAAAACAGCATGAATGAGCACAATGTTTCTTGAATAGCCCGCTAATGAATAGTTCACTTAATATAGCTGGTTAGTACTAGTTAGCAATCTATCATTACTGGCTGGCTAGTGCTTGATCACTTGCTATCTAACACTAAAAGGCTCATGCTAAATCATTTGATAGCGCTGGGTTGCCGGTTAGCACTAGATAGCTAGCTAGATAGTTAGTGCTAAATTGCTAGTTAGCATATAGCTAGCTGAATGGAAGCTCTAGTTTCACTACGATGAGCTAAAAATACGCCTTTACTGATTAGTGTTTTCCCAAAAACCCTGAAATATTCTGTTGCACGGACGACGACGAATGGATGTTTTAGTTTAATGTAAACAAGTTTTAGCGACTTTTGTTTCTAAAACCTGGGGGAAAAAAAACACCAAGAAGGCTTATTTGACATATTACGTACATATAGCAACACGGGAGCTAAAGCCAATCAAATCATTAAGTTCAAAGACTACAAACTGAGCTTTTTACAATTTTATTTGTTTATTATTTATTTTTATTTTTTGAACAAAGTGCCCTCAATAATGGTGGATATCGCATAACCATCATTTTAGCAACATTAGTGATGTGCGGCTACTTCCTGTCTAACCAATTTACCGCATGATGTTATCCTTGTTTTATATATACATGACAGTGACACATTATCATGAGGACTAGTGGTGAAGTTGCAGATTGCAACCATATAAATATGTTTTTTAGCTAAGTTAGATGTTCTATTTGTCCCTTCTGGGCTCCTGTAGAAACACAAAACACATTTTCAGGCAAATATACCCAAATGTGTATATACAGTATATATATAGATATATATGTCATATACTGTGGCTGACAGTGACTCGTGCGTGAGCTGCTCAGTAGCTGCGGCTCCATTAGTGTCTAAACGATGCGTTCATGGACACTTCTTCACTGATGGATGTCGTGAGGGAGCAACAGACGAGAGTCTCATTCTGTTTACATAATCAGATTTTAGGAATATGAAGAGGCTAAATAAAACACACACACACACACACACACTTACACATAGAGAAAGAGAGTGTAATAGGTCTGAAATGGAATATCTGCCTCTTCTTTAATGTCCTGCATTAGTGCGCTGTAGCTGCAGGGGGAGACATCACACTGTAAAACACACACATACACATTTGTGCAGCTTCTTCTTAGGTCTCTGCATTGACTTCCACTCATTTGGACAGACTAAACAAAGCCTTATCATTAACCCTAACCCTAACCCAAACCACAGTTCCAAACTTATTTTTCCACATTTAACAGGCTGAAACCTGACTTTGAGATTAGCGTGAATGAACGCAGGGGAACTAGAACAGATCACGTTGTGTATGATGCTAGCTACAGTTCGCTTGGGAGCCTAGCGGCTGTTGGCTTCCTTATTTTTCCACATTTAACAGGTTGAAACCTGACTTTGAGATTAGCGTGAATGAACGCAGGGGAACTAGAACAGATCACATTGTGTATGATGCTAGCTACAGTTCGCTTGGGAGCCTAGCGGCTGTTAGCTTCCTTATTTTTCCACATTTAACAGGCTGAAACCTGACTTTGAGATTAGCATGAATGAACGCAGGGGAACTAGAACAGATCACGTTGTGTATGATGCTAGCTACAGTTCGCTTGGGAGCCTAGCGGCTGTTGGCTTCCTTATTTTTCCACATTTAACAGGCTGAAACCTGACTTTGAGATTAGTGTGAATGAACGCAGGGGAACCAGAACAGATCACGTTGTGTATGATGCGATTTCTCGTTGTTGCAGCGTAATCAACCCACTAATGACACCTAGTGGTGTGATTAAACACTGTCCCCAAGCCACAGGTAAAGTGTGAAGTTGCCGTTCCTGCGACTAAAGTGCGGCAAGTCTCGGACTTTGAGTTCCCCTATCCGATATATTAGAATCTCCATCTTTAGAATTATTAGAATCTCATGATACGATTCTGATTCCTTGGGTTTCAATAAAAAGTCTGTAAAGCTGCTAACATTAGTTTCTTCTGTGCTAAGAAAAGTCTCGTCATCGTGAAATCAGCGTAAAAATGTTTGCAAGATTACACAGCTTTCGTATTTGGAATAAGGTGACGTAAACACAAACCGATTTTTGGACACCACATATTCCTTTAAAGCTCCTTTCCGTGTGTTTGGTGCGGAACACTGACGTACTTAAGTTCGCAGAGACACACTGGTGTCTCACGGGACCACGCATGTCACGTGACCTCGGCGTACGGTGAACCTCAAGCCCGACTCTCGTCTCTGTGCACAGGAACATATGAGACGTGACTCAGCAGGTGCTCAGGGAGGATTATTCACGTCTGCTGGAGCTTCGAAGCCTTCGCTCGCCGTCTCAGGAGTTCTGTCTATTCCCTGGCAGGTGTGTGTGTGTGTGTGTGTGTGTGTATACCTGGTATTCCTTATGTTGTGGGGACCTACATCTGTTCACACAGTCACACTTTGGGGACAAAAACCAAGTCCTCATAACGTAAAATATTCAATTCTAAGGTGGATAATGTTAGGCTGAGGTTAGGGTTTACTGGTTTGTGTCTAAATCGGTAAGAAAATTAGCAAACTTAATCCAGGCGTTTTAGATTAATGTTGTGTTTTTGTACTTAATGTTCCTGTCACAAAATTATTGTTTCATTTACTATGATTGGAAGGCTGTATTCTCTTTAATGTCCATCAGGAGGCAACCCCACTGGTTTGCATGTAAGTCTGTGAGAAAACAATCTTAACGAAAGAGCAAGTATGAATCCATGTGGTTGATTAATTCATTGACTGGCCAATTATTACTTGATATATGCTGCTAAGTCCCAACACAACAAGTCTTTTATCTTTGCTATATCATGTTTTCATTCATTAGAGAGGAACGATGAGAAGAAAAGACATGGCTGGAAAGAGAGACAGAGCAGCTGTAGAGCTCCAGACGTCAACAGGACGTGACGTCAGGCAAAGACGTGGCAAAAACAAATGGGACCAGTGCAGGATTAAAGTTCGTTTTCACTTTAAATCCACGGAAATCGACCGATACGTCGCTAAAACTTGACAGACTGAATCAAAGTTTGGAGAGGATGTTATTCCATGAATTTGTTTTATAATGTTACACATTAAAGCAATCAAAAAATGATTTAAAGTTGTACGTTTTAGTGGGAACCAAAGCAGGTAATTGAATAATAATAATAAAGAAATAGAGAGTTCACCCGGTCACTTACATTCTTTTCAGTTCACAAACATTTAGCCATTGAAAAAGGGTTTCGCACAACAAAATCCACATCCAGTTTATATCTACGATACTTTAGGAACATTTCTCTCGCGCTCACTCGTTTTCGACCGCTCTATCATCCACGTGAGGATCTCAAACTGCAGCTGACGAGCGGCGGGGTCACAGGTCGGGTCAGCGCTCCATCACAGGGACCCGTGCAAACAACCATTCACTCTCACATTCACACGTACGGGCAATTTAGAGTTTCCGAAACCCACGTATACACACGTGGAGAACGTGCAAACTCCGTGCAGAAAGCACTTGTTCCGACCAGGTCGGACTTTGTGCTGCAAAGGCAAGAGTGCTAACCACTACCCTAACCCACTTTGGCCCACTTTAGGAATATTTTGCCTCTTAAATCAACAGCAAATCAATGTTTGCACACTCTCTGCTGTAGGCTCTACACTGAGAGGTGTAACGCTGCCCTCTAGAGTTTAAAGTGTGCAAACTTGTGCACCTGTATCTACTTTTATTCTCAGACTTCGGTCCATTCTGTTTTGTTCTTGTGTTACATAATCTCCTCACACACACACACACACACACACACAATTCTCACTTTATAAAAAACTCTTTCTCTCTGTAAAAAGGTCATTCATCCGCCCATTCGTTGTCTTTTTCAGGCTCAGGGTCGCTCACGTTTACAATTTAAGACATCAGTAATACGGCGTGTTACCTCATATCAGTTTTTGTCAGGGTTTTGAACCAACAATTGTCCTCACAATCTAATGGAGACATTTCTCTTTTTACGCACAAACTCAGTCAGACAATCATCGTCCTGATATTTGAGCAGAAAAACAAAAAAAACAGAAGCGTATAACATTCACTACCAATAAAAATAAATTATTTCTGGTTCTAAATGTACGAGATTTTATTTTTGGGAAGGGGCGTCTGAAAATATTAAGACAATAAAATGAGATAGTTGACAGTAATTCAGACAGAGACATTAAAAAGGACAAGGACATAAAAGTTACTTTTGAAAGGCAATAAAAACAGGGATGAAAAAAGTAAAATGAGTAGTTAAAACTAATAATAAAAAAAAATTATTAATACAGTTCTTATCCAAGTTTACAAGTACTAGTCAAGAATCAGGTTATTGAATGACGCAGGTCTAACCCCGCTCCACTAGGTGGCGAAATGCTCCCTTTCCACTTAGCGTTAGGTCGTTTCCTCTTTAGCTTGTGCCTCATTATTATTAACTTTAAAATACCCAATTTAAGTGGACAAATCATCAAGCAAAAAATGTACAGGCCTGGAATTTGACATGTATTTGTTGCTGTTTTCGGACCATATATATATATATATATATATATATATATATATCCGATTCATACCCAACGTGTTGCGTGTGTGTTGCTGCCACGTTACGCAACATAAACGTAACTTTTTTCAGGTAACAGTTCCCAGTAAGAACAGGAACAAAAAAAGACTGGTTGATCATGATATTTTTTATTATTATTATTAAAATTGACACTTTTCACTGTAGTTTTTGTGTCTAAGCTGAATCTGAATTCATGAAAAACATAAAATATGATGTCTTTAAAAATATTTTAGCAGGTGTAGGTGGAGAAAGTGGAGGCTACAACTACAGAAAAGTTCTACTGACAGTAATAATTATATTAGGTAAAGGGCAGATTCTCTCTTTTTCCCCCTCTTAAGGTGCCATTATTAAAATTAGATCAACTACTTTGAGATAAATTCTGGAACCCCATACAGCTGAAGTTATAAGACAATAACTCTGTTTTCTCTCAGGAAATTTAAACACGCTGGGCTCTTTTTTGACAGATGTGATGAACGCCTTCACACACGCGGCATTAATCCCATGTCAAAATCAGTGAGGGATTACCCTCAATCCCATTCTCCTTCCTGTTAACCTTCACCCTCTTCAAGAAACAGACAATACGTGACATGGACATTAGCTCCTCGTGACTTTGCTGTGAGGCTGAAGCGCCGCTCCCTGACCCCAAGAGGATCAACTGACACCTCGACTGAAGTCCTTGACGACACTCGCCTACGCAAACACTGCAAGCTCGAGCTTCGTCCTCACTGAGGAGGAGGAGGAGGAGGAGGCTCAGCTGTGAGTGAAGAGGGTTAGGGTTTCAACCTCGCAGCTGAGAAGATGCTGCACTTTTTTTACTTCAGTGTTTGCATTTAAGGTCAACGTACAAACAAAATTGAGCAAGAAGTTAGGAATTTTATAAATGTATAAAATACTGAAATATTCATTTTTTTTTAATTTGCCTTGGTTTCGCAAAACGTTGTGCGGGTTTAAACATGGATTCATGGTAAAAACAAACATAATAAGAATTATTGTCTGTAACTTCGAACCATCTTTAGATGTCACTAAATCTTTGACACTTGGACTTAAAGGGAAAAATGTAAAATATATATATATATATATATATATATACACTTTATTTTGATTTCTTTTAAAAAACCTTATGTTGATAATATTTGGAGGATCAATTGTCATGTCACGTCCAGTTTGGGTTGCTTCCTCTTCCTTTTTGGTGATTGTTTATTTCCTTTTGTTTATTTTGTTTTTGTTTTATTTTACTTCCTGGGAGGGTTTTTGTGTTCTGTGTTCGCAGGAAGTTGGCTGACAGGTGACGCAAGGACTTCATCAGCCCAGCTGTTTGCGATTACTCATCAGCTGGTCACTTTTTAAACCCGGACTTCCTGCCTTCTGGTGTCAGTGTGTCTTCTCAGTTATGCCTGGTAACCATGTCACGTTTGCTTTGTAGCTTTTACTGGACTCCAGTGCTTAAGCTGCTCTTTTGACCCTTTTTTAATGATTGCTTTTTGTTCTCTTCTAGAAACTGTTTGTATTAATAAGTCTTGTTATTATTATTATTTTTTTTTTTTAAATCATTTCCATTTTGATCCTTTTTCCTTCCTTGTTGATTTTTTTTAATAAATCATGATAACAATGTCCTTGATCTTATTGCCTTTGGTCACAACCTCTAAAGAAAACTGTGTGTCAGATTCATGACAGTGTTTATTTATTGTAAGTGACCATAATAGTTTGCCCAAAACTGTAAATGATTAAATACTGTGCTATTTTAAATCATATAATGCAATACAAATTAAAAAAAAAACACACCAGTCACAAAGGGCTCTTGAGTATTTATGTACTATAATGTACTGTTTATATATATGTATTATTTTCTCAACTAACAGCAAAGAAAACATGGGGAACTTCCAAATCTTATCTTGATCTTAAATGGATGGAACTAAAAAAAATTGAAAAAAAAAAAAAGTGAATTATATTTGTTGACATGCACTCAAAAGCCTTGAACATTCCCCCATCTATCGAGTGAATGATCAGTCAAAGAAAAGATAAATTTGTTGACGGTTATTGATCATTTACCAGACCTGACAGGTTTTATCAGCCTCTTTACAAAACAAAAGCACGTGCGGATTATAAAGCTGTGATGTTGACTTTGGCCTATGGAAGTGACTAATTTCAGGAAAACACTTTTATCAGGTTGTGTGTTGATATTGCAGGTTAGAAACACAAGTCAGTCTGTTGGCTTCACTCCCACTAGAACAGTAGCCTGACTAATGTGACTTAGAACGTAGAACACTTAAAATGCGTAGATTTATTTTAACTGCAGATTATAAAACTCGCCGACATTTAACTCACTTATTCGTTTTCTAGCTTGAAAATTTTCTTTTTAAACCAGTCAAAGTCTGTGATTCTTCTCGATGTCGAACCAATGCAAAACAAATTTGACGGCGCCAAAGCGCCCCCTGTTGATGAGCCAAGCTGAGAGTAAATGGGCGGGCTCCTACGGAACCCCAGAGGTGACATCTGTGGGGGAAAAATGGCCAAACATTAATTACGCAAGGGAACACGATACATAAATCTCGGTCGCACATTAATATCATAGAGGAACGCGATACGTAACTGGATGCCACGTATTAATGTTATACATAACATGATATGTAACCCACGTAATGTGTACTAATATTACGTAACCTGTTGCCGTGATTAATATTACAACAGATCACGTTGCATAATCTATGGCCGTTCTTCTATATTACATGGGAACACCATACGTAACATATGGCCACAAATTAATATCAAATAGGAACGCGATACGTAACATATGGCCACAAATTAATATCAAATAGGAACGCGATACGTAAAGTATGGCCACAAGTTAATATCAAATAGGAACGCGATACGTAACATATGGCCACAAATTAATATCAAATAGGAACGCGATACGTAAAATATTTCATAATAAGACGTCATGTAACCCATGGCCATTTGTCAATATCACGTAAGAACACATATGTAACTTGTTGTGACGCATTAATGTTCCACGAGAACGTGATACGTAACACGTGGCCAAGGATTATTATTACATAGAAACGCATATATGTTACACATGGTCACATATTAACGTTACGTAACTCGTTGCCATCATTAATATTTCATAATAAGACGTCATGTAACCCATGGCCATTTGTCAATATCACGTAAGAACACATATGTAACTTGTTGTGACGCATTAATGTTCCACGGGAACGTGATCTGTAACACGTGACGAAAAACACATATGCCACATGTAAACCCTGGTCACGCGTTATTGTTACATGAATCCGTGACACGTAACTCACTGCCATGTAGACATATTACGTAGGAGCGTAATATGGAACCCATGGCCTTTCATCAGCGTCGCATGGGAACAAAAGACATTACTTGTTGCCAAGCGTTAAATGTTATTAATTTATTAACTTATTAATTTCATAATAAGACGTCATGTAACCCATGGCCATTTGTCAATATCACGTAAGAACACACATGTAATTTGTTGTGACGCATTAATGTCCCACGAGAACATGATATGTAACACGTGGCCAAGGATTATTATTACATAGAAACACATATATGTTACACGTGGTCACATATTAATGTTACATAACTCGGCCAAACATTAATATTACGTTGGAATGTGTAATGTAACTCATGTTTACGCATTACATGCGTTTTAAATGTAAGTAAAGTTGTAGCAGACTGTCTATCTGACTTAAAATCCCACTCATTTTGTCACAGTAACATATAAAACTTGCAGGCTCCGAGTGTTTATTAAACTGTCATAAATTACCACTAGGGGGCAGTGTTTGCATTCATGTCACGTTTGTAACCATCAATAAAGTGTGTTGTCGCAGCGACGTGAAGACAAAAAGAGAGATTAAATATTGATAAAGTTTCGGCCTGGAGATCATTAAAAATTCATCTAGCTAATAGAAATTGCAAAGTGGTATAATCGCGGATGTTGGGGCTTATTATGGGATGTCGTCGAGGGCATCGGTGGTTGCGAAACGTGCCGGCGTGCAGAAGTGATCATAAATACCTGCAGCACATATATCATGATTCGCACACGCGTTTAAATGCATTTGTGTGCATCGCAGAGTGAAACGAGTCGTTGGCAGATAATCAACTCTGGCTTTTGAAGCGTGAAGGCATAAAAAACATTATCTGCAGCCCGTGACGCATATCTTATATAAACAGCAGGCTCGACATATATACTGTTATATTTACATGTTCCTGGAGGAAAAAACAATATGACAGTAGATTTTTTATTGTGAGCTCGGCATAATTCTGCTCTTTAGAAGACACAGTGGATGAAAAGGTGATATTATTTTTGTCTTCTACAAACGTTAGATGATATACATTTACTCCCGTGCAGAACGTAAACACAGCTTTAGTACATTTACATTTACATTTTTAACTACATAAATATTATTCCGTTTACTCATTTCATAAACGTAAAACTAGTTACTGAACAGATTCTGGCCTTTGCTTCACAATAAAATTTAAAAATGGGTTTCAGGGACAGTAAAATGACATCATTACCTGCCGTGCTCTTAAAGGGATAGTCCATATTTTTTTCCGGGTCTGACGTTGAGTGATAAAAGTGCACTGCAAAAACAAAATAAATGAATAAATAAGCCCCAAAAAAATCTTATTTGATTGGATTTAGGAGAAAGAAACTGCCAATCGGATAAGTAGCTTGTAAATCTACAGCCACTTTCAGACTGTAATGTTCCCCAAAACAAGGAAAAACAGGCCAAAAGTTAAGAAAGTGGAGCTAAAACAAGCAAAGAAATTATGTCATGTAAGAAATATGAGTCTCGATCAAGCAGAATTTAAGAATATAAACCTTAAAATGTCTCATATTTGCGCACACGCAATTTGTAATAGTGATACTAATGCATTTAACAGTTTAAAAGTAATTTTATTAAACATATTTTTAACTTTTTACAATTTCCCAGAAATTAGGTTTATTTTATTTTCTTACAGATCATTTTTTTTGCAGTGCGAAGTTCTTACACAACAAAGTGGAGCCTCACTGACGCTTGTGCGGGTCAGAGTTCAAATCCTAATCATGTTTTTACATAAATCTACCAGTCCACAATAGGCATCTATGTAAACATTCGGCGATAATTAGGTCTCACAGGTCTTTTCCTTCTTCTCTTTCCTGTACGAGCATTTCTTGTTTGTTTTGCAGGTTATGCATCTCTGAGGCTTTGTGTGTTTTGCTGCCAAACAAGACAGACGATGAGAACCTTCACCCGAGCTGGACTCAGTTCCACGGGGTCACGGCCCTGTTGAAACTGGACGGACGTGAAAACAAACATTTAATTAAGATTATTTCTCATTTTAAGCTAAACTGCTACAGTGAAGTGTTTCCTCTGCGGGACAAGAGGTCTTAGGAACCGTCCACCCTAAAATTTGCTGGAGAGTTGGAGAGGCGTTCCGTCCACACGGAAACAGCGTTTTAGGAGACCTGAACCTGGACCTTTTTGAAAACGCCTCCCAGAAAAAATCTCAAAAAGCTGGCCTTGTGTTTCCATGTAGACAGTGAATCCACTCCACGAGTCGCATCTCTGTCTCGCGCTGACGTCCACTGTTTCTGCCTTTTGTCACAGTTGTCTCCATCATACTCTTGTGTTTGGAGATTATTTGACAGTGTTGAGAACTTCTAAAACTAAAGTCAGCCTGGAAAAAAAAAAACAAAAAAAAAAGCTGGATCTCACTAGAAGACGTGTTGAGAAAAGGTCTTGACGATCAACAGTGAAACTGAATAAAAGTAAAATCAAACACACAGTTTCACAGACACTATTTTCACTTGCGTGTGTGTCCAACTCTTGAGGCTTATTTTTTGAAAGAATAAAAAGTCGCCGGCGGCGTCTGTGAAGCTGCTAAATATCCACACGGAAATGGCCCAAAGCGTAAACGGTCTGTTTGTATACGTTTAAACTGTTGTTCGTTCTGTGGGATTTTTGTGGAAACTTTTCATTTTCTTTCTTTATTTCCCCATCTTTCCTCCGCTTCAGTTAGTTTTGTCTCCGTTTCTGTTACTCCACCTTGAATGTGTATCGCGTCTTTTGCACGTGTTTTGGCGCAGCGTTACAGCGCCACTTACAGGCCTGGCATATGTACTACATTATGGGGATGTATTTCAAAAAATTTGTTTGAGTTTCGTGCCGTTTCCATGTGGACGGCCTCTTAAATTCCTTCAAGAACAAAAGTGCAAATTAACTGTCGGTGTGTTTGTGGAAACGCCTCACGTTAGTGTCACACAGGATGTAGCAGGATCTTCCAGACCATGCTCCAGTTACAGCCAATCCCACACTAAGGAGGTCCTTTAAAACGACGACAACACAAACAACACAAATGTATTATGTCTAGTAAAGGAACATTCCCAAAACTATGCGTTGACAGAGGCTGAAACCACAGTGAGTTGTCGTCACGTGTCACAGATCACCTTGTGATCGGAACATTACTTCGAAAATATTGATTGATTTTTCTGGCGAGGAGTCGACGCAGCGCAAGTCAGCAGTTCTCACCGGCTTAAATCTCCCGTCTTTCGCTATTTGACCTCTGACCTTTCCTGTAGGGCCACCCCTCATTAACCTGGTCTCTTTTTAACCGTCTCTTCACACGGCTTTAGTTAAATGTTACAGGTCACAGCGACGTCTTTTGCTTTGACTGGGTTTTTATTTTTTATTTGTTTAACCAGATAAAAATCCCACTGAGATCTAAAAGTCAGATTACAAACAATAAATTAAAATAGACAATAATTTTTACAGATTCAGAACAGTTGTTGAAATCATTAAAAAATTAAAAACAGAAGCGCTGCTCAATCAGTTGTCGAACTTTTAAGACATAACGAAATGCTTCGATTTTGTGTTACTGATTTCTCTGTTTTATGTCATCATTTAAGTGTCTCATTTAATTTTGAATAAATAAATGTTATTTCTCCACAAATTATATCTAACTAGTCTTTATGTGAAGTTATTTGCTTTTATTTTGGAGCTTTGCAGCTGTTTTTAATTTTCAAATTCATGTTTGATGTGACCACACTTAATATTGTGACCCTCTTTGAATATGAAGATGCCAAATAATATAAAATAATACTGTAGCCAGCCACTGGAGGGCGATCCAGATGTTTTGGTTTCACTTTAAAACCCAACTGTTGCCAACGTGGAAAATTACATTTGCTGAAAAAAGGGTCCAAATTCCACTAATCCTCATTTATTTTTAATCCATATTCACTTTTCTTTACTTTTACAGTTAACATATATCACAATCACTTTCATTCTCTGTACATATGTCACTGTAATAGTAAAATAATACTAATAATACTGTTAATAACTGTAACAATAATCTATATATTGATCACTTTTCTGAACAAGGTTAGAAAAAAAGGGAATAAAGAATAAAATGGGAACAAATACAAGATGAAAAACATAAAACTGGAGAATAAAAAAAGAAAAATCATACAGAATAAACTTGACAACAACCACAAATTCACTGCACCTGAAACTAAAACCCATCAAAACCGAATAATACGCTATGAAAAGCTTTTCCATCTACTAATTGTTTTGGTATATGTGAACATTGTACATGTGTATTGGTAAAAAATTTTGCATTTGTGATTTTGTGTAGCATTTTCTTTTTCCTGCTTTTGACTGCACGATCAAAATTAGCAACACAATATCCCATTATTTCTGCACATTTATATTCTACGCACTCACATTAAGCCACAAACACAGAGGCATGAGAGACCTGCTGTAAGTTCCATCACAATCTCACGTTCCGCGTCGCGTAATTTACCAGACGACGCTGAAGAAGGAGAAGTAACTGAAACCATGACAGTGGAAACAGCAGAACTGAGGTGAAATGAATGATCCGTCCATGAAATTCAAACATGCACCTCTTCTGCCCCCTGGTGGCGTCACACCAGGATGCTCCAGTGGTGTGTTGTTTTTAACTGATTATTTTTCAGTTTTGTTTTATTTCCTTGTTTTATGTGCCGGGCTACAAAGCTTACCCTGTTTTCTCTATTAGATGGAAATGCTCAGTCAGTATTTCCACTTATTGTTTCCTGTTTTTAATACAGGGAAATGCTGAGTCAGCATATCCCCTAATTGCTTTCCCATTTTCTTTATTATAACCAATTTGTGTTCATCATGACGAACCAAAAGGCCAAAGACGAGACAGAAACCCACGTTCAGTTGTTTCTCCTCAGCCTCTTCGGTGAGGAGTCGAACTCTATCCATGTCAGCCACACATGTCCCCGTGGACCAATCAGAGGGCAGAGTCAGGACACACGGGTGACACATGCCAGACTCACACACAGGTTCAAGGACACACACACACACACACACACACGTCTTGTTTTGCTTTGACATGTTGATGGTGAAAGGTTAAGCTTTAGTTTTTGCGTAAAATCAATCTGCATGTGTTTGAACTGAGGACAGAATTGGAACAAACCAGAGGAAAAACACAAACACAGAAGTGGATCAAAATATTTTCATTTAACGTGATGCGTATTTCGGCCTCGCACGAGCACAAGTCTCATCTATACCAGTGGTTCCCAACCATTTTTCTTCAGAGATACCCCTTTCAGTAAAGGGTTAAACCCAGGAAATCAGCAAATTATTGTGTCAGTCCCACGAAAACAAGACTTTTGAAACAAAATTTCTCAAAGTGGCACTAACACACCCAAATAAATAGTTGAATTAAATCTGACCCAGACTGGTTTAGACCTGTTCTGATGTGGAAATAATACAAGTTGTTCCACAGAGTAATAATGGTGCATTCCAGTTGTAGGTGGAAGTTGTAATTTCTGAGTTCCTGTGAAAGGTATTTCTTACTCGGACCAACCTCACCAACCTCGACATGGTGTGCAAAATTTGCTTGTTTATGGGAAACTATTCTTACTTTTTTTTGCCATTGCCAGCAAGTTTTGTGCTACAAAAATTATCTTACTTAAATATTAACTAACTTTAAGATTTCATTACCGGTAACAAGTCAAAACAATGATTTTCTGAAATTGCTCACCCCATTGGTAGATTATTTTTAATAAAAACATTTTAATAAATTTACGCAAATTTTATTTATTTTATTTTAGCTTATTTTTTTTGCCTCCACAGATCCTCCATCCTGGTGAAAACACATCCAGTGTGAAGCCTGGGAGACACCGCGGACATGGAAACATGACACACAAACACACATGAGATGCATCGTCAGCAAACATGACTATGTATAGAAAAGTAGGTCACATAGCAGAGATGTCATTCGGATTTTGTGAACTTAAGCGTTTGAAATGTGTCCCTTTGGTAAATAATGTGTAAATAAATCTATCTGTCCATCTATTTTAAATTGTGTGCTACATTTCAGAGGGGCATCAAAGGGAAAGTATCAGTTGAAACCGTATTTTGGCGTCTTATCAAAAGGTTCAGGCTAATAAAATTTATACCATCTTAAATCTGCAACATTTTAAGAATATGTCAATTCCTTTATTTCATCGTTAGATTGCCTATTTTAACCTGGAAACCAAAGTTTGTGCCAGTTTTGAAACCACTCACTTTCCCACACCAAAGTCCATAGAGAAAATCAGTGATTTTAGCTCACAGGGACACAGGAGCTGCTGGTCTACTGCTGCCTCGTGTGGTCACTTTGTGTCACTGAGGTAAATCCAAACAAAGGATTTCAAACACCGAATTCACAAAATAAGACATGTGAACTTAGTGATGGAGGCAGCAGTGGATCAACAACTCCTGTGTGCTGTGGTGTAAAATCACTGATTTTCTCTATGGACTTTGGTGTGGGAGAGTGAGTGGTTTACAAACCTCAGTTTCCTGTTGGAAAAGTCTGTCTAACAGTGAGATTAAGACGTGAAAATGTTCTCAAGATTTCATAGAGGGAGGTAGATTTTCTCAGTTTAGCTTTTTGTCAACTGTCTAAACCTGTATCTGCCAAACTTTTATCAGATGTCTATTTAAATACTTTCGTTTCAGGATGTTAAATTAAATATGGAAGACCACAGAGGGGACGCGTTCAGGAACCGTCTACATTCACCTGTCCACACTTAACCTTTCACTTCTCTCTTTGTTTGTTTGAACGTATTAGTTCCAGAGAGTTAAACATTACACGCGTGACTATCAGCAGCTCCACCTGCTGCTGCCGTCCCTGACCTCGCAGGTGAACAACTGCTATCGTGAAGGACAAACGTCCCCAAAGGACATACTTTTCCTGAGCGGACGCAGTTTACTTTGACAGAGAAGATCCATATCGATGTGAGAATTGTCCATGCTTTGTTTGAAGTCACTAAACGATAAAGGTAAAATATAAATTATACATAAAATCACATATTTCTTGAGTGTTTATATCAGATACTCTCATGCGAATTGTCGCGTTGCGTCAATCGCTTTGTGCGTTTGCGTCAATTCCACAAGTCGCCGTATATATTTCCGTGGTAGAGAACAACATATACAACGTAACACTAAAATTCAGAACCTCCCACGTAGACCGGCGTCTGCCACGCGCTCTCCTTCTTGTTTTTGGAGAATCTCAACGCTGATTGGTCAACGCGATTCTTCTCCGCCGACATTTTCAACTCAACTCGCGTCTGTGCGGTGACTCTGTATGTAAACTTGTCATGTGACAGGTAAAAATAAAGGTTAAAATAAATAAAGTACATGTAAAAGAGCTTATTTTAATGCTGCGTTCACGCAGGACGCAAATTTTCGCGTCGCTGGTCTGTCTGTTTTGGGCTGCCGTAGAAGATAGTGGCACAAGATGGCAGCCATCGTAAAGCAAGGCCCTTTTAAAGTGACTGTACGCCCATACAAACATCTTCATGAAAGAAAATGAAAGTAGATATAAATGCTGTTACTGATTTTTATTTACAAACATTTAATGGGATGTTTGAATTGTATCATACATTGCTTTTTTTTTCCTTTTTCCAATATCTGGTGCAATGATTCTGACCAAATATGTTTTCCTTAGTTTAAAGTTTAAAAGACTTTGGATGTATTTTTTTTTGCAGTTCAGTCCAATAGGGAAATGTCGCTGATATAATGTCCCATCCTGCACATGTCAGTGTATTTTATTTAATTGCCTAAATTTGCCTTAAACAGCAGTGTTAGGAAAAAACAATACATCAAAATGAAAACAAAATATGAAATTAATCGCCATCATATTTCAAAATAATAGACGTCAAGTTTAAAACATATATGAAAAGCACATTAAGAGTAAAATACATTTTGTAGATGTATGTTCTATATTCATATATATATAAATATTTGTGCAAACATTTTCTATTTATTTTACATTTTTTGCCTATTTTATTTTGAAAATATAAATATTTATATGTGTTTGTATCGGTATTCCTTATGTTGTGGGGACCTAAATGTGTCTCCACACTCACATTATGGGGACTTGTCTTCCTTATGGGGACAAAAATCCCCATAACGTAAATGACTCCATTTTAAGGTGAAGACGTGTTTTAAAGTTAGGCTGAGGTTAGGGTTAGGTTAAGGTTAGGTTCAGGGTCAGGGTTAGGGCACTAGTAATTATGGTTAAGGTTAGAGTAAGTCTGCAGGAAATGAATGGAAGTCAATGGAATGTCCTCTGAAGTTGTGTGTGTGTGTGTGTGTGTGTGTGTGTGTGTGCATGTTTTTCTATCCCTGTGGGAACCAAAACACATCTTTGTGTGGACATTTTTCCTGGTCCCTGTGATGTTAAGGGGCCTTTTCAGGGTTAAGACCTGGTTTTAGGGTTAGTATTAGGTCTAGGGTAAGGGACTAGGGAATGCATTATGTCTATTAGGGTCCACACAAATACGGTAAGCCCAGCATGTGTGTGCGTGCGTGTGTGTGCGCGTGTGCGCGCTGTCTCTCTCTTCGTCCTCGTGGCTCATTTCCATATCGCCGCGTGTCTCTATAGGCTGCCGCTCTTCACCAGGCCTCGCCTCTGATTGGCTGAAGTGGGCGGTCCCACACGCGGCGTGACGCTGCGCTCTGATTGGCTCTCGCGGTGTCAACCTGCTGCTGCTGAGCTTATTAGTTTCTTTTCTTCTTCTTCTTCTTCTTCTTCTTCTTATCTGAGCTCCCACTCGTTACAATGTCCTCTGTGTTTTCTCTGTCTCTGATCCTTTCATGTTCCTCACGAGCGAATCAGCAGCAGGAGCTTCATCTTTGACTTTGTTTGTCTGCAGCTCCTCTATAACACATTTATAATTATATTATTTATCCATTATTATTATTATTATTATTAGTAGTAGTAGTATTAGTGGTATTTCGTTTCCCTGGATGGTTGATGCAGAGGCTGAAGTTTGAATTGTGGGCGTGAACATGGGTTTTCAGCTGGATGATTTCATCGCAGGATGGATCGGTGGTGAGTGACTTTTGCTTTTTCCCCTCCGGGTTTTAGAGTCACATAGAGGGCGAGTCCGGTGGAGGGGGGTGGTGTAAGGGAAGAAGGGGCTTTAAAACCAGTAAAAGAAATGGATAAAGTGTCAGAAGCTGCAGCCTTACCTGCACTTTTACACGAAATTACATCAATATTCCAGAATGAACACATAAAGGAGGGTCTGCACAGTAATCAAACCCCCCCCCTCCCCTCCTCATTTTCCTCCATAAAAAAATAAAAATAAAGTTAATTTCTGCACCAAAAACCATCTGTTTGGTGTTTTCACTCTCATGCATGTTTGTAAGTCGCTGCACGAGCTGTTGATGTGGCAGTTTCAATAAATAAATAAACAACCTTAATGAAAGAGAATGCTTTTTTTTAAAAAAAAATAGACATGTAGTAACAAGACCCTGACACTTGGGGCGCTATAAATGCACTTTTCATACTTGCAAACAAAACCAAAAAATGAAAAGAAAAGTAGGGCTTCAAGTCTAACACTCCCCCAGTATTTTATTATTTAACATTGTCGTCGTTTTTAACAGAAGATAATTGTGTTTTCACAATGAAAAAAGGTGAATAATTCACAAAAACTAAAACAGAAAGAGAAAATGTCCAACAGGGTAAAGAAATAATAATAATAATAATAAACAAGGTGTAAGAGGACAATAAAAATGAAAATGCAACTTCAACATCCACTCGGTCAAAAACATCAACACAAAGAAAAATAAAAAAAATAAAAAAAGCAATGAAATACTGAAGAACGTACAATAAAGTGTACATTTAGATGTTTCGCTGCTCCAAACACACCTAATTCAAATAAATGGGTTATAATTACCAGGCCTTTGCAGAGCTTGTCGTAAATACAATTTATTTCAAAATATCAACAAATGCTGAAAATGTTCATGACAAAAAGCAAACAGAAGAATAAAAGAAATTTGAAAAAAACATGCAAACCTAATGCTGTAAAAGGACAATAATAGGGCTTCAGTGTTCACCAGATGACATTTTGTCAGTAAACTTTGTTTCAGAGTGTCAGGAAACAAGAGGAAAGAAAAATATTGAAAAACATAACAAAAACTAAAGGCATAAGAGTATAATGTGAAAGAAAAAAGGCTCTAATATCCTGCAAATGACGTGTTGTGAATAAAGTTTAAATCAAAATATCAACATGCTTTCATTCAGAAACATTTGTGCCGAAAAACAAACAATATGTAAGAAAATGTAATAAAAAAATTATCAAGAAATGTGATACAATAGTAAAATTCAAAGAGGAAAGTTTCCAAAAATTAAAATGGTTAAAGTTTTTATTGCCAATTAAATAAAGTGCTTTTTTTTGTAGTTGTTGTTGATTTAAAAGTTGAAATAATAAAATGTTGCATTTAAATGAAATACAAAAATAACCTTTGATGTCCTTGATATGTTTCACTAAAATTATTTTTAGTTTTCATTAAATTTTTACATAAAAAGTTAAATATAACCATAAAAATTCCCTCTTAAAAAAACTTGACTCAGTTGCTATATAAGCTAATAAACTAGCTGCTTGTTGCATAGAAACTTGCTGTTAGTTGCTATATAAGATAATAAAATAGCTTCTTGTGAATAAAAGCTAATAAACTAGGCGCTTGTTGTAGAGGCTTGTTGTTAGTTGCTATAGAAGCTAATATACTAGCTGCTTGTTGTGTAAAAGTTTGTTGTAAGTTGCTATATAAGCTAATTATCTAGGCGCTTGTTGTTAGTTGCTATATAAGCTAATATACTAGCTGCTTGTTGTGTATAAGTTTGCTGTTAGTTGCTATATAAGCTAATAAACTAGCTACTTGTTGCATGGAAGTTTGCTGTTAGTTGCTATATAAGCTAATAATCTAGCTGTTTGTTGTAGAGGCTTGTTGTTAATTGCTATATAAGCTAATATACTAGCTGCTTGTTGTGTATAAGTTTGCTGTTAGTTGCTATATAAGCTAATAAACTAGCTGCTTGTTGCATGGAAGTTTGCTGTTAGTTGCTATATAAGCTAATAAACTAGCTTCTTGTTGTGAATAAAAGCTAATAAACTAGGCGCTTGTTGTGTATAAGCTTGCTGTTAGTTGCTATATAAGCTAATAAACTAGCTTCTTGTTGTGAATAAAAGCTAATAAACTAGGCGCTTGCTGTGTAGAAGCTTGCTGTTAGTTGCTATATAAGCTAATAAACTAGCTTCTTGTTGTGAATAAAAGCTAATAAACTAGGCGCTTGTTGTGTATAAGCTTGCTGTTAGTTGCTATATAAGCTAATAAACTAGCTTCTTGTTGTGAATAAAAGCTAATAAACTAGGTGCTTGCTGTGTAGAAGCTTGCTGTTAGTTGCTATATAAGCTAATAAAATAGCTTCTTGTTGTGAATAAAAGCTAATAAACTAGGCGCTTGTTGTGTAGAAGCTTGCTGTTAGTTGCTATATAAGCTAATATACTAGCTTCTTGTTGTGTAGAAGTTTGTTGTTAGTTGCTATATAAGCTAATATACTAGCTTCTTGTTGTGAATAAAAGCTAATAAACTAGGCGCTTGTTGTGTAGAAGCTTGCTGTTAGTTGCTATATAAGCTAATATACTAGCTTCTTGTTGTGTAGAAGTTTGTTGTTAGTTGCTATATAAGCTAATATACTAGCTTCTTGTTGTGTAGAAAACAAGGCTTGTGAATGTGCTTCATCAAAACCAGAAAATGTTGATCAGTGTTTGTCAAACCTTTGAAATGATGATGTTCTCATGTGTCTTCTTTTGTCCACAAGCCAAAATGAAACTTTTGTTTCACGATTTCTTTGTAATATGGAGCAAAGAAACCACAAAATATTCACATTTAGAGAAGCTGAGAAACGGCACAAATACTGTGAAACACATTTGTGAAGAACTTTTTGGTTTGTCTTGATTTATTGCCGTCTTGTTTTGGGGTTTTTTCCCCTTTCTCTGGTATTTTATTGTGCATAAATCTTTTCCCTCTGCGTGTTTGTGTTTTTTGGCTGCAGGAGCCTCCAGTGTGGTTGTCGGTCACCCCCTCGACACAGTCAAGGTATGGAAGACCTACACTCTTTAAACCACTCTGCATTAACACAACTTTTATGTCTTCCTGGTCTTTTGTTTTTTATTTTACTTTGAGGTTATGTAAGAACAATTAAATGGCCACAAACACAGTTCTTTCTGCTCTCTGTCGTGGAAACAACAAACTTGAATCCAAACCCATGAGCTGGAACTATATATTTTAAATTTGAGAGCATGAAAATGAGTTAGTATCAACTGTTATCTATGATAATAACTCATTAAAGGATAAAGCACAAAGAAAATGAGAAGCATTTTAAGCAAGCTGTCCACTAACTTGAAGGTGAGCGGTTGGATTCCTGTGTCCTCCAATTTGTTCAGACAAGACTCTGAACCCTAAATTAGTCTTTTGAGTCTTTCTCAACACCAGAAGAGTTTTATACAACAACAGACAGGTGGATTCCATTAACTGAATCATAAAGTTCACGCAAAAAAGTGGAAACGTCTGGAATCTGATGCATCATTAAATGCCTCATGGAACCTTTTAATATTTGCTGTTCTGTAACTGCACTATACATACAGTATAAAATCAAAATTTGAATCATCTTGACATTGAATATACTGGTGTTTAACAGACATTCTTACTCTCATGTACCTTTACAGCGATACATATTTCCTATGAGGAGACGTATATAGAATTATTGTGACAACATTGTCATTTAATGGGGCCACATAATACTACAATATTCTTCTTTCTGCTGCTTTTTGTTCATGTTTTTAGATTTTCTTTGTTGTGTGTCTGCATTTCTTTTGTTTGAGGAATGAGATTTTAATAAGATGGATTTAAATACAATAAAATTAAGATGCCTTTCAAAAGGATCCGGGACAGGGACAGGTCATGACATCATTAATCCGACTGGATGCTGCTGTGATCAGCAGCTCTGCAAGTGTCTGCATAATAATAATAATAATAATACTGAGGTTTTATTTAGATATAAGGTAGGAACTAGGGCTTATACTTCCACAGTTCAGATCAAGTATAGCTATTTATTTCAGATTTATCACGTCCTTTGATAGAATTTGATGTATCAGAGAGAAAAACAAAGGATGGCAATGGATTCAGCCACAGAAGTAGATATCTGGTCCTAATTAAAGATAAAAACTAAAATAAATCTCAGTAAATCTCGAGGGACATTCCTTAAAGTTTAAAAACCGATGATCTTCTATTTATCAAATGCAGTGTTACGTTTTACACTGGGCATGTATGGACAAAAAGGAAAAACGGAAGCCAGGTTGCAAGAAGGCAAGGTGTGCGAGGTTAATGAACAAAATACAAAAACAACTAACGAGGTGAGCCAACTAAGAACAAACGAAAAGCGAGGAGACTGACAGGCTGGCTGGGCGAGTTGCTCCTGGGGTAACTAGGAAAAAACGCGAATTAGAAAAATGGAATCAAAATGCATAGAGACGAGCCGAGCAGAGTGGTGACTAGTACGTGTGAGTACCGGGTTACAAATGTACAGGAAACAAGCGACTTAACAAAATAAGAGACAGGAAGCAGGGAGAAACCGGACCCTGACATGCAGATCATTAAAGTCAAAGAAAATCCAACATGTTTTCATGTACAACTTTTCACAGTCATTATTGTGACTTATTTTCTACTCTATTTTTTCCATTGGTGTCTCGTTCGCTCACCCAGACGAGACTCCAGGCAGGAAAAGGTTATAAGAACATGCTCCACTGCATCCTCACCATCTACAGGAAGGAAACGGTAAACATGATGATGATGATGATGATGATGAAAGATTGTGTAGAATTGTGTCTTTTCACCCGAATTCTCGGTTTATGTTAATCACACTGTTGTTGTTGTGTTACATACTGGACTGTTGAATTGTTACCAAGATTTTCCCTCAGGCTAAAATGGATGAAATATTCAAGGAAGAAAAGAAGTATTTGTACATGTTCAATTGCTTTCCACACATTGACTTTATTAGGTTTAATGTGATTGTTATGTTGCTTCACTGTTTTTCAGCACAAATCTGATCCACATGTTTTCAGCATCTTGTTTTTTTTGTTTTTTTTAAATCTGGACGTGGAAAAGTAGGTCACCAAATCTACATATGTCTATGTTTCTGTTTAACTCTTTAAAATCAGTGATTTTAACATCACAGCACACAGGAGTTGTTGATCCACTGCTGCCTCCATCACTAAGTTCCAAATGTCTTATTTGGTGAATTAGGTATTTGAAATCTTTATTCAGATTTACCTCAGTGACTCAAACTGACCACACGAGGCAGCAGTAGACCAGCAGCTCCTGTGTCCCTGTGAGCTAAAATCACTGATTTTCTCTATGGACTTTGGTGTGGGAGAGTGAAAGGATAACAAATTTAAGTTTCCAGTTGGAAAACTTACCAAAATATACATTGAATTACATTCATAATATGTTAAGAATATGTCCACGTCTTTATCTCACTGTTAGACAGACTTTTCCAACAGGAAACTGGAAACTTAAATTTGTTATCCTTTCACTCTCCCACACCAAAGTCCATAGAGAAAATCAGTGATTTTAGCTCACAGGGACACAGGAGCTGCTGGTCTACTGCTGCCTCGTGTGGTCAGTTTGAGTCACTGAGGTAAATCTGAATAAAGATTTCAAATACCTAATTCACCAAATAAGACATTTGGAACTTAGTGATGGAGGCAGCAGTGGATCAACAACTCCTGTGTGCTGTGATGTTAAATCATCGATTTTCTCTATAGGGTTTGGTGTGGGAGCTGTCCACAGCTGTGTTTAAGAACGACCTCCTTCTTTCCGTCCTCCTCTGTTTCCACTCAGAAAAGAATTGAAATGTTTGGCAGCAGCTTCTCCTCATTCATCATTCTAGTCAGTGTTGGCTTAGACAAACAAACCCCAAAAGATTAAAATTCAGACCTGCTTTTTTGTGTGTGTTTTTTGAGCCACTTATTTGGTGATCTGTAATTTCTCTTTCTTTCTCTCTCTCTGTTTTTTAGGTCATGGGGTTCTTTAAAGGCATGTCTTTCCCGCTGGCGAGCGTCACTCTCTACAACTCGGTCGTGTTTGGCTTCTTCAGTAACACCCAGAGACTTATAAGCACGTATCGCTATGGCGACGGGAGGCATCCCTGCAGCATGTTGGACCTGACCGTGGCCAGCATGTTGACCGGACTCATGTCGGTCAGCCTCGGCGCCCCAGTCGATCTGGTCAAGATCAGACTGCAGATGCAGACGCAGACGCAGGCCGTTCTCGCTGGTAAATTCTGTTTGTTGTTTGTCGTTTGTTTGTTTGTTTGTTTGTTTGAGCTTGTCTCCTTTGTACACCCATATGTCACATTCTGGTAAGGCAAGGCAAGTTTATTTGTATAGCGCATTTCATGCACAAAGGCATAGAAATACATTAAGAAAATCACAGAATAAAAGCAAGACATTAAAATCAACATTAAAATTGAAATAGACATTAAAATCACAAGTGATGAAAGTGATATTATGATATTAAAATAGAAGATAACTAAGATGATCATTTAAATAATGTTTTCAGGCCTGATTTAAATGAACCACCTGTCTGACTGACCTCTGACCTCAGGTATTCAGGAAGTTTGCTCCACAGGTGAGGAGCAGCGGAACTGAATGCTGCTTCACTTTGTTTGGTTCTGCTTCTGGGAACAAACACTAAACCTGTCCCCGGATGCCTCATAGGGAACCGATAGGTCTCGGATTATTTTGGTCCAAGACCATTCAGAGTTTTGTAGACCAAGAGTAAGATTTTGAATTCTATCCTCTGACTCACGGGAAGCCAGTGTAGTGATCTGAGGATCGGTGTGATGTGGTCCAGTTTCCTGGTGTTAGTCAGGACAAGACAATTCTAATTCTAATTCTAAGTGCTTTATGTAAAACATTAAAAAAGTAAAAGGAAAAGCAAAATAAATTAAGAGCAGACAGTTGAAGATATAATTAAACAGCTAAAATGCAAGAAATAAAAATCCCAGTGCATTGTGGGAGATCACTGAAATGCAGCGCTAAATAAAAAAGTGCGGAGCATAAAAGCTGAACGCTGCCTCACCTTGTTGGGTTCTAACTCTGGGCACAGAAAGTAGTCCTGACCCTGATGACCTGAGGGTTCTGGTTGGTTGATAATGGACCAGAAGATCACAGATGTATATTCTGATCTCTATTCTGTTATATGGCCTTCTCTCTTGGTGTCAGATACCCTGATAGCACCCTGAGAGAATAGAGAACTTCAGCACAAACACTCACTCAGACTCAAGGATAAACAAATTTCCATTTTTGTGCTTTAACGTCACCAAACTTTACCTCAAAAATCCACAGTTTTGCTTTGAAAATACAATATCTCGAAGGAATGCTTTCAGATTTTGTAAACGTTCACTTGGACTCATAAGATTTAGGTAGTCAAAGTTGCTTAAAACTTTCTCAAAAATCTGGTACAAACGTTCACTTGGATTCAAGTATTGACTGATTAAAATTTGTTGACAAATAACAACTTCAGGGAAGCCAATAAAATTTGGCAAAATTTAAAATTTTTGCTTTAAAAACGCGGGGGAATCCTTTTAAATCTGGCACAAACGTTCACTTGGATTCAACTGTTAACTGATAAGATTTAGGTAGTCAAAGGTGAAACTTGCTGTTCCCTCAATAACATTTGTTTTTTGTTTGTTTTTTTGTTTTTTTTTTTGCATTTTGGCTGCAGTATCTCACTAAAGTTTCAAGGAATCGATCATCAAATTTTGGAAAAACGTTCACTTGGTCAAACTGTCATGTGAACATATCTCAGGAACTCCGTGAAAGTATCCTTCGAAATCACTTGGACTCAAAGAGTAACTGATTAGAAATACACTTTTTTTTTTCATAACGGTTCCAAGGAATCATTTCAAATTTGGCGCAGACGTTCACTTGGACATAATGACCTTTTGAGACTTTGATGGTCAAATGTCAAGGATAACAACCATGAAAAAATACATTTGCCTTGTGGAAATACAATATAATCTGTTTAAATTTGCTTTTTTTGCTTCGTGAACAAACGATCACCTGGACTAAAAGATTAACAGATTAGATTTTGGTGCTCAAAGGTCAAGCTCACTAAAAAAAACCCACAATGTTTTTACCTTGTGACTGCAATTTCTCACAAACGCCACCCCAGATTCGGTACAAATGTTCACTTATTCATGTATTTATTAGGAAACAACATGTAGATTTCTGAATCAGTAATTATATGAAGTTGTGATGCAAAGTTTTCTAAGGACATACTATTGGGTTTTACCATGGGTTTTAGGCAGAGCTGAAAGTCTAATATTGTATAATTAAAACATCTCTTTTTCAGTCACTGTTTACAAAACAATTAATCTCTGACAAATTAATCTCTTTTTTTTTTTTTTTGCTGTTTTGTAGATGTGGTGTAGACATTTGAGTCAACATTTGAGGTTTTCTTTAATCAAATAATGGAGGAAACGTTTGGCAACACGTGGTGGAAACAGTTTCAGCCCTTGTTTACATAGAGACTGACCGATAATTCGAAAGACTATATGATTGAAGGAAGGTTGTATAATTGTGTTGTAAACTAATAAAAGTGAGGTCACAGGTTTCATAGGATAATACCTCACCCAAAACATTTGTCTCTTTATTTGTTTATGGTACGTTTAGAACATACACACCTCACCCTGGTCAATATGCAGCGTCATATATGTGTTGAACTGGCTTCCTCAAAGACATTTGGAGTCAGAACGTCACAGAACCGAGCTAAATGGTCCCTCTGAAGTGTCATAAAAACCAGTATTTAACAACATGGTCACTGATCCATGTTTCACTGGTGTCCTACAGAGAACTTGACTCTTGCTGGCAACATATCAAACGGCACCAACATCCCTCTGAGCTCCGTCGACGTGCCCAGCCAGAAACTGTACCGCGGACCCATCCACTGCATCAGCAGCATCCTGCAGACTGAGGGCCTCGCAGGCCTGTACAGAGGCGCCGGGGCCATGATCCTGAGGGACGTTCCAGGTTACGTGCTTTACTTCATACCGTACGCCATGATCTGTGACCTGCTGACACCTGACGCGTCGTCAAGTCCTCACCCGTGTTCGATCTGGCTCGCTGGAGGACTGGCAGGTGAAATGTCACTAAAAACTACTTAGCTCTTCACTGCAGCTATTTCTATTAACACTACCGTTATTTAATAACATGTCATCTGTGTGATTAGCATGGGTTCATTGTATTAAAAAAAAAACAAAAAACAAAACAAAAGTGTGAATATGAGTTGTAGAATAAAATGGCATGACAAACAAAATGGATAATAATGCAAAGGCAAGTCATGAAAGTGTCACACAAACACTTGACTGTTGTAAGACGTGAAAATCATTCGGGTGACTGCAAAAAGGTCAGAAAAATATAGTAAAGTGACACATCAAAAATTACATAGGACGGTGACGTGTTTAACGGTTAGCACAAATGTCATGAGTATAGCAAGACTTCAAAAATATTGCAAAATGTCATAATACAGCAATACTAAAAAAAATATTGCAAAAATCTCAGTATAGCAATACTTCAAAAATGTTGGAAAATGTCATAATATATCAAGACTTCAAAAATGTTGGAAAAAATCTCATAGCAAGACTTCAAAGATATCAAAAAATCTAATAGTATAGCAATACTAAAAAATATTGCAAAAAATCTCAGTATAGCAATACTAAAAAATATTGCAAAAAATCTCAGTATAGCAATACTTCAAAAATGTTGCAAAAATGTCACAGAAGTCATAGCATTGGGAGATGTCACAAATGATTCAACTACGCAAAAAAATATTGTATAGTGAGATGTCAAAAATGTCAGAAAGAAGAGATGTCACAAATCAAATTTTATAAATATGTCATAGAATAATGAATCCCCAAAATTCCAGGAGAACTCTACGATTTCGTAAGATGTTGCTCCGGCTGGTGACAGAATCCCTGAGCTGAAACAAATGTTTGGTATTCGATCTTAGTACAGTAAATCGAAAATATTGCACAAGTCTCACGTCACATGTTTACGGATGTTTGATGTCGCGGCCAGTTTTCACAGCGACTCTTTACGGTAACACGTGACTGACTATTTTTGTGTCTGCGGCCGTTTAAACGCCACAGGTTTCCTGTTTTCGTTGACACAGGAAAAACCTTTGCTCCATAACAGTGCTGACATAAATCCACGTGAACTGATCTGACCCTCATGAGGGCTAAGTTAGGTTGAAGGACTATATATCTTCTGGACTGTACCACTGTGTACAGCGTGGGTGAGTGGGATGTGTAAACTAATAGCCGACCACACGGTCCAGCCTGAGTGAAGGTCAGTGTGTACAGTTTGGGTAAACACAGGAGGATTTTCACTGCTGATTCTCTTCCACTAAAACAATTAATCATCATACAGTCTTCACATTTAACATTTGTACCAAAGTGACAGGGTTTTTACCTCTTTGCCTCCAAAATTCAAGCGTGTCACTTGTGTTTAATGCTGGATTCTTATTGGCCAGTGACGCTACTGCTGCCAGTATTTTTCCACTCGGCCATCTGAACAAATGAATAACGTTTACAAGAAGGGTGTGAATGCACCATTAGTTTTAATGGGTTAGTTTTGGTTTATGTTTTATTGCAGGGACACGTGGGAGGCGTCCTTTTAAATGTCCATGAATGAAATGGGACACTCCTTTTATGTCAAAATACTTGACATAAAAGAACTAATAATATATATATAAAAAATTCTTATAAAAACAAAAAATAATCAATAAAATGTATTTTACACGATACATAAGTAAAAATTCCCAAGTCAGGTTTGGAGGAAATATGATTTTGCTGCATATCGCAACTAAACATTGATTCAATAAGATGAATTTTCGTAATATTCCAATATTTCAAATGGGAAAATGTTGTCTTGCTCATCACAATACAGTCCTAGTGTTTTATTTTGAAGTGCCACAAGGGGGAGCTGCATCTTTCAGTGAACTTTATGCCTATAACACGCACAAATAAAAATATTTGTCGTATCTGAGATGCAAAACAAAATTATTTTAGTGTGTTTTACATTTTTAAGAGTTTTAAGTAACAATTATCGCAATAATATGGTTTATCGCAAGCATAATTGTTTCATGAAAGATTTTAGGTCAAGTAAAATCTAAAGAGCTAAACATCGGAAGTCGCCTTCCAATTGAGAAGTCAGAAACGCTAACGTATCTCGGGCTAGCCATTAGTAGCAACGCAAGTCGATAACAATACTCTGGTATTTTGCTCACACAAACCGCGTAGCAACATGTCTATGATTAAAAATTCAGCACAACTATATGTACGACCGATTTACTGTGAGACAAATACGACAGAAGTGATATTAACGATTAAAGCAACAGTGTTTGTACGGAGGCAAGTTGGAAATCGGAGTTCAAAAACCTTGGAAGTACTTTTCATATTTTACCATGGTGAAATACAACACAAAAACAAGTGTTTTTGTAGTTCGCAAATAGAGCAACTGTCCTTAAGAATCCTAAAGAATCTTATCACTGATTGGTTTTACAACTTTGCCTCATGCTAATTTTTGCGTCAATAAATTCTAATTGTTTGCATAAGTTGCTCTAGATGGAATATTCCAACTTGAGCGACTGAAGCAAACATATATGATCTGTGATGTGAGTGGAGCCCAGGAATTTTGACCGGAAAATGCGTAGAAAATAAAAATATTAACAATTACAGTCACCTTATCTCTTGCTCTGTCTTTGCCCGGCCTTTTCACACCACTGTATTTTAACATTGGTGATAATGGCGTTACTTCGAGAGCTCAGTATTTTCTCAGGTGGAACTTGGAATAAAAAGTCTCAGAGCCACAGTCTCCTCAGGAAAAATGCATTTGAGAATTGAACTCGACCCGACGACGCCAACAGTTTGACAGGAGCTAGCGATCGCTCCTCTTCTTTTTCCCCTCAGGCTCCATTTCGTGGGTCACGGCGACACCAGCCGACGTGGTGAAGAGTCGAATGCAGGCCGACGCTCAGCTGCAGAGGAAGTACAGGGGCATCTTGCACTGCATCATCGACAGCCACAAGGCGGAAGGAATGCAGGTGAGCTTCGCTTAGGATTTCGAAACTTGCCATACTTGCTGGAATTCTCAGCGACATGGTTTTGTGCTGTTTTCGTGAGATCGCGGAACAATCGGGTTGTCACAGGGACGATAGGGGCCTGTTACGTACAAACCAAAAGCTTGTTTCTGTGTGACAATGAGAAAAAATGAATGCGATTTCTCAGGGTATCGCACCATAAGTGTCTTGTAATAGACCTTGACCGAAGTACGGCCTGATGTGCTGGTCAGTAAAGTCAATTTCAGCCATGGAACGTGTCAACATGTCAATTATTTTCAAATAATTTGACAATTTCATGTCAATTTTATTTTCTTATTTTATCGTGTCTGTAACCCGTACAACGTATTTTAGAACCGCCAGCCTCATATCGGTCAAGATACTGTTAATCCTGCCTCAGACTGTCTTCATAAAGCTGAATAGAAAAGTGTTTCATGTGAATCATGTCCAGCAGTAGAGTCACTGTATGAGCTGCTGTAACAGCTGGGTTCATCGTTCAAAAGTGAAACTCAAGATGAAACTGAACCGTGTTCCGCTTCCCAGAACTCAGAGGAGTCCCGCGCCACGTGATGAATCAAACCTCGCAATTCAGACGAGCCTGTTTTTGAACGGCTCACATTTCAACATGGACGCCAGATACTGATATAAGCGATGAGATATGTTAATGATAAGCAGATGACGAGGAGTGTCAAATAAAGCTCTTTTCTGAAATAAAACACTGCCGCTAAATCTAGCGTCGTTGTCACGGAATGACACCCGACTCTGTTTCTGGGCCTAAAACAAACCGAGCTGCTGCCACGCTCAGTGTCCAGATATGGACAGTTCAATGTCAAAGGTCACAGCAAGTAGACAGACCCGTGGTTTGACTAACACAGGAGTGAGTTGTCAATAAAACCAGAGTGTCACAGATGTCCTGAGAGGGTGGGCGAGTCCAATGACCTGCTGGTCATTAGTTTATTTATTAAGACAATGTTGTGTAACAGACATTTAAATGTACATTTTAAAAACAAAAAGGTCGAAACTACTATTCAAATATTTTTTTTTTAACATTTTGTGAACAGCATCATTTTGAGGTTTGAAAAACAAGTGACATTTTTTTCTAACATTTTCTGACATTTCATGGACCAAAGAATAATCAACATATTAATGGATTACAAAACAGAACCTCTCCTGATTCTACTTGAAACTATTTTAGAAATGTCTTACTTTATTTGAACTCAATAAAAATTGTATCCTATGTAAAATTTTGATTTATTTGAAATTTCATTTCATTTCTGGATTTTTTCCAGATCTTTCCAATTATATTTGAATAATTCCTTTTTTTAAAGTAGAATTTTATTCATTTTTAACTGTTCTGTCATTTTCTTCTGGAAAGTTCTTTTTAAACCTGATAATATCTTTTCATTTTTTAGATTTTTAGATTTTAGATGTAATCTGGATTTTGAAAAGTTAAACATGGAAGCAGCTGATTAGAACAGGTGTCTATTTAAAGCAGTCTTGTCAACTTGAAGCTAACTGTTGGCTAACTTCCTGTTTGTTGCGTCTTTAGCATACCTTCCTCTGTATATCACCTCATGTACATTATTGTGAAAGGCTGCCTTTTTTTGGCGTGTTAACAGCTAGCCGTTGCTGCTGCTGCCAGATCACGTATTAGCAAATAATTACATGTTGAAAGACTAAAATAAAAACCAGCATCGGTATCAATAATTAAACTGTATTTGTTGTCGTGTGCAGGTTTTCTTTCGAGGAGCGTCTGTTAACGCCATTCGAGGATTCCCCATGAGCGCCACCATGTTCCTGATGTATGAACTGTCGCTGCAGTTCTTCAGGAGTGTGTAGGTCAATGGGAGAACTGCGGCGGTAAAATCTGCAGCAAACAAACAGCTGGGTCTATGAGTCAAAAAGACTGTGACCTGATGAAAAAAAATCTGAAAATGACAAAGAAGTGGATGGAAAATGCGATAAAATATGAGGAAGAAGTCACAGCTGGTTCATCCGTGAGGGTATAAGCTAATACCAGGTTGCTCATTTTAAATAATAAGAATGATGACATGAAAATCATCCACATTTCTTTGGGCACTTAGACCTAAACTAATAAACTAACTAATCTTTAGCTTCAGGTGGCATCCATCAGCTAGCTAATTGGTACAGATGTTAGCTATTTATCTAGCGGTCTATCTAGGAGCTCGCTATTTACGGTGGATGGCTTGCTAGCAAAAGGCAAGCTAACTAGCTTGTTTCTGCGTGAACTCGTTTATTGAAGGGCCTTATCTGAACAGCGACTAATGCTAAACTATTTGCATAATCAAGTTAACAGAACATACAAGTGATAACTAGTAATACTAGTTATTTCTGTTATTAATATACTAATAAGTCAGCAACATTTCTCTTTCATTTCATTAATATTATTCAAATATAAAGTTAATTAGAATGATCAGTTAAAAAAGAGAATTGCAGCCTGTTTTAAAGCTAAGTATATAAATATCAGAAAGCCAATGTTTTTCCTAGGTATCACCTGTATGTTTGGTTACCTTATTATGCTAATAGTTTTGTATTTAATCCTGTAACCCCCCACAGAAAGCCCTTCAATAAATGTGTTTCCACAAAAACAAGTTAGCTTGCTAGTACATAGGTTACATACCTTTCTTTGCAAGTGGACAAGATCAAATGCTAAACTATTAGCATAATAACACTAACCAAACATTCAACTGATAACTAGTAATACATTAGCTTTCTGTTACTAATATACTAATAGTATAATAATTAGTTAGGCTACAATTCTCTTTAAAATTGACATTATTTTAATCTATTCTAGTGTCTGCATAGCTCTTAGACCAGATAGCTAGCTGACAGATATAGCTAGGAAGCTAACTAGCTTGTATTTGCGTAAACAAGTTCATTAAAGGGCTTGCTATAGGAATCGATGGGAATAAATAATAAACTATTAGCATAATAAAGCTAGCAGAGGAGACAAACCTGTTGATGATTTTGTTGTCGGTGATTTTTATTATTTAACGGATGAGTTTGGTGTTTTTGTTTTTTGTTTTTTTCTTTACATTTTTACCAAAGATCTGTGGTTACTTACAAAACGAACTGTTGTTGCTCGTTATGGCACAGTTATAAAAGTAGTTTGATGTGTGATTGTAGAGAAAGACAGAGAGAAAAGTCTTGTTTTAAAGATGGTTATGCAGGTGATTAAGAAACAAATGTGATCATTCAAAGTTCAGATGAGTTTCACCCTCAAAACATCTGTTGACTTGCAAATCACCTAATCAATACGTTTGGTAATTTCTCAGTAAAAGGAGGGAGCAGTGCACTTTAATTGCAGCAACATGAACAAAAAACTTTGACTTTCATTTATTTTGTTCTTAAATGTACATTATTAGCGCAGCGGAGTCTGAATTTGACATTTATATAACTTGTTTGTTTAATTTACTTTAATTTTTAGGTTCTTTGTACCGTTTACATGCCACAAAAAAGCCTTATAATCAAAAATTGTTAGGTTTTCATTTGTTTTTAATGTTGGAATCTGAGTTACTTTGATAAGATGGAAACACTTAACTGCACAAAGTCTTAATGTGCCTCACATATTAACATGCACTTGTATATATTGTTATATTTTGTGTGTTTCTTATATTAAGAAAAGTGAGTTTTAGTTGTCTATTTTAACTTAAACATAAGCTTTATTGATTGTATTATTAAATACATAATAGCTCAAGTGTGGTTATATAAGCTGGTGATTGGCCATGTATCAAAAGGCTCAACCAATCAAATCAATGCCAGCTGATCACATTTTAAAAGAAAACCAGTCACTCTCCCACACCAAAGTCCATAGAGAAAATCAGTGATTTTAGCTCACAGGGACACAGGAGCTGCTGGTCTACTGCTGCCTCGTGTGGTCACTTTGTGTCACTGAGGTAAATCTGAATGAGGGATTTCATAAGCCGAAATAACAATACAAGATATTTGAACTTGCTGATGGAGGCAGCAGTGGATCAGCAACTCCTGTGTGCTGTGATGTCAAAATCACTGTTTTTCTCTATAGACTTTGGTGCAGGAGAGTAAGGGGTTTCCAAAAACACTTTGTTTCCAGTTAGAAAATTCTGTCTGTCAGAGAAAGTGGAGAACATAGTCCAAATATATTGTAGATTTAAGCAGCCACTATAACGCAGGGCTATAATATTATTGCTTTCTTTGCATATGCAGCATAAACATACCAACAGTTGTGAAGCATTTATAGCTAATGTCGGACAGGGAATTATTAATCAGCCTTTTGAAGCTACATTAAACAAAAGAGTTTTCTCAAATGTGAAAATGTTTTTGGAAATGTATTTACCTGCATTACAGTTGTATTTTTAAAAAAATTTTTTATCCTCATGTAAATACTTGTAAATATGTTACCTGCCATTCCGGATGGTACAGAGCCACAAGTGTCTTATATTGTACATATATACATATACCAATAAAGCTTTTGAAAACACCCTGCTCTTCTTAGAAAACAGTGCAACTCATGTGACCCACGTGTTAGTGCTGTTATCAGTCAAAAACACGGTGTGATGTCGGCACATGTTACATGTATGTGAAAACAACAGCGATGTGTCACTGACCCTCTGTCTGCAGGTCACTGATAACGCTGTCTGATCCCCCGAGGACACTGACAGAACAACACCTCACTCTGTCGACTGTTGTTCTACCTGAACTTGCCTGTGACACACAATGTCCACCAGGTGACAGTGTTTCCAAAATTATGACGCACTCTCACCTCCTCATGGCTCCATCTCTGCAAAATATGCATCATTTGAACAGAAAAGTCAGTTAAATTGTCATTTTAAACGCTAGAGTTTTGATATTTCAACTATTACCTTAAAAAAATAACTAAGGTTTTTTTTTTGTGTTTTCCATATAAAGTTCTGTGAGACCAGCTGATACATCAAGAGAAAAAACAAATGTAGCTGTTGTTGGTTACTTGGGTTTCATCTTACAGCAAAAGACCAGGTCCACAAACAGGTCATCTCAGGTCTACACTATCTTATTAGTGTATTCACCACTTTATCTCACTGTTAGACAGAATTTTTCCACTTAGAAAATGAGATTTGTGAAAGCCACTCGCCCTCCTGCACCAAAGTCCATAGAGAAAATTAACAATTTTACACCACAGCACTCGGGAGTGGTTGATCCACTTGCTGCCTCCATCAGTTAAGTCCAAATATTTTATTTTATAAGTTCTGTGTTTGAAATCCTTCATTCAGATATACCTCAGTGACACACACTGACCACACGAGGCAGCAGTAGACCAGCAGCTCCTGTGTCCCCGCGAGCTAAAATTACTGTTTTTCTCTATGAAGTTTGGTGTGGTGGAGGAATGACCAGTTTAACAAGTGTCACAAACTCCAGTTTCCTGAAGGATAAGGCTGTTTTACAGTGACAAACAGCAGCAAGCACACTCTCATTTTATAGACTAATTCTGACATTGACTTGAAAGGGTTATCCGTTTATAAAGAGGCTAAAATCTGTTTCATTTGCAGCCTCTCAGTATATAATACAGACTATACAGTTCAGAATTATCCCTTTAATTGCCTATTTACTATTTAAGATCATTTTAGTTTTTGGGGGGGGAATAGTTAAGAGGCTGCTGACATGTAATTCTCCCTCCTGCAAATGTATAATTTAACTGCACACATAAGTAACAGAGTATGAGCTATTTTTTTTTTTTACTGTGTTTTATTTATTTTAAAGTCAGCTTGACATTGTTGTCGCTAGGATTGAGAGAGCACTTTAAATGTGAACGAGTCTCTGGTGTGGACAGTTTCTCTGCAGTGGTGGGTCATTCAGAGGTCGGATCAGGCCATCGACCAACCAAATCACTGACCTCAGGTCAAACCCTCACAGCACCAGGGAGGTCGGCTGACCCCGAGTCTGACCTTTGATATGCTAATGTTCATGCTTTTAATTTTCCAAGATGCTCTGCAGAGACCCATTCAAAAATTAAAAAAAAAAAAAAAAAAGCTAATAAAATGTTTGTTGCTGTAGCAGTAAAATTAAATTGTTCATCTATTTTAAAGTAAAAAAAAAAAATAATTGAACTATTGTGATAATAAATCAGTTAATGTCATTTAATTTTAAATAATTGAAACAAGTTTTCAGATTTTTCAGCTTCTTAAACTATATATTATTTTCTGTTTCATTGAAATTGAATCACTTTGGTTTGTGGACAAAACAAGACATTTGAGAACATCATCTTATCAAGGTTTGGGAAAAGAAACATTTCCCGATATTTTATTAACCACACTGGTAATTAATCAAGAAAATAATCAACAGATTTATCCCCTAATGTGATGTCCTATATTTTAATCCTACGAACTGTTTTATGTTGTAATTTCTTCAAACTTACATTTAAGACCTAGCAACTAGCAGCAAGTTTCTTAGCAACTCTCTGTTAGTTTTTTAGCCTCCATAGCAACTGCCAGCTAATTTCTTAGCTTCTGTAGCAACTAGCAGCAAGTTTCTTAGCTTTTATAGCAACTAGCGGCACGTTTCTAAGTTTCTATAGCAACTAGCAGCTAGTTTTTTAACTTTTATAGCAATAGCAACTAGCAGCAAGTTTCTTAGCTTCCTTAGTTATCAGCAGCCTTTACATGAACATGCCTCTAGCTTTCTAGTAACTAGCAAATAGTTTCTTAGCTTCTTCACAAATTGCAGCTAGCTTCTGATCTTCTAACTCTAATTAGCAGCTAGCTTTTTAACAACTAGCACATAAGTTTGCTTATTTTTATTTATTTTTTAAAGAAGTACTTAAGTTAACCACCAGTAAGTTAAATATTATATACATTCTTTGTAAAATAGACATTTTTGATTAAAATCATATATAAAATATAATAGATACAGAGCAATATTAATTATTGAACAACGACCACAAACTATTCCACATTATTCTGCTTATTACATATTCTACTCATTGAGAAATTAAAATTTAAATAGCCAAATACATTTGAGGTCACATTTTTGAGCCAAAATGTTATTTATGTTATTTTTTCAACAGTTAGTCCACTAACTGTGATTGTTTTTTTTAAATAGTTTTTGGTTGAATATTAAAAGAAACGAAAGCAAAGCACTTTGTGGGATAAAAAAAAATCTCAAGAGAATAAAAAACACAGGTACATTTTTTTTATAAACAGTTTTTTTTATTATTATTTAGTATTATGCATTAAATTTCAAAAAAGAATGATTCAGTTCTATCGATGAGACAATTTTACAGTGATTGGACTCCACATAGACTATATGACATGCAATTAAGGGGGGAAAAAAATTGCAAATAATAATAATTTACATTCTTAACCTCTGCGCCCTGAAATTAGTTTGACCCTGAATGAAAAAGAAAGAGCCGTCGTGATTCAGTTAAAGGAATTTAAATTGTAAAATAAAATAAAAATAAACATTCCCTTTTTTAAATATACCTGCTGCTCCACCAACCACTGGAGGGAGCTACTGCAATGGTCACATCATCAGCAAACCTGCGAACTTCACCTAGCGTGCTGACCGGCACATACGGCCGAATTAAAGGGACCCCTGCCAGGTGTCTGACCTCAGTCACTGTGGTGGCGGCGGCTAACATTTCTTATCCCTTTAATTTTTACCATTTGTTCAACAGTGTCGACTCCTTTGATGCCATAACGTGGCCACGTAACATTTTTAGCATATCATAGTGCAAGTGCCAAAAAAGACTGGAATGTATTCAGAGAGAAATTGTGCTCACAAATTCCGCTGTGAGGAAAGTTAACGTTGTGATACGACGAGCTTTGTAACTCAACGCCCCGGTAACACGTTAGCTCGTAAAGACATGTTAGCTTTAACTCCGGGATTTACTGGCAGGATTTAGCAAGGCAGTTACAATAAATGTTTGCATGTTAGCGTCATAGCATGCTCACTGCGTCCCAAAAAGAAGTCCAGCATTTTTTTGGAGTCACATCAAAACAATAAAATTTAAAGGGACATTTTAAAGTTTCCATTCAGACCTGGTATTAAAGTTTGAATGCGCCATGATAAATCCGGACCTTAAAGACCAGATATTTGTCTCCTAATGCAAATTGTTGTTGCTGAATTTCAGCCAAATGCATATAGCATTGGACAAATTTGCTAATAATTACCACTGTTTAAGGATGGATCTTAACATCAGGTCTGAACAGGACCTAAAATATTCTCTCCATCTCAAACACTCTTTGCCTTCAATTATATTTTAAGTAAACATCTTGGCGTGTCTTTTACACGCTGCCTGTATCAATTCTTTTGTGCCTAAATTGTAATAATATGATGAGAAAATCACCAAACCTAATGGAGTTTCTTTGCTTTCTTATTTTTGAAGCGATGACGAACGGATCTCTGAATGTTTCCGGGCTCCTGACAACAGAATTAAGACATAATCCAGTTTTTTCCAACTGCAGCCAAGATGTGACACAGCTGTTAAATGTCTTTGTGGCCTTATTTCATTTCGAAATCTGACGTCTCCTTCACCCACATCTACCTCCTCTTTGAAAGTTCATATGCTGTATATTATATAGATGTAGTCAAGATTACACTGACCGAATCAAGACCAAAGACGACCAGAGACCAAGACTTTTAAGGACTAAGACCAAGTAAAGCCCAAGACCAATGCAGACATGTAGGACTCATTCTGGTCTCAACTTGGTACTTTGGTTTTGGTACAAGTCTGGTCTTGGTCTCGTCGCACAGCCCTCACACATACGCGTCACTTAAGTTACCATGACTGTAGCAAAGATGTTCTTTTCTTGCTAAAGCCATGGCAGCTCAGTTGGGAACAGCTTTGTCTGAGGTTTTACGTTTGAAGATTGATTGGCTTGGTTTTATGTTGGATTATTTGGGCAGGTGTTTGCACTGCTACTCAAAAAGTTGGAATGTCTTCAACGTCTGCTGCAAAGAGCAAAGCGAAAGAATTGGTCAAAAATGTAGTTCGGCAACATGCGACACGTCCCTCCGTTCAAAGTGACCGAGCAACATGTTTTGTTGAGGCTGTCGCCGTGTAGATATTGAGGGAAACGTAACGCTGCAGTTTTCTTAGACGCCATTCGCCCGAGTTGAAAATAGTCAACGACGCGAAAACCAATCAATGTTGAGAATCTCTGTTGGTTCACGATGGAGGGAAAAAACTTTGTGTTAATTTCTGTGTATTCACAGCCAAAACTCTACAACACTTAGTTTTATCAGCAGAGACTGTTTAAAAAAAGAAAAAACCTGGATAGGCGCAAATGCACCCAAGAATAACAGAAAAAAATATCTCGCAGTGAATTACGTGCCGCGAATATTTATGTCCGGTGTGACTGCAGCATAAGTGTGTTCTTGACTGCAACGTTATATTCCATGTAAAATAATGCGCATAGTCTCTAACCTGTAAAAACACCAGCATTACTTGTATCAAATCTAAAGTGAGAAGCTCTTAAAACAAACACTTAAATATCACATGCAGTCAGAAGAACAGCGACGCGTCATGTCAGGACAAGCACAGATGTCAGCACTAACCTCACACACAGATGACGTGGTAATAGCCCTTTTCTAAGGCAGTTCACATGCCGTGACGCCTCGAGACGAGTCCTGCTGAGAGACTATTTCACATACAGAAGATGTATGGCTGTAGTTTCCAACGAATTTACGTCTGGTCCAGGATTTATATCCCCCTGCAGAGGGGGGGTACAAACCTTGAATAAACCTATTCCATTAGGAATTGTGTAAATCTATGTGTTGATGTAGAAAGTGAATCGGGGGGTGACTCTAAAACCAAGAGTCACCCCCATCTATTTCTGGACTGAAAATGTTCTCTTCTATGTGGATGATGCACTAATGAGCATTACAATAAATCTCTCTGCAGGTTACTCTTCTCTGAAACAGAAACATGAAAACTTGCATGGTTTACTTTACATTAAAATAAAAAAAAATTTTGTTTAAGAACCCCATAGAAAATTTTAATTACCATTTTTTTTTTATTTTTTAAATTGCACGTCTCCCGTTTTCTTTTTAAAAGCCTTCAGTGATAACGGAGTTGACGTTTTCAAGCCGTGATCACAAAGGAGGACTTTCAGTTCTGCTGGTGAAGACATGTCAGCCATTTTGTTCCATAGCACAAAGTTTTAATGTCCAAACAATGGACATTAGTAACTCTATAAGTGAAGCTAGAAAATAATCTGTTTTGCCCCCTGGTGGCTGAATGCAGTGAAGACCATAAACCACGATAATAAATATTTTCATAATGAATTCAAATCACATCAAATAGAATCAATCACAGCTCCAGATGTATGATGGCACCATTTGTATCTGGGATATTCTGGCTTAATTTCTGGCAACGTGAGACATACCGTCATCTTTATATCGAGAGATTGATTGGTAGCTAAAATACGATTCTACATCCAAAAGTCCCCTATGTCTGCTCAAATGTGATTGGTCAAACAAGTCGGATTACAGCTCCCGAATCATGTCATTTGCCGACAGAGATTATATGTAAATGAAAACCTAGCAGTGTCTGCCCTGTAATTTTGCGGTTCCACTCATTGCCTAAAGTTTGCCTCAGCTGGAGAACCAAATTCCCGTGTGATCACGGCCTTGAACCTCGTCAAACCTAAGCTCCGTCCACTCCATTCAGTCAACGAAGAAGACCTAACACTCAACCAGCCATCGCACAGCCGACCTTTCTGGACCCAACGCACAGATTCTGTTGCCTGGAGACGCCCGCAGAAACCGGAAAGATTCCTCCTTTTTTAATACAAATTTGGTGTTTTCTCTTTCCCTGCCAAACATCCGCATGCTCCACATTTTCAAAGGAATGTCGCAAGTATTGTTTTTTTGTTTTTTTTCAGACATGGCACAACCAGGGAGCTGCCCCAGTTTCTGCCTGTGCACAAAAGACACATTTACGTTGTATAAACAAGGACTATATGAATCAACCCACATCAACGACACGTAGAAAGACGCACATATATAAACATACACACTTACAGTACATGTACTTACACTCGTAGAACAATGGCTTTTTTTTCTACGTACATTTCCTCTGGCGTATACATTAGTATACATGTTCAAAGATACAAGAATGGTGAGGATTTACCAACACATATATGCAAATATTTTCTTTTCTTTTCCTTTTTTTTTTTTTAACAGAAAACAAAACATGACAATTAATTTTCAATGTTTAAATATTCTCTTTTTGTCATTTTAATTATTGCAATCTAAACAATATGGCTTTGTCTAGTGAAAAGTCCTATCTGAGTTAGAAAACAAAAAAAGAAGGGGAACAAATGATAATGACTGTTTTTAAATTACAAACCCACGAAAAAGCCACTTCATTGTTTTAGGGATAACCAACATGCTTGTGTTATATCATAAAAAATAGTGAGTTCCAGTTGCACTCAGAACTCACAATTCCCCCACTCAAATTATTGTTTTTTAGCACTTCTATTTTATTTGTCAGTTTATACACAGGATTTTTTGTACACAATACAGTACAAACTGTTTATAAAAGGGAGTAGATTACCTTCCAAGTTAGCAAACCTAGCTATAATAGCTAACATTAACCATTATCACTGAAGTCAGGTAATCCCAGTTTTGTCACTGTTTTATTGTATAAAATACCACAAAAGTGTCTAGCAAATGGGCTATATTAGCTAGCTAACGTTAGCTAACGTATCTTGAATGCTAACAATAACTACCAGTATCTGGCTTGTTAAACTGGAACCTAACTCTGCTGTGACCGTAATCAAAGTTCTACAAGCTACAGCTGAAACCTTTCATAAGATAATTGTGGTTTTGCTTACAGTAATTAAAGGTCATGAAAATGCTAAATGCTAAGTAACAAGCATTTGGTTCATATCAAACTGACCAACCTGGGGCTCAATTTTGGAGCCGACAGCCACCATTTAAGGACTTCATGCTACAGTACGACATGACAGAAGAGGAACTAGCAACTCTCCACACTCCACAAGATGGCAGCTGAACGTATGTAATTTTTTTAATGTACAAATGAATAAGTACGTAAACACCCAACTGTTGTCTTTACATTTGTGTAGCTATATCTGTGTTGTAATGTATAAAATATCACAAATTTTATTTTTTAAATGAAACAGATTAGCTAGTTAGCGAGCTAACCTAGCTTTAATGCTAACATTGACCACTGTTATCCAATTCATGAAGTTCTATAGAACTTCTTTCCTGGTCATGAATTATGACTTCGGAGGCGACTGGAACTCACTAAATGCCCACATATTAAGGTGGTTTCACTAAATATAGATCATTTCCATGTACAGCACGTTCACTTAAATGCTATAGGACAAATCACTATGTTAATTTCATTGGATTAAGAGACGCAGGATGCTGATTGTAATCTAGATTAGGTCACGGGTCAGTTTTTCCTCAATCTACAGTTAAAGGATTTCATCTTAGACACATTTAGTTTTGGGATGCATGCACACGTTGAACGGGCTGCCGCATCCGCGTTCTCTACACGCTTCACACGTACGAGAAAAACCACGTCAGGCAAGTGCGTCGTAGTTTCAGCCGTGATGAAAGAAATAGAAAGGTCTCGCCAGTATTTCTTTGGTCTCAATGTCGATGAACTTCGGTGAAAGGTTAGCTTAAATCACACTTCAGTTTGCATTTAAATGAAATAGCGCAGCCTGTTCACAAAGGAAATTGTCCAGTGACAAGCCAAGACGTTGCCTGGCGCTTGCATTCATGTGGCAAGAGAAGAAAATGCATAAAGAGTTAAAACAATTAAAAGCCACTCATTGATCAAGTGACCAGTCATGGATGGCGTGACAGGAAGTGACAACGTGTACAGTACCAGCGACCACAACTACTTCTCAGAGGCTAATACTTTGATTGTCTGTGGAGACCGCGCTATCCTAAATCTAAAAATTTGGACAACAAAAATTAAAAACATGGAACTCAAATGAGGTTGTGTTTGAAGACACTTGCAGTCGAAATTTGTAAGTGGACAATTTGGCGGTCTAACTAGCTGTCAGCTTTAAATAAAGTTTAGCTTTTTTTTCAAACTAGAGGTGGAAGTAGGAGATAAATAAAACGTGTTTTCTACAGTAAACAGATCTTTGGAAGCTCGAAGCCAGTGAATTACATTTTTTTGAGTCATTTTGTCGTCTGTTGAAGGTGCTGTCGGTGAAAGTGCTTTAAGTGGCCCCATCCGGTGAGAAGTAGGGAGCAAATAAGGGCAATGCTAACAGCTGCGACGGCAAGGAACGTAGCCGAATGTTAGCAACAAGTTAGCCAAAAAAAAACCCAGCATCACTCACAGCAGCTTCGAGCCTTCAAAACGTTGACCGGAGTTTCCAAAAGTCCTTGTTCTGAAGTTCAGGAAACTCCAAAATACACCATCTTAACTATTAAGTATGGTTTATTCCAAAAGTGTCCCATCTTGTATCTTTTTTAATGCATGTTACCAACTACTGTACAGCAGCTTGACTCGAATGAAACCCTCATTTACAATTCCTCTGTCAGAGGAGATGATATGAAGGCA
>JAFBJR010000374.1:623902-795990 GCA_016785285.1 Brachirus orientalis | reverse complement strand
CTACACCTGGTTCAAAAAAGTAGAAAACACCAATTGAAATTAAAAAAAAAAAAAAACATGGTGGCAGAAATACTGTATACCTACAGTTGGTCACCATCGCTTGGCAACAGATGACGACCAAACCAATCAAAATGTCTGAGCTTAATGGGTTTAAAAATAACAAGAAGCGAAGGAGAGGAAACATAAGTAAGTGTAAGTGGCGTAAGTGGCAGTTAAATGGTTGTACAGTAACAGTGGCAAATAAAAAGAAAAACGTAAACAGTTCATAGAAAGGCAGTGAGTAGCCTCTAACAGTTTGGCAAGCCCCCCCCCCCCCCAAAAAAAAAAAAAGTTAAATAAAAAATAAAATAGATAACCCCCCAAATCTACACTCACACCTAAATTCTCCGTCCTCTCCTCTTCCAAACTCTTCACCGTCAAAGTTCACCCGTCCCAAACATCCCCTCCTCCCTCTTCCCCGTAGTCTGACCCAAACCAGCCGGACTAGACCCCGAATTTAGGGTTCGTTTGACTTATTTTTCTCTTTTTTCTCCATCTTTTTTTACTTCTTGAACATGTCCTGTAAAGGTCCGGGCAGATACTTGAGGACAGTGTCAAGGATGCTCTCCTCGTCTTCCTCGTCGTCTCCGCAGCCTCTCGGGATCGCCTTCTTGGGACGCGTGAGTGAACCCTCGCAGGCCTGCTCCATGGCGGCTTTCTCCTCCGCCTCTTTCTCCTCCTTCTTCTTCAGCCCATACTGAATATACAGAGCGAGCACATGATGATTTAGACAGCCTTTCCCAACATGTTTGTAAACTACTCATTCCCTGGACCAAACTCCATAGAGAAAATCAGCAATTCTAACATCACAGCACACAGGAGTTGTTGATCCACTGTTTGCCATCATCAGTACGTTTAACTGTGTTGTTTTGTCACTTTGGCATTTTAAATCATCCATTCAATTTTACCTCGTTGACACAAGGTGACCACACGAGGCAGCAGTAGCTAAAATCACTGATTTTCTCTATGGACTTTGGTGTGGTTAAAAACAAGATTTTAACCACATACTGAAAGACTCACTAATAAAATCTACCTCAGCTTAAGTCTATGATATCTTCAGAACATGTTCATGTCTTTACCTTATCGTTCGACAGACTTTTCCAACAATAAACTGTTTGTAAACCACTCACTCTCCCACACCAAAGTCCATAGAGAAAATCAATGATTTTACATCACAGCACACAGGAGTGGTTGATCCACTGCTGCCTCCATCACTAAGTTCTAATGACTTCGGCATTTTAAATCATCCATTCAGTTTACCTCAGTGACACAAAGTGACCACACGAGGCAGCAGTAGACCAGCAGCTCCTGTGTTTCTGTGAGCTAAAATTGCTGATTTTCTCTATGGGATTTGGAACAAGTTCATTAACTGCTCACTCTCCTGTGCCAAATCCCATAGAGAAAATCAGCAATTTTAGCTGTTGTGTTCCCATGAGCTAAAATCACTGATTTTCTCTATGGACTTTGGTGAGGCAGAGTAATCTTTCTACAGACTAAAGTCTTTTTAACAATAAGATAAAGCTTGAAACAAACTCTTAAAATATTGCAGGTATAGATTTGTTGCATGCCTTCATGTCTCCATGGCACCATAAACCTCAGGTAAAGTGTCAGTATTTTATACAGACACATTTCAACATCCTGCAAATACATACAAAACCTTTTACCTTTTATATCTGGTTGTTTTCTTACCTTGTCCCTGATGGTCTGCCGTACTTTCTCCCTCTCTGCCTCCATGCGGGCGTGTTTGGCCTTCCTCTCCTCCTCCTGCTGCCTCAGCGCCTCCTGCCGCTCCTCCTCCTTCTTGGCTGCGTCCGGGTCCTTCTCCTCCTCCCCGCCGAGCATCTTACCCATGTCTTTGGTGGCACCTGGACACAATGAAGACAGTACGGCTACTTTAAACCTGGGCTACAGCTAAACTAAGCGAAATTTCAAGGGATTCTGGGAGTGGAAAATGTCTCAGGAGAGTCTTTGACTTAAACGTGAACTTTAAACAAAATTTAAATGTAACCTTTGTTAACAAACTCTCCTTCAAATGATGCTATAAAGTATTTGTGAGTATCACACGGTGAAGATTGTTGAGGCGTCCTAGAAAAACAAAGCTCCAAAGAAGCAGTGAGACAGAAGAAGAAGACACTTTTTCTTCCATCTGGTGTCCACCATCTGTCCATCCATCAGCTCCATGTGCACCTGAAGGCAACACGGCAGATAGATAGATAGATAGATAGATAGATAGATAGATAGATAGATAGATAGATAGATAGATAGATAGATAGATAGATAGATAGAAAAGGTGGCAAAGAAGTACTGATAGTTATGAAGTGCAGAAAAAGTAAAAAAAATCTCTGGATTCAGAATAGAATTATAATTTTATACTAATATAAATATATATTTTTATACTATTATATAAATATAATGTTTTTGTATTTTATTAATATAATTGGATACAACAATCCTTCCACAAAGTAAGATGCCAACATCCGTGGCAGAAGTAATTGATTCCGTTTTTTTTTTTGTTAAACAATTGGTATGTTTTGATATAAAAAGTAGCGGATGATAAATAAAGGTTCCTTCCTGTTAGTTCCCCTCTCTGCTCGCGTCTTCATCTGTGACAGACACTCCCTCCGGCCCGTCAATACTGCTGTTGTTACCTGACTGTGATCGATAGTAAATACAGGACCACCTGCACCTGAGAGTGTATGAATTATGGATCCTCCAGCGGAGAGAAAACTTCATCTGAGTATTGATCTGCCTCTCAGGCACCGGTGACGGAAAACGAGAGAGAGTCGGGCTGCCAGCGCGGTTCACCATCTACTGCCTTTATTAAACCGCAGCCAGAACGAAAACATGTTTCTACAATGAAGGGAGAAACGGCGAATAAATGGAGGAAAATATGGTCATTTTCTGCACCAACTCCTGGGAATTACAAAAACACTTTTTGAAAACGCAGGAGAAACTAAAGTCTGTATTTTGTTCAATGGCTTTAACAGATAAAAGTACAAAAAAGGTAGACAGACAGACAGACGGATGGATTTGCACACAACACCAGATAGATAGATAGATAGATAGATAGATAGATAGATAGATAGATAGATTAGCATACAACACCAAAAAAGACAATGTTAACATTTAGAGGAAGGAAACAGTCGCATAAAATTGGCATCTCCATAATAAATAACTGTTGGGTGAATAAATGTCTAAGTTACAAAGAGGAATTAACCTGTTCAATCTTTGCATTTTATAGTTGGGTATATTTTCTTTAGGTTTCACAAGTAATGTTCTTTTGAGCTTTGATGCTAACTGACGGCTACATACAGTTCCAGTTGTAACTTCACCAACAAAGGTGGCTAAATTTTACACATTGCACCTTTAATCTTGACTTTTTCTCACCTGGGTCTTCTCATCTCACTCTGAAGTGAAACTAAGTGCATGAAGTTGATTTCATGTAACCTGATGTGGTCAATCTCGTCTAAGAGGGAAATTCAGGAGCCAGAGAGCTGATTAAACATTAATGGTTCAATCATTGCTGCAGTATTGATCACCAACCCTTAGAGCTACAATAGATCCTGCTCGTTTATGGCTATGTGGCTGTAAAAACCTGAATTATTACACACAATTAGGCACGAGGGAGACAAAGCAGAACATTTCTGAGTAAATGACTCTGAAGAAATGTGGCGTCAGGGACCGTCAGGCTTCCCTGTTTGGTTGTTTTGAACTCAAAGGTGACCGGTGCTGTCGCTCTGCAGCAGCAGCAGCAGCAGCAGCAGCAGCAGCAGCAGCAGCAGCAGTAGCAGACTCATGGGGTGGTGCTAATTGCCCTGCAGCGTTGTGTCATCATTAGCAAAGCTGCAAATGACAAATTAGCACACAGTCGGGGGTGGAGGGAGTGGTGGTGGTGAGATATTTGCTCCAGACTCACTGGGGAACCAGCAGAAGGTCAGACTGTCCGCTGAGGGCGCACGCCTGTGTTCAAACAGTCAAACACGCACCGTATGTGCTACAATGGTGTGCAAACACCTAAAGGTCAAGAGCATTCTACTCCTATACACTCACTGGCCACTTTATTAGGTACACTTTTTCAACCACTGGCTACTGACAAGCCGTTAAAGTTCAAACTCGCTATCAGAATCGAGAGAATTGACTTCGAACGGGGTCGTTAATGGCAGACAGGCTGGTCTCAGTGTTTCGGAAACTGCAAAGCTACTGGGATTTTCTGTGGAAAATCAGAAACTTTATATTTTTCAATGTTCCGGAACAGAATCGTTTATTTAGAATAATGGTAACTGGTTAATACCGGTATTTTTTTCGTTCTTGATTTTTTTCTATTTACAATGACCTGTTGAGGTTCACTTCCTGTCATTCACTCAATGTGTGAGAGAGCAGAGAGAAGCTTCACCTGCAGGCAACCAGAAGGTCTATGTGGTGGTCTACCAGTCTTGATTAACCATAAGATGTAAACATTGTATTTGTTTTAGACAAGATTATTTTATCTGTTTGTGACGAACATTAAAGCAAACGTAAACAACTTTAAAGGCCTCTGTGAACGGATACGTTGCTAATGTACGGGACAAAAGTGCGATTAAATTCAGATGAGAATTGTGACGCATACCCTCCTGTGTACATCAAGATGACGTGAAGAAATAAATGATGAAGACGAGGGGGAAAAAAATCGCATCCTAAAGCTACCTATCTATTCATGTCCCAAAGCTAACATGGAACTTTATCCGGTTCGGGAACGTCAATTCTAGGGTGGAACCTAAAGCCGGAAATGGTAAAATACTTTTTTTTGTTCGGAACAAACCAATTGGAAAAAAAAATCTGGTTTTCAGGAAGAAAATAGGATTTGCTAGAAGTAAATCATTACAACCAAAGGTTCGCAGAAGCATTAAAGCTAAAGAAGTGAGGTGAAGAAACTGACTCTAGACGCCAAGTGATAGCAAACTGTGCAAGTTAGCATCTGTCCCTGCTGCTGTTCCACATAGACCTCAGTCAGATCATCACAGAGAGGCTGCACATACCGGTCCTGAAGACGTATATGTCATGGAGCTATATAATGCCAGAAATGAACAAGACATCTGCATCGCCAGGATCCACAGTATGTTGAAGACTTTACAGAGTCATTTGGACAAGAAAAGTCTGGTTTTCGGACATAAATCAAAAGAAAAAAGTGTCTTGAAAATTAGACGCAGACAGTTTTTCATTCAGACATGACCTCACATATGAATAAATTTGACAGGAACCTGTCACGAGACTTTTCAGAGAGAGTTTTGGCAGACGTTTGCATCAATAACGTATCTGTAGGTCGTCACGTGTCTGGAAGCAGGTAGAGAGTCAAGATGATCACAACTCAAGGCAGCAGATGTTCATGATACCCTGGGATCTTGCAGGAAAATGGAATCAAGAAACAGGTGTCAAGGACGTCAGCGAGGGCCAATCACTGAGAGAGCGAGTGAGAGTAAAGGCTCAGTTCCACTAAGCAGAACAATCAGTTCAGCTTAGCACATTGCTCATTATTCATTGGGAAGCCCATGGCCTAGTGGAAAGGGAATTTGGCTTTTGACTGGAGGTTTGCCAATTGTAATACCAAGCAAAGGACCCAATCCCCATCGCTCCCCATTACCTGGGTTAATTGGACACTCTAAACTGACCCCAGCCACATTCAGTGTACTCCTTATGTCGGTCCCAGGCTCGTAAAAATGGGAGGCTGAGCAAAAAAGGCTGGATGCGAGAAGCCAAAAGAAGGAGACAGTGTGAATTATTCATTATTTGCATTTCCACTGTCAAACGTTGAGAAGGGAACCACAAAAACTGATCTGTACTGTCGTGATTTTGGACACCAGGTTACGCTATAGTCCGTTGATTGGTGGAGTTTCTCTGTGTAGCCTTCTTATCTTCTTCTTGGGAAAAAAAGCCAAAGACAGAGAAAAAAATAACAGAAAATCCTGGAGGTCCTTTGTTATGATCCCTGTGTTGCCTTCTTCTTTGTCTTCATGGTAGATTCATTAGCAGGCTAAGCTGCATTGTGTGGAATGATGTTACACTATACAAAACCCCCATCTGCTCAAAACCACAGCCAAACCACGTTCCAAACGAGCTGAAATGCACTGCACCATGAAGGTAGTTACCCTTGAAACATTTGCTGCTTCTTCCGATGCTGCATCAAATTGGTTGACCCACAGTACGGGACCTCAGAGACACACAATGATCTGAGCAGACCAGAAACAAACAACACACAGATGATGATAAATGAAAGTCATCCACTCTCCAGAGAGTGAGAGCATTTTCTCTTTGACCCATGAGTGTTTTTAACCTTCACATGTTCCCTCGCTCCCTCCATCTCCATCCCCCTCCTCTGTCCTTATCCGTCCTCTACCGCCCTTAAGTCGCCCTACCGACTTTCATTCTTCTTCTGCCTGGTTCCTCTGCCGAGTCTCAGCTGGTTAAAACTTTATTCCGTCCCAGATTTTCTTCACTCTGCATCGTCAAATATTTAAAGCTTTTTAATCTCGGCTCATGAAGCCTCGGCTGCAGGACGTCCAGCTGCCACAGGTGGAAAAAGATTTTTTTTTTTTTAATGCCTTTAGACGACAGGGAGTGGTGCGCGTCAGTCAGCCTCTTGTGGCCAAAATGAGTATTACAACAACAACGTTAACCCTGACAAAACAAAAAGGCGTGGCTCCTGACTGGGGGTTGGGTAAACTTGGTACAAGTGCAGCACCGGTACTTTTGCAATGTTAATATACCAGAATTATTCACAATTATTTCATGTGCATCCCCTCGCTGAGTGAGTGAATATGTCTAATTACGTCTATATTTTTTAATTGTGCTTTTCAGGAGTTAATAAAGTTAAATAAGTAAATTAATACAGCTACCAACTCGTCATTTGCATGTTCTACCTCAGTTTCAGAACCAGTGGCTTCACTTTTTTAGTTTGTTCAAACATAAATATCTAATAAAACAGTTATTTATTGTAAAGTTATTGCAATTAACAATTCTTTGATTGATTATTATCAATGTGACCACTTTAATTTGATTTACGTGGTCTTCCTCTTCATCTCTTCTCTTCCGTCCCAGTCCAGCCAATCAAAACAATCCCTCTGACGCACTACAGTCGCGGAAACTTCCTTTTCCCCTCATCCATCTAATCCCTCCGCCCCTCCATCACTCCATCAGAGGTCAGCCGACTCATCCGCACCGCAGACAAAGGTGGGCATCTCCGGGCTAAGTGCTCCCCACAGCCTTGTGTCTTTGTGCCAAAGTGGTTTTGATCCACAAAAGCTTCTCCAGCCGAAGAGGCGGGGATGCGGTGGCATTATGGGTAAAGTGCAGCGCCGCGAAAAACACTTAGGCAGATGCCCGAACAGACTCAGCACAGCGCAGATGAGATACGATGTGGATACGATGCAAATGGTCACATACTGTCGATTTGGTTGAAGCTGACAGAAGTGAAATGTGTGATCAAACTGTGGACTTTCCTACTACATAATTATGGTTTATCCGATGTACATTGTATAAAGCAGTGGTCCCCAACCACCGGGCCGCGGACCGGTACCGGTCCGTAGATCAATTGGTACCGGGCCGCACTAGAAATAATAAATTATTTCCCTTTTATTTATTAACTGATTATGAACGGGCTTTTATTTTGAAAATTATTTTATTTTGATAAATGACCGGATTCTTTCGGTTACATCCTGGTCACTTGAGCTCTAAAATTTATCCCACAAGCTAGCAAAATGAGTAAGAAACAGACAACTTTGGAAAGTTTCTTTGAGAAGGGGAAAAGGCCCAGTGAAGAGACAGGAGAAGAAACTACGACTTCAAAGAAAAAGAAAGCTTTTAACAGGAAATACCGGGAGTCCTATTTGAAATATGGATTTATCGCTACAGGTGATTCCCACACACCTAGCCCGCTCTGCGTCATATGCGGCGACCGGCTCTCTAATGTAGGTATATTTAGATAATAGTGAAATAAATGTGGAATTGCTGGTTTCTAATTTATTTATTTTTCCAAGTGATTTTTTTTCTATAATTTGTTTATGGGGCAGAGAAGATGTTACCAAAGACTTTGAATTTATACTCACGTTATGTTGTTCAGCGTTACAAGGAAGCTGCTAATAAAGTCGCATACGAGTACACGGTGGACTCAGTAAAATTGTCAAGCTTTAACCGGTCCGCCGTGATAAAAAGGTTGGGGACCACTGGTATAAAGTAAACCACAATAAATACATTAGATGTACATGTTTCCTTTGGCTTCTCCTCCACGGGTTGCCACGTTTCATTTTAACATGGAATGTCCTTTTTGATGCAACCCTCCCACTAATCTGGGCTTGGGTCCGGCATCAGTTTTCAGTGTAGGCGGTGAGAACTGGGTGCCCACCTAGTGGGGATTTGAACCGGCAACAGTCGGTCAGAGGTGCCCAAGTTCTTCCCTATAATGGACCAAAAATGAATTCTGTGGGTGAGCCGCGGACTGGAAACAAACATTCACGTTAGGTCACTTTACATTTCATTGAAATGTGTCATATTCATATGTAAGATTATCATTAAACTCAAATGCAAATGTTCAAAACAGTTAAACAGCTCACTTGTATATGGTCCAGCACGTGCAACGAGTGGGAATGTACTTAAGACTAAACGTAAAATTTAATTAACCATAAAATGGGTGCACCCTGTCACTCTCACCTTCACCAACCTACTACTTAAACCTGTACGTTGTCACTTTATTTAAAATCGTTTGTTATTTAAAATTGTTTGTTTGTTTTCGTGTTTTTCCAGATTCCTCACAGAGTGACAGAAGAAGCACACGCAGCGTTACGTGAACGTGTAAACGGCTTCATGCGGCAGCATTACGGCTAAAATAAACACCACCAGGAAGCTCCCACAATACAGGTTTAAAACAAACCTGCACGTTTATTAAGATTCAAAATCGAAATTTAATCACAATCACGAGTTTGGCTTCTCGCAAACATGATAATCCGACACTGAAAATGCTTCACTGATAGCTGCTGCTGCTGTTTCCAATTAAATGTCCCTGGATTCAGTAAAAGACACATTAACGACACATAACATAGTGAAGTACTTTAGAAAAAAAAGTAGAGACGGTCCTGTTTCTCTCCAGGTCAAATCAGAGTGTTGTTGTGGTCGTTACTCAGAGCTCCACAGGGGGCGATAGAGATTCTGCATTGGAATTTCAAACATAGAAAAAGCAAAGTGAGAGGAAAAAGTCGCCTGGAACCCGAGCTTCTGCTGCAGCTCCAGAAACAACAGGACCATGTGACAGAGATCGGACTGAACCAATAGCGATTTCCATGATTTTCTGGAACTATTCCTCATCTCAGAACCCAACATGCACTTCCTTCCTTCCTTCTCCGACATCAACCACGTGAATTCTACCTTTTCTCATGTACAAATAACAGATAATATGACGATAATCTCTGGAGGATCAGCAGGAAGTGGACCTGGCCAGACGGGCCGAGCTCGCCGTTTCATTTCCTGTGCAGGCGAGAGAAAAAAAAAAAACAGGTGCAATAACAGGAAGTCAGGGGCAGATTGATAAGTCGGGCGGCGATGGATGACGAGCGTTTCTTAGGAACACTTCACCAGAAAACGGCAGCCGGCCATCTTGTGACGTAACAGTGAAAAGTGTCCAAACTTTTGACAGATGTGGTGGGTTATTCCGCCGGCCCAGGCGTCCATGAGACTCATGAGGGCGTCATCTTTCAGCGGAGGTCATCCATTATTTAAATGAGCTCCATTTTTCAACCCCCCCCTCCACCCTTTAACAAATGATCCCGCAGCAGTCGGAGTAAATGATCCATGGCTCGTCCCTCTCTCTTCCTCTGCCTTGTCTCACTTTTTATCCTTTGTTTCTCATCCACACAGAAGTCAGTCATTTTGTAAAGTTACGTCCAAAAAACATCTAGAATTTGAACACAGGGCGGTAGCTTAACTTAGTAAGGTAATATTAAGTTTATGTTGTGGATTTATTTTTATTCTAAATATTGAAATTGTTAAATCTATGGTCTCCTTTGATATAAACATTTCATTCTGTTGTACATCAGGAACGATACTGTGCAGCGCAGGTTCTGGTGTTGTTTCTGAGTAACAAGGAAGATTCTCCCCCGTGTTTTTGTAACAAGTAATTCCTTCTTCTGCTTCAGAAAAAGAGTTGCAACGCTGCCCTCTACAGTCCCCGGTAAATACGTTCCTGGTAATCTGTGTACTTTCCACGGCACCTCAAAGTTCTCGAGCTTTGACATTTCTCTCCTCCTCATAATTTATTCGTTTCGGTTCTTGATGTTCATGAGAGGCAGCGTCTCATCAGAATCATTCTCTCGTTGGTTCCGTCCGGTGTGTAAAGACCTTTAGAACGATACGCTCTTTCACGTCAGTGACTCCGAAAGTCTCCAATAACAAGAAAAAGACGGTAGAATTGTCTTTTTTGAAAAACAGTCACTAGAGGGTCTGAATACTCGCTATCTATCTATCTATATAAACCCAATATCAGCCATTTTGATCTATTTCAAAGCCATTATTCTTCGACTCTGTAATAAATATTCTTCTCCCATGAAGAAGAAATAAACAGCCCACAACATGACTCAGCTAAAATGCTTATATTTTTATTTGTCCAATATCCAATCCAGTGATTTTGACCAATATCAGACCGACACTGAGTTACGTATCGTCACATCCATAAGAAATACAGAAAATACTGAACAAATGTTTGGACTTTGTTGAAATCTCTTTAAAGAAACATCATGGATTCATCAGGGATGTGTGTGTGTGTGTAGCTGGTCTTCCTCATGTTGTGGGGACCTAAATGTGTCTCCACACTCCACACATTATGGGGACTTGTCTTCCTTATGGGGACAAAAATCAAGTCCCCATAACGTAAATGACTCCATTTTAAGGTGAAGACATGTTTTAAAGTTAGGCTGAGGTTAGGGTTAGGTTAAGGTTAGGGTCAGGGTTAGGGTTAGGACACTAGTAACTATGGTTAAGGTTAGAGTAAGTCTGCAGGAAATGAATGGAAGTCAATGCAAATGTCCTCTGAAATCAGTGTGTGTGTGTGTGTGTGTGTGTAAAAGGACTTGTTGCAGGTCCATGACCGCATCACGCTGACGGACATTTGATTAATCAAGCCCAACATGGAAACACTGATGAATCCGATTTCTAATTAAACATCCAGGAAATACAATCTGTGGCCCGCGGCTGCGATCTATAGCTCAGTCTGCAGCAACAATCAGGAGGTGTCCGACGTCTAATGACATTACTGAGGCCTGTTTCCACCATGTGTGTGTGTGTGCGTGGAGCTAAATTAGATAAAAAGTTTGAGTGCAGCTAAATTGGAAAGAGAAGTCCGCTTTGTGTGTATGCGCTGTTGTAAAGCAAACCAGTCGAGTATTTTGTTGCCTCTAAATGTCGTCATATTCAAAAACATATTCAAAAAGTTTCTGTGTGACATTTTCAATTTTGGTGGATGTTAACTTTACAGGTTTTAGTCTGGAATTGTTTCTTTGTAGATGACACCCTGTAAAGGACTCTTTGTTTCTATGTATTTGTTTATTTATTTTTCATTTGTATTAATGGCATTGTACATATTTTAATATATTTGCCTTCCTTTATTAACGTTTCTTAATTTTAATATGTATAGACGAAGGACACTTTACTTTGAAATTTGGAACTTTATTTTGAAAGGGGTAAGAAGGATGTTGTGTGTATGTTGTTTGCGGGTTTTCTCCGTGTTCAGTTTACCAGTGTGGGAGAAACGTTCCGGCAAATGTGTGAGAAGAAAAACTGCGAACATGCCATTTCGTTTTGCACGGGTTGTTTTTTTTTTTGTTTTGAATTTATTTGAATTCATTCACACCGTAAGAGCTGTGCAGAAAAAATAAATAAAATAGAATACCTGCTCACAACAACGCACTAATGTCCAACATAAGGGTTCAAACAGGTTATAAATGACACAGTCTCAATATTTAAGACAAAACAAGTTGCACCTTTGCTGAGGTAAAAAAGTGAATAACAAATTAACAGAAAACAAAATAAATTTAATTTTACCTTGTTCACTCTCCAACTGAGGCACTAAATCTAAACAGCAAATTCCTCCTTCGTGGTAAACATGAACTTAAAAATTGTCCGCAGCGTCGATGAACCTCAAAAAAACAAATTTCCAAATTTCAAAGTAAAGTGTCCTTCGTCTATACATATTAAAATTAAGAAACGTTAATAAAGGAAGGCAAATATATTAAAATATGTACAATGCCATTAATACAAATGAAAAATAAATAAACAAATAAATAGAAACAACGAGTCCTTTACACACCCTGCTGTTGCCTCGTAACTAACGCTAACCCAGTTAATCGCAAGACAATCAAAAATCATTAAAATAGGGCAGGAAAATGTAGAAAAAAATCTTTTCACAATATACTTTATTTAAAAAAAAATGTCAATAAATATCACAGTAAAAATGAAATCAGTATTTTGGAACGGCAGTGCGATATGGCTTATAAATAGTCTATGGATATTCTGCAGTGTTGTGCGTTAATAATATTTTCTGAACCTGTATCCAGTCAAACTACTGCAGGATATTTTTGGACAAAGTCTGAGGTTTTGTTTCCAACAGATTCAAATCTACGTAATCAGAATGTGAGTTGTTGACAAAGTGAACTTCCTGAAAACAGATCGTCCTAAACTCTGCTGAGCATAATCTCTTTTTTAATTCTTTACGTTACTTTAATTAAGAAAAATCTATAAGTTATTTGTAAATGTAACGTAATGGTTATTCGCAATTTTTTATTTATGTTCATAGGCTTGACCAGTGGGAAAAAAGACTTTGCAAACACTTTCTCAACCACCACAATGAGATCAAGAATCAATGAATCTGATTAATACACTGTAAAAAAAAATGTATTCGAGCAATAAGCCATTGTAACCTTTACATTTTATACAATTTATTCATACAGGAAATAATGAGTTACCAATTTAATCTTAATGTCACGAGTCATCAGAAATCAACTTAAATGCCTTTATTTTTGTTTTTAACTCAGAAATTGATTAAACCATGTTTAGTGTATCACTTTTTACAGTGTAGTGTAACTGTTTTCAGTTTATGACAAACACTGTATGCTTGTCAGTGTCGCTGTTGGATTGACGTTTATGACACGCCCACTTTAACGCGACACTTCCTGCACCAGCAGGACATTCAATCTCAAAATGGCCGCAATGTCCCGAGGGAGTAAAAGCACCAATGAAACCTCATCTGTGTGTGTGTGTGTTCTTGTAATTGCTGCAGAGTGAGGACATTTTGACAAATTGAGGACATTTTGTCTGGTCCTCACTTTTTTTCACCTTTTTAAAATGGCTTTTTCAGGGTTAAGACCTGGTTTTAGGGTTAGGGTTAGAATTGGGTTTAGGTTAGGGTAGGGTTAGGCATCTAGTTGTGATGGTTAAGGTTTAGGGTACGGTGCTGGAGAATGTATTATGTCTATGAGGGTCCTCACTTTGATGGAAGCGCAAACGTGTGTGTTTGTGTGTGTTTGTGTGTGTGTGCTTCTTGCATACTCCACAACAACCAGCTGTGGCCCAGTGAAATAAATGCCAGTGTGTTCCTGAAGAAAAGGTCACAGCACTAGACGGCTGTTCTTCAGGAGGTAAATTACAGTACTTCAGTCTGGGATGGATGGATGATGGATGGATGGTAGAAGGATTGATGGTACTATACCTGGCTGAAAAAAAAGTAGAAGCAATCGCATGAAGGGATACGGGGATGGAAGGTAGCGCTTTAAAGTGAAGCAGAGTAAATATTAAGATCCTACAGCAAAGAGGACAGAAGGACGGACGGACTGAAAATGAGATGAAACAGTGAACGAATAAAGATGGAGGAGGCAGTTGTGAACAGCTAGAGAAAAAAGATGAGCGAATTAAAAAAAGCTCTGACAGACTGCCAAATAATGAGCTATTCTATAAATCCACCAACAGATTGGCTGCCAAATAATGAGCTATCCTATAAATCTACCAACAGATTGGCTGCCAAATAATGAGCTATTCTCATATATCCACCAAAGAAACTGGCTGCCAAATAAATGAGCTATTCTATAAATCTACCAACAGATTGGCTGCCAAATAATGAGCTTTTCTATATATCCACCAACAGATTGGTTGCCAAATAATGAGCTATTCTATAAATCCACCAACAGATTGGCTGCCAAATAATGAGCTATTCTATATATCCACCAAAGAGACTGACTGCCAAATAAATGAGCTATTCTATAAATCTACCAACAGATTGGCTGCCAAATAATGAGCTTTTCTATATATCCACCAAGAGACTGACTGCCAAATAATGAGCTATTCTATAAATCCACCAACAGATTGGCTGCCAAATAATGAGCTTTTCTATAAATCTACCAACAGTTTGACTGCCATATAATGAGCTATTCTATATATCCACCATCAGATATGCTGCCAAATAATGAGCTGTTCAACATATCCACCAAATGACTGAGTGCTAAATAATGGGCTGTTCTAAACATCCATCAACAGACTGACTGCCAAGGAGTGTGCCACTCTCAACATCCACAAACAGGCCACCTGCAAAATAATGAGCTGTTCAAGCTGCCACATCTATGTAATCTGTAGACGATTGATAGTTGACTAGTTGATACTGTTGTTATTGTCATGTTTATATATTTTTCACTACCTTTTTGGTGCATGAACTTGAGTATTTTGTCATTTTCCACCAACCTGCTGAGGGACTACACATGTAAATTAGCCTGTGGCCATAGTCTGGCATATTTAAATATTTAATCCTACCGTGAATTGGTGAGTCCATGTGAACTTTTGTGAATATGAAATTATTTTTTCATCTTATGTGAAAGCATTCACAAGGCAAGTCCGAGCAACCTTCAACTTTGACCTCCGTGCACTGAGGTGATGAAACGAGACGTGAGACATGATTTAAGGATCGACCTTTGACCCCTGGAGACCCCTCACTTACTCTTACAGACTCCAGCCTCAGATTATATACACAAGCCGCCGCGGAGGCTTCATAAAAAACCAGGAGTGAGGATAAGGAACAGTGGAAGAGGTCAGGAAGACATTTTCATTATTATTCTGTCTGTTATAATAAATGCTAGTAAAGAATTACTTGTGTAATCCCACATAATCTGGCCCACAGTGAAAACATGGCTGCCAGAGCTGAAACAAAGGAAGCACAAATTTTCAGTGAGAATACACTGTAAGAAATATTGTGGATTATAGAGTATTTTATTTCATCTCATTTATCAGATATTTTCCCTAAATTTTGTTTATGTTCTTATTTTAACTCTTTTTATATTTCACTTTTTGTTGCTGTCAATTAATAAAACTAATGAAAGGAAATCTTATTTTTAGCATGTAAAATATACAGCACATTAAGTCTATGATATCTTCAAAATACGTTCATGTCACTGTTAGACAGACTATTCCAACAGGAAACCGAAATTTGTAAACCACTCACTCTCCCACACCAAAGTCCATAGAGAAAAGCAGTGATTTTACATCACAGCACACAGGAGTTGTTGATCCACTGCTGCCTCCATCAGTAACTTCAAAAGTCTTATTTTGCGAATTCAGCATTTAAAATCCTTCATTCAAATTTACCTCAGTGACACAAAGTGACCACACGAGGCAGCAGTAGACCAGCAGCTCCTGTGTTCCCGTCAGCTAAAATCACTGATTTTCTCTATGGACTTTGGTGTGGGAGAGTTACCACTTTGCGAACGTCAGTTTCCTGTTGGAAAAGTCTGTCTAACAGTGACATAAAGCAATGAACATTAAAAAAAATTTCCTTGTGTCTCTGCTGGTGAACCTCAGTGTAGCCATAGGGGGCGCCACAGCTCAGTCATATGTGCATACCTCAAAAAAACTAAACTATCCTGAGAGGATTTTGGCTTTCAAGATCTTCTTTTCGATATTCGATCTTTTCTAAATAGAGACAGGGGACAGTTCAAGCACAGCAGACAGAAAGTAGTTTTATGGTCTCATAAACAAAGTCAGAGAGCATCTCCAGCTTCATTAACGTGCCCTCAAGAGAAGCTCTAAACCCTGAATTATTCCAGAGAAGCTGAGGAAGCAGTGGATGACCTCCGGGACTCTGATTCTTCTCAAACTAATGGTCAAACAAAGGCCAATATTGTCTCTCACGTACAGTATGTTTCCCCTCACGACGTGAAGAAGAGCACTTACCACCTAAAGCTTGCTTCATCACAAAATCCATGGTTCCTGCTGATTCGTACGGTTGATCTTCTCAGAGCTGAGCAGAGCTGAGCATGTAGCCACCGAGCCGTGGATCTGCAGGCGTCTCGACCCTTCTCACGTTCCCCGTCCTCTGATGTGACGATGGAGCGTCTTTGGCGACTCTCTGCTGCAAATGAGAGAAGAAGAAGAAGAAGAAGAAGAAGAAGAAGAAGAAGAAGAAGAAGAAGAAGAAGAACTTTATTTTAAATAAAGCTTATGAACAGCAGTGGTTTGACTTATGGCGTCACCGCTGCACTCAGCTCTGAGTAAAGAGTCTTTTGTCTCCGATACGTCAATAGAGACACTAAATACAAGGACCCATGTCCAAGACGTGCGTTATTGGACGCAGGTTGGATCAAGCTGACGTTAAAACAACACATAATGGGATCTTCTTAATGCGCTTCACCTCCGTGACAGGAATCCTGTTGTGGAAAGGCAGATTGATCAATAAAATGCCGAGGGTGCTTGGTCCAAGTTACTGAACAATATCTGTTAATCAATATCAGCAGATCAATCATCTCCCTCTGCTGCTGCCGCTACTGACTCATGAATATTTTACAGAGATCCTTTATTTTCTGTACAGCCGTGGTCCATGTCCTCACTGTTTTATACTTTATTCTACTATTTTTGAGATATTTATACTTCTTTAAAATGTTTTATTTCTATATTTAATTTTGAAATGTGCAAATGGGAGTGACATTTTATCAATAAAAACAAAAAAAAAAAGGATTTTTTTGTTATTTTCTGTTTACGTTAACACCTACTGCATTATTATTCCATTAAGTGGAGATGTGTAAGAAAAAAAAGAAGCCTCTGCATCTCTTTTTTCTTTTTTTGCTGTAATTGCAGACGTGCATAACCACTCGGTTACACTATTAAAACTTATTTTTTTAAATATTTTATTTACAAATCCCCAACATAACTGACACAAATTGTTTCAACAGGAATTAGTTTGTTAATGAGGTTTGTCCAATTATGTCTCCTGCATCCCATTCAGCTGTGATACATGAGGGAAAAAGGTACGTGACTTTTTTTAATGCCGTATGTTTTGTAGGCGTAATGTCCTAATTTGTACATTTTATTACATTTTCTTGTCATGAATAAACCTATTTTTATGATTTCATTCCTTCACAGCCTTTTATTTCCCAATTAAAGTGTTATAGCTGACAATAAAAACACATTCATCATGCAAGTTTAATGTATTATTAAAAAATATGTACAGAAGAAAGTCTGTATAACTTGATATTCAGAAGTGGAATCGATTGGAGGGCCACATGTGGCATCTCTGATTTAAAGGCTCCACATTTCCACGTTTGTTTTTATCCACTTTGTCACTAACTGAACACAAACTGCCTCTTTAACATGTTTCGAAAGGTACAACAAAAAGGTAAAACACAGTAAACTCACGTTAAAAAGTAAAACATTCACGCTAAAATCGTAAAACAATAAAATCCGCGGCGCCCCCTAATGTTCATGTCGCCTCTGCATCTGCATCGTGATAAAATCTCCTGCAGAAACAAAGTCGACCCGGATGAGATCTCCCGCGTTTATTGCACCTGCCTTTTATTGGCGGTCCCCTCCCATCCCCCACATCTCCCCCGCGTGCCTCTCACTGTCATTTCGCCAATATTTGCCGGCGCTGAAAAAGATGAGACGAGACGTCAGATGGAGCCGAACGAAGACGAGAAACCATTTTGTAACCGTGACCTGAGCTTCACACACACACACGCATGCTGGTCCTACTGTCTTTGTGAGGACCCTCATAGACATAATGCATTCCCTAGCCCGTTGCCCTAACCCTAAAACCAGGTCTTAACCCCGAAAAAGCCATTTAACCTCATGGGGACCGGGCAAAAATGTCCACGCCAGACAAAATGTCCTCACAAAGAAAGATAGGTTTTGGATGTGGTTTGGTCCCCACAAGGATAGAAAGACATAAACACACACAATTTCATTTACAGAAACAGTGGCACATTAATACCTGAAAACACGAGTGTGACATGTAAATGAAAAAATGAAAAAAGTTAAAAAAAGTAAATACAAATGTGAGTTTGTGTCCTTAATCTGAGTTTACAGATTAAAAAGAAGAAGACATAAAAACACACATACCCTTTTAAGGACACTAAGGACTAAACAAAGCCTTATCACTAACCTTAACCTAACCACAATTTTAATCTGAGTCCTAAACCAGGGGTTTGTAACTCAAATCTCAAATGTGTGTCTAATCTGGTCACGAAGGGCCAGATTACACACACAAAAATGTCAATGTACAGCCACAATAACAATGCTTCATAGAATTTCAAAATAAACCCGTTTTTCTGTTATGAAAACAGTATTTGTGATGCAAATTACATCAAGGTCAGAGGTCACGGTCACTAAGTGTCACTCAGCTTTTAGATGGAAAAAAAAGAAGAGGAAGAGCAGCAGCAGCAGAACAAGAGAAAAGAAAGAAGCCTGGTTTTCTTTCTAATGTGTTTACAGACGTGTGTGTGCGTGTGTCATCACAGGAACAGACTCAAGGACAAACTAATGTGATAAAAGAAAAGCCTCTGCTGCTACAAACACGTTTAGACACTCGTAGATACATGGCGCTTTTCCACCACACAGTTCCAGAACAGCACGGCTCGGTTTGGTATCAAGACACGTCGTTCGACTTCATAGTTCCTCATAAATGTGGGCGTGGTCGTCATAGAAACAGCCGTGACGACACAAACACGTGACGGTCAAAGCAGTTGTTTTCTTTTTCCTCACTTTTCTAAACAGATGAGTTCACCAAATGGTTCAGTCCTTCCTGACTCCGTCTGACACAGTCACTGAAGTGAAATCCGTCTGAACGGCTTGTGATTGGGCTCACCATCTCCGTCTTTCAGCAGTGCTGTCGCTAAATACACCAGACTCCTCTGTTAAATATGGACATTTTACAAATGTCCTTGTTAAATGTTGCAGATTAACGCATGTTTTCAGGATTTTCAAGTCTTTTTAACTCATCTACAGTTCAACATCGTTCACTTTGATTCTCGTGTCGTACTTTGTCGCGCTCGTGACTCTTCTGGTGACGACGCTCTCTGACCAATCAGTGGCCGGCAGTCTGTCCACGTCACATGTTAGTATCGGCTCGACTGGAACCTCCACAGAACAGGGACTAAAAAAAGAACCAGGTACTATCACTGATGGAAAAACAAAAAAATTAACAAGTCGAGCTGTGCCATGCCATGCTGGAACTATAAAGTGGAAAAACATTTCCTAGCCCCGAACCCTAAACTTTTCTATCACAACTAACTGCCTAACCCTAAAACCAGGTCTTAACCATGAGAAGTTGAGATGGTACCTTCTCTCTTTCTCTTTTGATTTTCTCTCTCAACAATAACAAAAGTAATTTTACATTACTGATCGAATAATAGTGTCTATTTTACTGCCAAAGAAGAAGAATCTAACCTGAAAAATAACATAAAAACATGTATTGTATGTTCTACGAACAATTTCGAAACGGAAAGACAACGTTAAAAAAACTGTATGTGTCATGTTCCAATGTCGGCTTGGGTTGCCTCTCTACATAAAATTTCATTTTATGTTGTTTTATTTTTAAATAAATGTCTTTAAATGTTTTATTTTGTAAGTGCCCTTTGTTTCCTGGGAGAGTTTCCTGTGCTTTGCGTTTCAGGAGGTTGGCAGGTGAGGACTCTAATCATCGCAGCTGTTTCCCATCATCTAATCAGTTTGCTGTTAAACCTGTGTCACGTCACTTTGTTCCACTTGCTCTAAGCCAAGTTGTTTGCTAATTCAGTTTTTTTGATCCTTTTTCTAACGTCGCCCTTTGTTTCCTCTTTTTTAGTACCTGGTTTCTCCTGAGCTCTGCCTCAGCGCCTTTAGTTAATCCTTAGTCTGGTTTTTGATTCATTTTTGTGTAAAAAAATCTATTCTTCCTTTTACTCCCGCTTCTGCCTTATGGTCCATTTTTGTCCCTCGAATGATCTGCTCAAATCATTGCAGTATGTGTCTTTTAAGAATAACTACTAAAACAAAAGATTTTCAATGAAAAGGTTCTAAAACGAAAGATAACATAAAACAAATGGAGACGTTCACACCAAAACTGAAATATCTATAACAATAAAGCTGATCATGTGACCGAGGAACATTCTCTTGGAGAATCATCTGTAGACGATCAATCACAGGTAAAATGCTCCTGTCACACACACACACACACACACACACACACACTCGACTGCATCCGAATGGGAAAATCAATTCAGGCGTTTGACAAATGATCCAAGATGGATGGAGCAGTTTTCACACCACATTAGTGAGCGAGTTTGTGAAAACACTGACACAATACAAAACTACAAACATTACAGAATCATCCAACAGCCAAAATGTTACTTTTCTCTATCTATCTATCTATCTATCTATCTATCTATCTATCTATCTATCTATCTATCTATCTATCTATCTATCTATCTATCTATCTAAGCTAGTTCCATCTAAGCTAGTTCCATCTAAGCTAGCTACTATCTATCTACATAGGCTAGTTCTATCTAAGCTAAGTATTATCTATCTATATAAGCTAGTTCTATCTAACCTAGGTATTATCTATCTATATAAGCTAGTTCTATCTAACCTAGGTATTATTTATCTATCTATCTATCTATCGATAGATAGATAGATAGATAGATAGATAGATAGATAGACAGATCTAGCTGTCTATCTATCTAAGCTAGTTCTATCTAAGCTAGGCACTATCTATCAATATATCCATGTTATTTTTATCTATGCTGTTATTGTCTCTTTTTAATAGTTTATTCTATTCATCCATCCATCCATCCATCTAAGCTAGTTCTATCTATCTATCTATCTATCTATCTATCTATCTATCTATCTATCTATCTATCTATATAAGCTAGTTCCATCTAAGCTAGCTACTATCTATCTGTATAAGCTAGTTCTATCTAAGCTAGGTACTATCTATCTATCTATCTATCTATCTATCTATCTATCTATCTATCTATCTATCTATCTATCTATCTATCTATCTACATGGTCCTTGTTTTCTCACCACTGACAAACATTTTTCACGCCTGTTTTTCATGAGTGTATCGCGACGACATGTTCCACGATGCCAAAGTCACCAAAAGACAGAACAGCACATTTCAGAGACGGTTGGCGAATGAATTAATGATGAGCTGCTAGCGTCGGGCCTCACTCTTCAGATCTGCCGGGCAGCGCTGCCATCTTTTATTCATGTGACTTATTTGGTGATAAATTATTCCCTCAGCACTGACTGCGAGGCGGCGGAGGGAAACGTGACTGCAACTCATTTTTCTTCTGTGAAAGTGACTGAACCTCCTCGCATGTTGAAGGAAGCTAATTTTAACTCATTTTAATGTGATGGTTTATTATAGCACCAATGCCCTGAGGCTGAGAATCCACAAGGGATTCATTCATTCATTCATTCATTCATTCATTTCTACAAATAGGTTGTAATTTAAGATTCTGGTTGAGACAACCCTCTTTGTTGTGTGTTTTTCCCTCCTTAGGATAACGTTACTCTAAGCTTGCTTGTTTTTCAAACGTTTTATTCTTAATTTTTGGGTTTTGTCGAGTTGGGAAATGTGTCTGTTTTTACTTTTCTGTAAAAGTGTTAATTTCGTTGACGAAAACTGCGACGAAAAATGTCCTTCAATGACTCTTTTTCACGTTAATTTACTAAGTGACGCTTTGGTCACTAGACGGAAAATGTTAGGGCAGGAAGAAATGGGAAGGCAACCAATCAGAGGAGAAGAATAATAAGAAGAGATCCAACTATACTAATCTATGGATTTACGAAGGTTAGGTTGATCTAAAACGATGTCAAAAAGCAGCAGAAATGACGGCAATAAGAAGAAAGAGATGAGACGACAGATGGTGGAATGTTACGGAAGACAACACCCTTTGTAAACCATGTGTAGCAAAACTCACAATAACAAAAACACAACCAGAGCACACACTGACGCCTAATTTAAAATAGAGTTCCAACTTAGAAAAACCACCATCATTCCTAATTTTAGATTTTAAATAAAAACACCAATTTTTACCAAAAAGAAGATAATAAGACCAAGCGTGATGTTTCAACGTCTTCAAGTTCAAGTGAATTTGTTAAAATAAATAAAAATGTTTCATATTAAAACAATCATATCTGTGTTTTAAAGTCAAACATTTAATAATAACATATTAATGGATAGAGAAACATTTAAATAATACAAACAAACCCATTACACTTTAAATCTACTGCTAATTATTCAACTAAGATATCATTATGTTTAGTCAACTAAAACTAGGACATCTAAGACATGACTAAAATATGACTAAAACTAAATGGTATTTTAGTCAGAAAACCATAACAGACTAAATCAAAGTTTGTCTGTTTCTGTGTCTCAACTGTGGAAAAACAACAAATCCAAAGAGAAATTATGCTAATGTTCTACACCTTATTCCTAACAAACCATCATAGCTTGCACGAATTATGAGTGAAACTCCCGTTGATAACTCAGAAACAGCAGATTCCAAAGGAACAGGCACATACAATATGCCGACGATACAATCATTTTCTTTATTAATGCAATTTACTGTTTTCACACTGAAAATATAAAGTCACTTTTAGGCAGTTGTGTCTCCATAACCAATACACTTTTGAGATTTTCATATTTGTTTCCAAAAAAGGAAGACAAAATTATATTGGTCATCTACAACTCAACAATTCTACTTCTACTGCTTACAATTCGAGAAACGTCGGCCAGAATTGATAATTAAAAACCAACAGCCACTCATTCTCTCTTCCGTTTTGGTGAAAATATACCAGCTTTTAGAATTTGTGTTAATTAAACGACTGACGCAAGTTGCATACAAATGATTTAACGCAACAGATGCGTCGTGATGCAATTTGGTGTGAACATAAAACGTGTGAGCGGTTACGTCTGAAACTCACGTCATCGCTCGTCTGCTATCGGGACACGGACAACAGCATATTTAACACTTTTAAGCAACTCAATGTGACAGATGGCAAGTGTTATTTTATGTGATATAACTGATTAACATGTGAAGAAGATTTCTAAAAAGAAAAAAAAAAAAAATCCCAACACCTGAATCCCAAATCAAATTCAGTTTTTTTTAAAACTAGCATTTAAATGTGTCGATAATCTCTCTCTCCTGATTTATCCAAACACAAAGACAATAAGAGACATTTAATAACCAGTGAATGGAAACTGTAAAACATCACATCGTTGCTCTACGGTTGGACAAAATCTGCTTTTTACGTAAAACGCAAATTAAATAAAATCAATTTCAATTTCAGAAATATTTTACTTTGAAGGTTAAACTTTAGTTCAATCAAATCCGAGCTGTCTTCATTTTAGCTAAACTAAAATGAAGACACTTTACGGGCAGTTTTCTTCATATTGGTCATTTCATGTCTCCTGTCGGTATTTTTACGTCTTTTGTGTTCAGTTTATGGCTCTTTTTTGGTCACTTTCTTTTTAATTTTTGATCATTTTGTGTCTTTTTTGGTCATTTTATTCCTCTTTACAGGCAGTTTTCTCGTCCATAATCTGATTATGTGTAGAATATCATATCCAAAATGCTAAAGCTAAAGCTAAAGCCCTTTTAATCATTTTTAATGTAAGTTGTTTCAAAGCAGCTAATGCTAAACTATACATTGAAACACAAAAAAAGCAAAACAGAATATTCACCATGTGATTATGGTCTAGTTGGCTTTCCATACTTTTGCATAAATGGGAAATCGAGATTACGTAACATGAGAAAACAGATTTAAGGAAGGACGATGTCATTGGCTGGATTATGTTTTATTTTATTTTAAATTTTTATTTTAAATGAATGAATGAATTACTGCATTTATCATAATATTGTGGTTATAAAAGACTAATAAAAAAAATCTAAATTATAACATAGTTCTCTTGAATAATGGAATCATTTCATAAAATAAAAAGCTGACTCTAAAATGAAAGTATGTCTTGGGTCGAGACAGAAATCACACGTGATTTTACGTTGTTTACATTGAAAAGAAGGGTTTGAATTATGTGAAAACACAGGCAGATTATTTCCCTCGGAGGACTGACAGTGAAGGTGAAAGACTCGAGCAGCGCCGTGACGAATATTATGTAATCAATGATGCAATTATGTGAAACAGTACGGAGCGTTCACGTACGGCTCACTTCACAGGACAAACGGTGACATCGATACGACGTCGCGTCCCAAAGCTCCGTCAAACAAACCGCCCAATCCCACCTCCAAAGCCACCGCTTACCTTAGTGCTAATCCCTGGATTAAAAGTGGATTAAGGAAACAAGAGGGCGTCATTTTAACAGATTAAGCAGGAAATTAAGGCTGGAGTAAAAACAGAGGGAGTCACAGCTGCTCGTTTGTCTTTTTTAATGACTGTGCTTGGTTTCACTCCTCTTAGTTTTTTTTAAAAAGGTCACAGAGTGAAGTGATGGTGAAGCAGCGATTAATCTAACAGCAAACCAGAGCAGTTCACAGATTATGATACAATAAACCCAAACTACACATAAAAGAATGTTTTAAAGAGATGTCACTGGTGGACGTCACGTGATTTCTTTGTCTCTTTTTGATCGTTTTGCCTCTCATATTGGTCATTTCATGTCTCCTGTTGGTATTTTTACGTCTTTTGTGGTCAGTTTATGGCTCTTTTTGGTCACTTTCTTTTTAATTTTGGGTCATTTTGTGTCTTTTTTGGTCATTTTATTCCTCTTTACGGGCAGTTTTCTTCATGTTTTTGATCGTTTTGCCTCTCATATTGGTCATTTCATGTCTCCTGTTGGTATTTTTACATCTTTTGTGGTCAGTTTATGGCTCTTTTTTGGTCACTCTTTCTCTTCTCATCTGTCTGAGTCACTTTGTGGTCACTTTCTTTCTTTCTTTTTTTGATCCGTTTGTGTCTTTTCATGTCACTTTTTTTTCTCTTTTTTGATCATTCCATTCCTTTTTTGATCCGTTTGTGGTCATCTTGCATTTCTTTTTGATAATTCCATGTCTCCTTTTTGTGATATCATGTCTTTTTCCAATCATTTTGCATCTCTTTTTGGTAAATTCACACCTGTTTCACGTCTGTTTGAGTCACTCTGTGATGAATTTCTTTTTTTTTTTTTTTTGTCAATTTGTGTCTCTGTGGTAAATTTGTGTCACATTTTTGGTCATTTCATATCTTTTTTGATCATTTCACAAGTAATTTTGCTCATATCAAGTCTTCTTTGGTCAGTTTCTTTTCAATTTTGGGTCATTTTGTGTCTCACTGGTCAGTTTATGTCACTGTGAATAGTTTGAGTCTCTTCTTGGTGTGTTTTGTGTGTATATGAAGTTATTTTGTATCTTTGTAGATGATTTTCTGTGGCTGTTCAATGTCCTTCAATCATTGCTAAGTGTCCTTCTTTAAGGTAATTTTTATTTTTATGATCATGATAAATCATATTTCGTATTACTGTCAAATAGAAGACATTTGCCGTGATGTTTTGGCACATAAATCAAATTAAATCAAAAAGAAGAATATAGGATGATTCGGGAGCGTGTGGCTGTTTACAAAAGACAACAAGCCTTCATCTGCGTTTGTAGCATCAGATCAGCCTGTGACTCAGAACTTCCCAACAAGTAAGAAAAAGACATGATGAATGAATGGGCGTTTTTATGACGGTTTCATTTGCATGAAACGTGTAAACAAACAGAGAAACAATCGGGCAGCGGGAGGGACGACTATAAAGCAGCTGATGATGGAGTGACTGAAAGAGACGGTGACATTTTCACAGTGAACTCATTCAGCCCGAAGACAAAAGACGGGAGAAAAAGACAAAAGGCGTTTGGCGCTGACAGAAACAGAGAGCGTTCATCTGCTGACATTTCATTATCTGCTCATATTTTCATATTCACGTTGATCCAGAATGTCATCATCCATCCATCTCCCCGTTCACTCAACCTGCAGTCGTGTTGTTCAATGAGTCACGGCATCCATCATCGTCATCATCACCATCACCATCACTCCTCTGTCGACACATCCATCCATCCATCCATCATCCATCCATCCTACACTACATCACCACATCATCTTTTCTCCATCAACCATCCATCCATTCATCCCTTTTTATTTATCCATTTACTTTACCTCCATCCTCCCATTCATCTGTTTGTGGCCCATTATTCATTCATTCATCCATCCATCCATCCACCAAACGCTCCATTAAAACCATCCTTCCATCCATCCTTCATCTATCCTTCCATCCACCCTTTTAACATTTCATCCAGCCATCGGTCTTTTCAACCATCCATACAACAATTCATCCATCCATCCATCCATCCATCCATCCATCCATCCATCCATCCACCGAAACCATCTATCCATCCCTCTTTAATGTCCATTCACCTTACCTCCATCCTCCCATTCATCCGTCTGTGGCCCATTCATTCTCCTGCCCATTCTCCATCACACCTCTCTTCTTTGTGTTGTCCATCCATCCATTCATCCAATCATCCATCCTTCCAACCAGCCATTTAACATTTCATCCATCCATCAAAACCATCTACCCATCCATTATCCATCGATCGATCAAAATCATCCATCCATCCATCCATCAAAAACATCTATCCATCATCCATCCATCCATCAAAAACATCTATCCATCCATCCATCCATCCATCCATCCATCCATCCATCCATCCATCCATCCATCCATCCATCCATCCATCCATCGTCCATCAAAAACATCTATCCATCATCCATCATCCATCAAAAACATCTATCCATCCATCACAATCATCCACCTATCTATCATCTATCATCCATCCATCAAAAACATCTATCCATCATCCATCCATCCATCCATCCATCTATCGTCCATCAAACCATCCATCCATCCATCCATCAAAAACATCTATCCATCATCCATCCATCCATCCATCCATCTATCGTCCATCAAAAACATCTATCCATCATCCATCAAAAACATCTATCCATCCATCAAAATCATCCACCTATCTATCATCTATCATCCATCCATCAAAAACATCTATCCATCATCCATCCATCCATCCATCCATCCATCAAAAACATCTATCCATGCTTATCTATCTATCGAAGATAGTTCTAGATCTATAATGTTTAGATTTTCAAATAAATTTCAAGTAAAATCCCTAACCCTAACCAAACAAAGTAAAAAAGTTGAGTTTTTCTTTTTGTCTCCTGTCGTTTGTTTGTGACCGTCACCGGCACAAACACATGAAAATATCCTGAAAATATAACTCCATGTTTTTAACACGGGGACTGAAAAAGCTTGAGGTCATGTTAAGCGCATATTAACGCGTGAACGATGGCGACACATTCCACCGTCACGACCGCGACACGGAAACAGAGAAAACGAGCCGATAAAGCCGCACATTGATTACATACTCCACTGACTCTGCTTTTCCAGGCTCATCCTTTACACGGAGACTTTACAGACTCCATCGCACTCTTCCTCCCCCCCTTCCTCCCCTCTGGCGACAGAGGATGGAGGGGGAGGAAGAAAGGCTATACATCACCAATGAGGCGTTGGTCCATTTGTGTTGTGGCTACTGAAGGAGGAGAGGATGGTGGTGTGGGTCAGTGGTGGACATGAAGAGACAGGGATAAAAGAAAGAAATGAGGACGGAGGAGAAGGGGGTAGGAAGGAAGGAAGGAAGGAAAGACGGAGGAGGACAGTGATTTTAAAGGATACAGAGGATGGAGGGTGGGAGGAAAAGAGAACAGGAGGCGATGGACATGGAAGGAGACACTGTAGGAGTAAGGAAAGAATAGATGGGAAGAAAAAGAGAGTGAGAGGAAGCTGTTTTTGTCAATTCAATGGGTTGATTCACAGGTTCAGGAGAACCGGGGCCATTCAAGACCCTTAAATTAGCCTTTTAAAGGTTGATTCTAAATCAAACACAAGACGTTTTAAGGAGGTCAGTGTTTGTTTGACTTTACAAGCCAGACGTTACTCAGAGACAAAGTCTACATAATTCATTAAGATTAAGATCTTTTCTGGCTACAAAATTAATATATTCACGTTGATCCAGAATGTCATCATCCATCCATCTCCCCGTTCACTCAACCTGCAGTCGTGTTGTTCAATCAGTCACGGCATCCATCATCGTCACCACCATCACTCCTCTGTCGACTCATCCATCCATCCTACACTACATCACCACATCATCTTTTCTCCACCAACCATCCATCCGTTCATCCCTTTTTATTTATCCATTTACTTTACCTCCATCCTCCCATTCATCTGTTTGTGGCCCATTCATTCATCTATCCTTCCATCCACCCTTTTAACATTTCATCCAGCCATCGGTCTTTTCAACCATCCATACAACAATTCATCCATCTATCCATCCATCCATCCACCGAAACCATCTATCCATCCAACCATGCATTTATCCATCCCTCTTTAATGTATACACTATACTAAGTATTGTACACTATACAAACAAATATAAATCTATAATATCCTAAGAATGTGTTCACTAGTTTATCTCACACTTTAACGAGCTTTTCTGGCTACAAAATTAAGTTTATAAACCACTCACTCTCCCACACCAAAGTCCATAGAGAAAATCAGTGATTTTAGCTCACAGGGACACAGGAGCTGCTGGTCTACTGCTGCCTCGTGTGGTCACTTTGTGTCACTTATATAAAGCGAAAAAAATGATTTCAAACACCTAATTGACAAAATAAAACATTTGAACTTAGCGATGGAGGCAGCAGTGGATCAACAACTCCTGTGTGCTGTGACGTAAAATCACTGATTTTCTCTATGGACTTTGGTGTGGGAGAGTGAGTGGTTTACAAAATTCACTTACTGGTCAGACAACACTGTCCAACAGTGAGATAAAGCTGTGAGCGTGTTCTGAAAATACAACAAATGTAACTTTTTTGCGTTTCCCTGCTGGGTGAACTATCCCTTTATTCATTCCACTCAGGATTCCTTCTGTATTCCTTCGGTTTGTTCTGCACCCAAACACAACACAGACGACTCACTGCTGAATAAACGTGAAGGACTATTGAAGAATATGAATTGCTTGTTTCCTTGAGAAGGTTTTTTCCCCCCCACTTTTCTCTTCTTTTCATGAATACACCGCCCTCTCTTTACTCCACCAGGGTTAGAAGGGCGTAGAAGGGGTGGGAAGTGGCCAGCGGCATGCTGGGAGGGTGGGCGGTGATGCTGTGTGTGCACGAGGTTTGCTGCCAGCTGCTCAACTACAGTGATGAATGTTGCTGTGCGATGGAAAATGAAAACCTGGAGCAGGAAAATGACCAAAAAAAAAACATGATGGTAATTTTTGCCACAAGGGCTGCAACTAATGAAGTTTATTATCATTTAATTTACTGGCCGATTTAATCTAATTGCTGACTCTCTTCTCTTGTATTAGGATGTTATTGGTATCGATGCTGAAACTGATACTGATATTTATATGTACTCCTCCTGAACACAAGAGTGTACTCCTTAACTCACCACTAGAGGGCAAGAGACCTGTTCAAAACACAGATTGTCCATAAAAATAAAAATGGAGGTTCTGTTCCTCAAGCAATTCCCCATTTTGAAGCCTCCAGATTTGCAAGATTGCTATAGGGACTCTGCTTGTTTCAGCGGCCATGTTGGCAGGAAAATAAAATGAAAAATCAACAGCACCAGTGCTGGTTCCAAGCTGTAAGAGTTCACTGCTCACTTTAAATCCACAGAGATCAAGTAAAATATGTCGCAGAACCTGACGGACTGGATATATGTGATCCTTACACTGCCCCCTGGTGTTTTATCATGGGTATAGAAACAGCTGGAGTGGACCTTTCTAAAAAACTTCCCCTCACTCTACTCCTGAGAACATCACAATAAAAGCACGTAAAATAAACAAAATATTAAAGTGAATTAGCGACGGACTGTGTAACAACGCTAACGTTAGCATCCAGAGTCCCACTTCCCTGGTCGGCAGAACACGTTCAGGAACTGAGCTAGCATTTTGTGACTCCCCGCCATTCTGAAGAATAATGTAATCCAGCACTACCGTGCTTGAAGACATTTATGTTGCGTCACTCCAAATGCCATCCCCCGCACGCGACATTAGCGTCACTCCGCTGAGGTTACCAATGTCAAAGCGTTCCTTCATTCCCGCTGTATTACCAAACTTTCCATTGAAAGGACATGTAGGTACACCTGCTCAGTAGAACAGCCAACAGGAGGCACTCCAGCTCTTTGACCTGCTTTGCGATTGGTTGAAGTCTTTTGATGAATCAAAAATCCGTGAATCTACCGCTCTCTCAGATCACTTACATTATCACAAAGGTGATTATGGAATTCTTGATCAACGACACCAATTATATGATGTCCTACACTAGCTTTAATACTTCAGCAACCTTCACTCACCTATGACCTCTGACCTCCCATGTGGCCTCCATAATCATCTCTACACTGACAAAGAAGAAAAATCCTGGAAAAATCAGGAAAAGTGTCCGAGGACAGGAGTGATGAGGTTTGGTTTCAGGAAGTTGTCGCTGTTGTGTGTAACAAAACACTACAATTGTCTAATTTCCTCTCTTTGAATAAAACGTGTGCGTTGGGCGTCTCTCAGACAGCAGCCTACATGATCTCTCTGTATTTTTAAACTCTCCTCGTCTTCCTGCCGGGCGGGTTTCGCGACTCACAGCTCTGTGTTTAATGCTAATCGTCCATTGTTCCTGCCGCCGTATCCACTTTGTCAAGGAGGAAGTGCTATGTTGAGGGTAACTTGATTATATGCCACCTCCAGCTCCAGCCACCCACACCAGCCCCACTGTGCCTCCAACCCTGATGTTCAAACACAGAAACATGTGGGTTCATTATTCCAGTGCTGATTGACCATGTTACAGAAGACCAGCAGCTGTTTGTGTTTTTAATCACAAAATAACACATTCAGAAGAAATCATATCCCTCCTCAAAACCCAAACTTGGTGCCTCAACAAATAATCAATTCCACTTTTGACAGAACTGATAATATAAATCAAACTAAAAGACAAAATATTGAATATTTAAGCTTTGTGTTTTGTTACATATTGTAAATTGACTCTGTCACAAGGTTTGATTGATGAAATATTTCTACCTGGCCTTTTCTGACTAGACAAAGAAGTTTGTGTTACTTTTTAAAACACTCACTCTCCCGCACCAAACTCCATAGAGAAAATCAGTGATTTTACATCACAGCACACAGGAGTTGTTGATCCACTGCCGCCTCCATCACTAAGTTCAAATGTCTTATTTTGGTGAGTTCGGCTTTTTAAAACCTTCATTCAGATTTACCTCAGTGACACAAAGTGACCACACGAGGCAGCAGTAGACCAGCAGCTCCTGTGTCCCTGTGAGCTAAAAATCATTGATTGTCTCTACGGGGTTTGGTGTGGGAGAGCGACAACTTTTGCGAACATCAGTTTCCTGTTGAAAAAGTCTGTCTAACGAGTGACATAAAGCAACGGACATTAAATTTCTGCGGCTGTTGAACGTGAATTTGAAATATTTCAAATGTTTACTGACTAAACAGTGACACTGAGTGACCACACGAGGCAGCAGTAGACCAGCAGCTCATTTTTTCTATGGAAATTTTATCCAACAGTGAGATTAAGCAGCGAACATATTCTTAAGATAATATTGACTAAAGCTGAAATACGTTTTATTTGTTGAGCCTTTTGCTAAATGGCTAAAAGCTTTTGTTTTTGAGCAAAATTCAAGGATATCATAAATTTGTAGTCGTAACTCGGATCTCCATAGTTGGAAACTCACCATAGTAACACTGCTGTTACTGTTAATAGCACTTCTGTCTTATTTCTTTCACAGTAAATCAGTTGTACACATAGTAATGTTAAATTTTTTGTATAAATGTGATGAGTAAATACACGGCAGCAGCGGCTCACAGATTTTATTTTAAATTCTCCATCTGCATTTCGTCCTGCGTCTTTGTCCAGATGTAACCTCCGCTGTAAATCATGACCCGTTTCTGTTTCAGGTCGTGCACAGTGAGAGGGGACGCCGCTGTCACGCTGCCAACGCTGCGCTCAACCGAGTCGCAGGGCAGCGATTTCCTGTCAGCGAGTGACAGAGTGAGGAGCGGCGTGATAAACGCAGCCGACTGACGACTTCAGAGGCCACGGGACGACAGCAGCAGCAGCAGCGGCAGCGTTTACGCTCCCGCGTAAAGACGATTAAGAACAGAAATGAAAAGGCAGCACAGCGTTTCAGCTGGAATTGTCTCCTTTGTTTCCCTCTGAATATGTTCAAGGTATTAATTTGGGATTAAGTGAACTGGCTCGGCTCCAAGGCGGATACAGTGTGGGCCGGCCACAAGTTATTTAGCTTAGCGCTGAATCCTGCTGTGCCGTTAATTAGCTGGGGGATTCTGGACGCAGGGATTCATTACATGGCTGATTGAACAATTAATCCACGTTTCTTTTTTTCCTTTTCTGGTGGTAGTGTTGACACATTACGCTGAGCGAGTCCGAGGATGAAACTAGGGCTGAGCGCTTTGGCCCTAAAATGTATATTGTGGTATAATTTGAAGCATCCCGTGGCAACGACATATGTTATACTATATATATATATTCTTGTACATTTCAGTAGAAGTGTTTCTGAAAGTCCCATAGTAAATACACTGTAGCAGGAAGCTCAATTCTAAACTGCTAAAAATCATTTTAAGAGCATTTATTATGCAAAATTATAATATAGGAAAAATACAAAACATACAATATTAATCAACTTCAAGGCCATGTAAAAAGCAATTTTTTTGGGGGTGTAATTTGGTGCCAACCTGACCTGTTAGCCTAGCCTGGTTACATCCAAGCTAACAGTGACGCCTCTAGTAACGCTACATTCCATTTACGGAAGTCGCATTCCGCATTCCCGCTGAGAAGTCCACAACGTTTCTCGGGCTAGCCAGTGTTAGCAATATCTATCGATACCAACGCTCCACGTGGTATTTTGTGCACGTAAACAGCGTAGCAACATGTCTGTGGTTAAAAATTAAACAGCACTATGTGTACGACTTAGTGTACGACTGATTTACAGTGAGGTGCTATGAGCTGGTAATCCAATTTCAAGGGTCGTTCCTGCCTGACATCGGAAAATTCTGAGTTCCGACTACAAATGGAACACGCCTCAACTAATCAGCAGTTTTGAAATCATGCTTTGATTTCGCCGCAAACAAAATCAATGCGGAATGAGCGGAAAAGAAAACAAGCGCAAATTTTGGGTAAAGTATCCGAAAACTCGAAAAGTACTCGATGTACTGTAAAACAAATACCTTTTCACGGCTCAGTACTTTCCTACTTTCAATGGCAGATTAGTCCATTTCTGCTGGTGTAGTAGTGTGTATATAGTGTGTAGCAGGATGGTGAGTGGGTGAGGCTTGGGACAAAATAGATGACTGGATGAGTGTGTGTGTGTGTGTGTGTGTGTGTGTCAGTGGTGATGAAGGATCAGGCTCAGTGATGTGTTTTTAAGAGTTCCTTGTCAACAGTGGAGCAGCAGGGCGGGTCACAGTCGTGGCAGGTATCAGGGAGAAACAGAAAAATCACACGACACCTCCATTAATCTTCACAACATCCTCCTCCTCCTCCTCAAACATCAGCGGCTGGCAAACCCCCGACACGGTGATCCGCGGCAACAGGTGCCAAAGGGTCGTTGCCAGGGCAACAGAGGCAGCTTTAGGACAGTGAGGGAAGAGAGGGGAAGTGGCTGACAACACTGGAGCTGAAACTCCGACTAAACACAGAGCAGAGAAGCCTGCGGTAAAAATAAAACACTGACTCGCGATGGAAACGGATGCTGATGCTTGCAAATACCAACAGAAATCAGTGTGAGAGTTTTAACCATTTTCTCATGTGAAAGGTAAAAATACAACAGAAACACTGTAAAAATAGACCACTACAAGTAAACCAGGCTAGAATACTTAAAACTAGCATGTAAATGCAGCCACTTTCTGACTATAATTCCCCTTAAAATGAAGGAAAAACAGGTCAAAAATGAGAAAAAATACTGATGTATATTGTAGAAAAATTCTAGTCTATAGTAGTCAATTATGTTTTTGCAGTAAAAACTACAAAAGACCAGTGAAATCTGTCGAGATTTTGAGACCCTACACTTTATTATGGTGATGATAATAAAGTATGTGTTCTCCAAGTAGGTAGTGTCGTATAATCTACAGGGGATTAAGGAAGTGTGTTGTCATTTTTTAGAGACACTGGGCTGTATTGTAGTGACGTTAGTGAACATTTGCTTGATGAGTGTGGTAATCTGTAGACGGTCCCGGTCTTTACGCTGTCACAACAATAACGTAAACATTAACAAACATATTAGTCGTGCGAGACCACAGGCGTCACCTCCCGTGCGACGTAAAGTTGTGGCGTGATCACAGAGCTGCTTTTCAGGGTCTTTCTCTTCCGTTAGACGGCCTGAGTTCTCTGAATCCACCAGCCGGGTCCAGACCAACAAGCCAAGTGAGAAGCACTTGTGATAAAAGTGTTTTTTAAAGTGACGGGAAGAGACGAGGGCAAACGGACGTCTGGTTCCACTGACCTTTAGCCCACAAGAGTCCATTACCTGTCTGAGTGGCCATTAAAAATTATTTGATGGGAATCAACAGCGAGATCTATCACAGGTGCGAGACACCTAACGAGCCACAGAGGCGTCGGTGACTCAGGCGGCTTTTCCAGGATGAGTCATCGATCTGCACGCCGATCGACGAGGCGCTTCATCGGCCGTGAAGCAGAGCAGGTTCAGGAGACGGACTGTCTGTCGAGGAATGTCTCGCCACTTGGCGAACATCTTGTTAACGCCCCCAAGTGGCTGTTTCACGCGGTTAGAGCAGGCTCCCGTCCAATTGAATGGGGAAATGAGACATAACGTCATACTCTTGTTCGTTCATAATCTGTGATTTCACTGTTCAACAAGAAAATCCTCTTCTTCTATGATATTTATGCTGCGCTTTATTTAACTCACACGTGATAGTTTGGCTAACGTTAGATTCAGTCTATTAAACTTTTGTGTTTGATGGAAAAAATGGCGCCTTTCCACCACACAGTTCCAGCACGGCTCAGCTTGACTCAGTTTGGTATCAGACACGTTGTTTTCCATGACATCATAGTTTCTCCTCGATGTGGGCGTGGTCGTCATAGAAACAGCCGTGACGACACAAACACAGAAACACGTGACGGTCAAAGCCATTGTTTTCTTTGCAGTGAATCATTTTCCTCAGTTTTCTAAACAGATGAGTTCCGTGTCGGACTTTGTCGCGCTCGTGACTCTTCCAGTGACGACGCTCTCTGACCAATCAGTGGCCGGCAGTCTGTCCACGTCACATTTTAGTATCGGCTCGGCTCGACTGGAACCTCCACAGAGCAGGGACTAAAAAAGAACCAGGTACCAGGTTCTATCACTGATGGAAAAGCAAAAAGTGAGTAGAGCCAAGCCACGCTAGAACTGTATAATGGTGCCAAAAGAAGGGGTCAGTCATAGGTGGCCATTGACTGACACACGACTACACTACAATACAGTTTTGTCCATGGTATGATGATACAGTGATTCTGAGATACTCTTGTCACTGCAAGATTTAATTTATGACAAATGAAACAGGGCTGCAATGATTATTTAATTAAGTGATTACTAAATTAACTGTCAACTTTTATGAATATCGATTAATCATTTTGAGTGTTAATATTCTTAAATGTGAATATATTTTCTGGTTTCCTTGCTCCATATTACAAAGAAATCAATTTGGTTTGTGGACAAACCGACACATTGAAGAACGTCATCATTTTAAGATGTTCTTAATGTGATGATCATTTCACACCAGGGCAAATATCGATATTTTAATTAACAAATTAAGGTGCTCTAAAGTAAACAGTCGCTGACGGTTTCACTCGCCGGGCGTCACTACGTCGTGTCTCCACATGGTGACGCTGCTCAAATGAATGAGGGAAACTTGAGTGGGAGTTACCTGGCTGAAGAAGAGGGAGGAGTTTACAGAGGGATAATGTCATAGAAAACTACGTTAAAAGATGCCCCATCCACATTCAATACAGAGACTTGATACACTTTGTTCTCTCCGTTGTGAATAAACAGAGGAAAATCCTGCACTTTGAACTTTTCACGGGCGTTTTGTTTTCTTCAGTTTGACAAGTGTCGTTCTGTATCGCGATATGGTTGTCGATTATCACAGAATCGCCAGTATTGTGATATTATCGACAGGGTATGGTATGGTGAGGTACAGTATCCTGCGATTCCCAGGCCCAGTTTCATTGTCTCCTGTCATCTGTCTTTTCTTGCGTGCGCGAGTCTTTGTTCAGCTGTGAGACAGTGACAGCTTTGTTAACCTGAGTGACCCTCAGCCACGAAAACTAATCAACCAAAAGTAAAAAAAAAACCCTTCCAGACACCTATCTCCAATTCTGAGACTCATTTTCCCATGAGGCCTTGCATCTCCGCCTCACCCCCACTGCTCCTGCGTCACAATCCGTATATAATAGACGAGATTTTGAATTTTTCATACATCCGTGCAGTACATCAGTGTAAAGCCTGAAAAGGACGGCGAGCGAATGAGTTTCCCCGTCTCCAGACTGTGTGAGAGTGCGGTGAGAGGCCTCGCAGCAGGAACACTGTGAGCCTCTTTCTAAATAAAGACGCCTAATTGATGGTATTTCGCCGCGCGGCCGCTTATAAACGATGCATATTTTATGAATTCCCTCCGACGCGATGTCAGAGGTGACGTTTTACGCGCACACTCTGCAAACGTCCAACTGTACAAAAGGCCACTGTGTTTGATGACAACGTACAACTATACTGCAGTTCCCACAGGAGATATTTTAAGCGTTAAGGGCTACAGTTAAGTTGGGGTTTGTTTCCTGGTTCCACTAGTCTACAATACATAGATGCACTGTGTGAATGGGTGTGAATGGTGAAAACTATAGTGTAAAGCAGCTGTGAGTGAAAACCTCGATGTAAAAACAAACCATCTAGCAAATAAAAGCTTCATATTCTTAATTGATGTTTGAGGAACAGAGAAGAGATCCTCACGCTCGCTAACCTTGCAAAGATCTGATTTAGCTAACTTTATCTGCGGCCTCTGCTTTAACGTTTGTGTTTCACTAACAAGTAGCCGTCTCTTCCCATCTATCTTCTTCATGCTAGCGGTCATTAAAAAACAACATGTTAGTTCACATCAATTTTCATGCTAGTTTACCTCACAAATTATAGCTTGGCTAATTTTTGCTTCCCTTTGTTCTTTCACGATTATATTTCGTTAACCAAGCTTCACATTCATCCTCATGCTAGCTTACCACACAAGTTTTGTTCTGGCTAACTTTAGCTGCAGTCTCTGCTTTAATTTTTTTTGTTTTACTAACAGAGTAGCCGTCACTTCCTGTCTATCTTCTTCATGCTAGCAGTCATTAACAAAGCACAAGTTAGTTCACATCAATATTCGTGCTAGCTTGGCTAACTTTTTCCTCCCTTTGTTCTTTCACAATTATATTTTGTTAACCAAGCTTCGGATTCATCCTCATGCTAGCTTACCGCACAAGTTTTGCTTTGGCTAACCTTAGCTGCAGTCTCTGCTTTAATGCTTGTGTTTCAATAACAAAGTAGCTGCCAGTTCCCGCGTATCTTCATGCTCGTTTCGCTAACATTAACTTTGGTGTTTTTAACTTTTGTGTTTGAGTAACAAAGGAAAGGTCAAATGTCAGTCCTCATGCTAGCTAACCACACGAATGATAGCTTGGCTATTTTTTTCACTTCAGTTTTTAACTTTTGTGTATGGCTAACAAAGCAGAGGTCGGGTTATACACATTTTCATGCTAGCTAACCTCGCAAGTGATAGTTTGGCGGCTAACTTAAGCTGTAACAACGTCTTTATTAGCTTTTGTGTTTCATTGAGAGAGCACAATTTGGTTCACGTTTCCCTCATGCAAACTTACCTCACAGTAGACTGGCTAACGTTAGCTTTGATTTATTTATTTACAAAGCGTCACGCCCATCCTTACGCTTGCTAACGTCACAGACGAACGTTTGGCAACGATTTTTTTGCGTCGGCTTTTAACTTTTTTTTGTGTGTGATTAACAAACAAATGTCTGGCTGCTAATTGGACAGAAACCCCAACTATGACGGAAAAAATCATGAGCTCCCCCGTGTGGCTAGGAGGTGTACTGCATATGCAAATCTGCAACAGAATTAATACTCTCTTTTTCTTACAGTCTCCGAGAATAACATGCAGCTTATTTATTAGCCCACAATTGAATAGGTGTCATCAATGTAAAGTCGCACTCAAGTTTATTAGATTCATGTTGTACAATGGGATTTGTAACACACACACACACACACACACAAAGACACAATATGCATTACATAAGGATAATCAATGCATAGGCAGCTATAAATAATTCACATTTTGCACCATCCATCACCAGCAGAGCTGCTGCTGCTGCTGCTGCTGCTGCTCAGGCCCTCATCATCCTCATCCTCTTCCTCCTCATCTCTTCATCACCTACATGTGAGACATGGCGGCGCAAGAGCGGAGCTGCTCCTTCACCTGGATGAGAGGATGAAAACACGGAGGAGGAAGAGGAGGAGGATGAGGAGGAAGAGGAGGAGGAGGAGGGAGGTCAGCAGCCGCAGCTTCATGTCTCTCACCAGGACTCAGAGCTGAAACCAAAAAACCAAAACCGGACACGTTTGGCGCAGAAGAGCGCGCTTTCGTTTTCTCTTCAAACCGATGCAGTTTCCGCATGAACGCATCCTGACAGGTGAACCTGACACGCGCACGCACGCGCGCACGCACACAACAGCAGCAGCCGTACACGCCTAAAAACCCAGGCAGCGCGCGCGCGCACTCCTCCATCTCCATCCTCACATCCGTGAAATGAGCCGAGCTGCGGCGCGCGCGCACACACACACACACATCAGCTGCACGGGGTAATAAACAGTGAACACAGATCAAACAGAAATAAACGCGACTCTTCCCGAACTCACTCTGTGTGTGTGTGTGTGCGTGTGTGATGCGTTCACTGACCTGGTGCTGCGTCTGGACAGACTGCGGCGGCGGCGGCGGTGAAAGGAGGGAGAAGCGGACGAGTCTGCAGCCAAAGCTGCGCGTGAAGCTCATATATATCTATGGCCACCTCTCTCTCTCTCTCTCTCTCTCTCTCTCTCTCTCTCTCTCTCTCTGCTCCTTTGTCTCTCCACCACTACTCCCTCCTGCGCACTATTACCTCACAGCCTCACTGAGAGAGAGAGACAGAGATGATCTCACTGTGTCCACAACGGCGTTTCTTTAATCAAATATTGTACAACACAAACTATATGCACACAACAGTATGGGGGAGGATAGGGGTCACGTGTGGATATTTAAAAACAACAACAGCAAAACAATAAATTAAAATTAAAAGTCAGAAATTGACCCCTTTTTTTGGAACAGAATACAAAAATGAAGCCAGAATTCTGAATTTCTGACTAATCTCAGGAAAGTTTAAATAAAAAAATCATCCTCAGAATTCTGCCTTTTATTTAAATTTCAGAATTTAAGATTAAAGACTGAAATCTGCCTCTTTTTTTTTTTTAACCCCAGAATTCGGACTTTTTTGTGATTTTTTTTGGAAACAAAATACAAAAAAAAAGCCTTAAGTGACTTGACTTGACTTTTATTTAAATTTCAGAATTAAAGTCAGAAATTTGCAATTTCTCAACCCAGAATTCAGACTTTTTGGGGGTTTTTTTGGAAACAAAATACAAAAAAAAAGAGTCAGAATTCTGAAATGCTGACTAATCTCAAGAACTCAGAATTTAGACATTTATTAATTTTCTTTTTACCCTCAAAGTTCACTTATTTTGGGAAACAAAAATGTTTAAAAAGCCAGAATTCTGAAATTCTGACTCATCTGAGGAGACCTTAAAGTCTTGAAATTCTGCCTTTATTTATTTATTTATTTTTTAATCTCATTTTGTTTCTGAGGAATAAAAAAGTCAGAATAACTGTAGCTGTAATCGTCTTTAACCTTTAGCTTCAGTCGGCTAACCGCCATCAAATCAGTTATTTCTCAAATCTCTGTTAAATAAAACATAATATTCGCCTGCTGAGGGTAATGGATAAAAATGTTTTTTAGTGATAAAAGCAAAGCTGCTGATGACGACGATGACGATGACGATGATGGTGGTTTGTGGGCGACTCTGGTATAGAACCAATGCCCCGATTGTTTAAGTGTCATTACCGGCCTCATTTATCACAAAGCAAACACACACACAGAGACAGAGAGCAAACACGCGACAGGTGCTGCCTGCTGCTCGCCGCCATGTCACGCTGACAGCATGGACCAGAAACAACAACAGGGTCATGTTCCCGCAGAAACAAACAAAGAGAGGCCCTTTTACAACTATGCTGCGCCTGTGTTTCTTCTTTATCTATTATAAATGGAATAAAATTATTATTTTTTTCTACCCATTAATGTTAGTGTAGCCACCTTTTTCAACGTATTAAACCAAAATCACTTTAGCTGATGGACCGCCATTTTGTGTCTCCCCCAGTTTTAATTATTTAACCTGACTCGGCAAAAATGCACTGGTCTGGATTATTTCAAATGTTTTTTGTCTCTCTGTTGTCTTTTTCCTTCTTGCTTCTTCTGTTACTGCCAGGTCAAAGGTCAAAGGGAAGGAACTGTAGAACATGGGTAGAGCGTCTAAGCCAGTTTAGGTGTGATTTAATGAACACACGTACTGTAGAAGTAATGAATGTCCAAACGACGTTATCTGTGTGCGTGTGTGTGTTAGTCCGACTTCTCAGCCGATATCATCGTCTTTGCGGGTGCAGCGGCCTCTGAAGGCCAGACCACTTCCACCCAAGACTCTCCCACAGATCCAGAGACGTCGTCATCTCTGCAGCAAATGCATTACAGCATCATTTGATTTCCAGAAAAACACATCATAAACCTGTCTGGTGACATTTGAGAGAGAAAACACAGGCACTGTCCTCTGTAAATGACATTACTTTTGAAGGAAAAGTAATCCAGACTGTGACATGACAGGTGTTTTAGCCTTGAATCGGTCTGCTCATCAGCAGCAGCAGCAGCAGCAGCAGCAGCAGCAGCAGCAGCAGCAGCAGCAGCAGCAGCGACGCTGACCAGATGTTACTCAGAAGCACACCAGGTTATTCACACAGGAATATTACAGTGTATATGTGTTTTCTGATGCGTTCGTGCTCCATCTGTTCACTGTCGAGGCATCACTTTGAGGCCACGTCGACACGCGGTCGCGTGTTTATAGGAACAAATATTTTACAATATTTTTCGTACAGTAAACACCGTCTATTGCACCGATTGCTCACGATATTTTAGACGCCGTCAAATCGGTTTGGCATTTTTGGTCAGTGGTTGCGTAGCTTTACGCGTCAACAACTTTGGAATATAACGTCTAGAAAAACAGGTACTGTTGTTGTGCAGGTTACTGTAACAGCTGATTCAAGCAAAAACATGGATGTTTTGATCAGTGGCCGCAAATACGATGGTAATAAGGAATGCAAAGCACCGCAAGAACTTGTTCCTCCTGCGAGGGACAAGAAGATTACTTCACCTAAGTTTGAAAACCTTTAAATTTAAAGAAGCCACAAAGTGTCTTTGAGTCTGCTGACTTCCATTTCTTTAAAATGAAGCTACAGCGACTACGCTATGAAACACTAGTGAAAAACCACATCAGGTAAAACCACAGCTGATGTTGACTAAATGATAGTGTCTGCATTGGTGTGTAATGTAATTGTGTAATTAAACCCAGGTTAGAATGACTTTTATTATACTATTCATTCACTCAACCGTACGAGGTCACTTCGTCACGTTATCCTCCAGTTACGCGATAACGCAACACGGATGTGGAACTGACCCGACATCTTTTAATGATCGGTGCTTTCGAGTGTTTCCACGACAATAAGTGACACAAACAAAGATCAGAAGCTCTGCACAAAAATAGGAAGTCTAGTTACTCCCACTAGGTGGCAGTGTAACCTGAAGCAGAGAACCACACTAGCCGGACAGAATCCCAAAATGAAGTAAAATGGAGTTTTCATGTGGACAAACGTCAAGAACGCACATTAAGATATCCTTTTTTCTGTGTATAATTTGAGTGTACATAAACATAAACTAAATATACGATACTATTGTGACAACGTGAAGAAAATTATATCGCGATGGATGTCGTTACTGCACAAACCTACATGCAACATGTCCATCTGAGTCAACGCAATACCTTTACAATCAATGGTACAATTGCACACTTTAAATGTGCTGTCTCGTATCAAACAAGAGCACCGCACAACTGACTGAAACAGACTTTTAGGTAGTTAATTTTAATGCTAACCTTTCTGTGTCGCAAAGTGTTCGTTCCATGTAAAAATCAACAACAACAACAACAAAAAAAAATTTAATTTTATCCACGTCCATGAGGCAAATTCTGGATCAGAAGTAGCAGAGGTGTTTCGTAACAGAGTGCAAACAACCGTGAATAGAAAATTATCGCTTCAGTTCCGCCATCTTTTCTTTTCTGCCTTCCATTTTATAAATGCTCCCTTTAAACGTCAGGAGCCATAATCTGCACTTAAACCTCTGAATCTCAGTACTTTTCTTTTCTGAACCGGTTCCAACTCGTTTTCACTCTCTAAGATCTGCTTCCTCCTCCTCCTCCTCCTCCTCCTCTGCTGAGTTACAGCTCTGATTAGTCCATTAATCACAGACAAGACTCCAGTTTATCGGCGGTGAACAAGCCGTCGCTCCGGCTTCGGCAAGCGATCCATCACTGTTGATTTGGGAAACATAAGATTCACTGACTGCACCTTCTTCTTCTCGTTACAGCGGCGGCAGAAGAGGAAGAAGACGAAGAGTAAGGGCAGCGGTCGAGTACGACGGAGAACATGGTCGAGCTTCATCGGGTGAGAGCAAGACTCTCTCTGTGATTCGTCTCACTTTATCTGCATGTGGGGAGAGTCCAGTTCGGCAAGGAAACGGAGGAAGTCTCAGGCTGAGACTTTTAATCTGAAATTCGGATTTCAAAATATATACAGCCTGGAAGCATTAGACCATCTAAAGCTTCCATTTTGAATGCTCTCTTCAAAGACATGCAAAGGAATGACGGGTCACATTTAATATCTGGAAAAAAGTAACAGTGCTAATGTCCTCGTGGACACAGAGCATGTGAGACAACACTTTACAAGGGAGGCTTTGCAAGGACGTCCGCCAAGCACACGGAAACGCAAATGGGAGTGAAGAACCGGTGAGGAATGTCCCCTACTGGAATGGAACATCTGATGGAGCCAAGGCCTTCAAGGTCTGAGGACAACACCGTGAATTTACAACCAAACTCAGAAAGCAAGAACGGCTCAAGCAGTTTGACAGCAAACAGTCAGATAGTTGACGTGCTCTCTGCATGGCCTTCACTAATCCAGCCCATTTCCCATAAACTGTCAGTCGACAGGGCAGATGTTCTACAGTGAGGTCTACAGGGATGAAGCAGTGCAGTGCTCGGCCGTTTCTCCCCCATGATGCTTAAATATGAACGACCACGGAAAGACAATGTTGTAAATGTTATTGATCGACGCTGGAAGTTTGAATCGACAAAAAATGTACCTTAAAAAGTCTCACATATTCGCCCATTCGTGTTCTCGGCAGCAGGAACTTACTTAAGGACTTCTTCATGGAGATTCATGTAGAATCGGACAATTGACCAGTGGCGCTGGAGTCAATCTGCTGATTCCCGACCAACCTCATTTCAAATTCAACAATTTAGCGCAGTACCCAGTTCAATATTTCAATATTTGCCAGATTTCTTTTGTGTGTTTTGTTACATTTGTGGTTTTTATTTTCATATACGTGGGTAAGTAAATAAACATATAGGTTCACTGAACCTCTGTAAAATTATAAAATGAACAGAACATCTGTTGCATTCATTATCCAAACCAGGTCAAAGTCTTGTCCTTTGGAATAAGTCACCTGCCGTCAAATGAACAATCTGACGGTTGTTTGATAAATAAATAAATCATTTATAGCTGCTAAATGATTAACCGTGCTTCTTTTTGATAATCTGATCATTTTGTCTGTCAATGACTCAATCTAAGATATGAACTGTAGATCAGAGTGAAGTGGATAAAGTGTTTTTCATCACCTCGAGGAGAGGAGGAAATGACCCTGTTCTTAAGATGGATGCCCACACTTTCTGTGTGTGTGTGTGTGTGTTTGTGTGGTACTCCACGTCTTTATCAGACATGTTTGGCCCAGCGTTGCCGCTGTCAGCACAAAGAAAAAAAGCCCCGACTCCTGCACTTTTTCCTGTGGATTCTCCCCTGAGGTCAAAAACCACAAATTAGAAAGCTGAGCATCTTGTGTCGTCGCCTGCAATTAAACGGTAAAGAGTCCGGTGAAGCTGCACCTGGAGCTTTTATTCACAAAACACGCTCAAAATACATTCCCTGGTCTTTTAACCTAACGTAACGTAACAGTTGCACAAATAAATGATGTGTAAATTTCAAGCATCAGCTGAAACAGGTTCTTGATCATTTTCCTATGTGTTCATTAATGTGTGTCTATGGGGAAGACAGTGTTTCCATCACAAGCGTCACTGTTATTGTAGGTCGCCAGCAGGTGTCAGTGTTGCTATGCAGGCCAATGTAGATCGAGCGCCACAGGTAAATCTCGCGGGAGTTGGTCTTGGGAGTGTGAATCTCATGTGTACGGTGAACGCGGGCGACGCCGTGGAGCGACTGTGAATAGCAAACGATTGTGTTTTTCCGCACTTTTACAGGTAAGCTGGCGATGTTTGGACGCACTCTGGGGCTTGTGCGCGACCTTAACACCGTACTACCGTGTCGATGTTTTCAGCTCGGTGAGCCCCGTAATGGTGTTTATCTTAGTTTAGCGTCTTAGCGGCTAGTTTAGCACGTTAGCGGCTAACGCGGTAGACGGAGCGTGGGATGCTAGTCGTGACAATGAGCCCTCGTTGGAGGGAACCCATGCCGCTGACATTTACGCTGTTAATATAAAGTATGTGTTGTTATATGGCGACGAGTTGTGTATAATAGTGAAGGAAAGAAATATACTAGTTTTTAAGTGTTTAAGAACCTTTTTACGTTGTCACTGTTTTATGGGAGTTTATCTGAAAATGAGAATCTCCGTGAGTAGGATGAACGTGGACAACGCTGCGTAGCGTTTGTGAATCCCAAATGACAGAAATAACGTGTAGCACCAGATTGAGCCTCTGTGACGTCATTCTGAACAACTGAACGAGTTAACTTAGCCCCAAAACCGAATCGGAACGCACGGTTCTCAGTGGATTTGTTTCCTGTGCATTGCTGCTTTAACTTTATGTTTCCCCCCACACTTGTTAATAATATAATAATTATGTGTTTCATGTATTTAAATTCAGCCTAGATGTTAAAATTGCAGTGAGATCGGTCAGTTTTATGTCAGGATGTTGGTAGAATGTCAACATCGTTATCAACAGACCTTTTCTCCGTCTATTTTTGCCGGGAACTGCGCATGTCGCACGTGGAAAAATGGCCGAGACGAAGAAACTCGGTAAACTCCCAAGTAGACGTACACGGTGCGCTCAAGTAGAGTCGGATCGCGCGTGAAAAATAGGCGAAACGACAAAACTCAAAAGTAGAAATGCATCACGCGAGACGCTGAAATTCAAACGTGAACACGTGCCGCGTGAGAAACGGGTGAAACGCTGAAACTCGCAAGTGGACGTAAAGCTAGGCGAGACAACAGAACTCAAAGTATACATGTGTCACGTGTGAGAAATGGGCGTGAAGTTGAAATTCAAATTACGAGAAACGGGCGAAACGCTGAAAGCTGTGACACTGAAACTCAAAAGCACATGCGTGTCTCAAAGTTTCTTAAACTCAAACCAACGTGGTCAAATTGGAGAGGACGTCGCTCCCATTTCTGACCTCTGACCTCCGAGTTCTCTCCCAGATCACTTGATTTACATTATCCAGAATGTTTTATTTGGAATTATTGATCAATAACAAATGAAATGTGTTGCCTAGCCCATCTTTAAATACTTAGTTGTAACCAGATTACAGTTGTTTTCCAGCAGCACGTGCGTGTGTGTGTGTGTGGCTGAATTTAAGAATCTCGTTTCACCAAAACTCCAAAAATCAATGAGGAACCTTAATCCGGTAAATGTAACACAGCAATTAATAATAGCAGGGGAAGTGCCCTTTAAACAGACCCACACACGCCTGTCTAAAAGCATTAGCATGTTGAACGGATCGATTGTCGTTGGCTGAACATGTGAGATGAAAGTGAGCAGAATCACCCTGGGAAAAGCCGCCTTTCAATCAATGAGATTATTGATCAGCGTGAAACCTGATCAAGACTGAAAGCTCACACACGTGTGTGTGTGTGTGTCACGTACGTCGGCAAAAAAACAAACAGCGAATGGACGTTTGAGCGTTTGTTTACCAAATACTGTTCGCGGTCACCAGATGGCAGTGTTAGTTTCCGTCAGGGCTGCAACGATTCCTCGAGTAACTCGATTACAAAAACTGATGGAGGGACTTCCTCCGCCTCGAAGCCTCGTTTAATTACAGTTAAAGCTCACGTTTCGCACGGATTCTTTTTAGCGTGACGCCACATGCTCACATCACAGGCTGTGCGCCCCCTACAAAGCGGAAGAAGACGGAAGCGGGCTTTGGGGAACCTGTGTGGACAGTTTAGCCGTACAGAACAGCAGACGCCGCGACCGAAAACAGTGAATACAAACGCAGCAAAGCCAAAGTAACAGGAGGAAGAGGATAAAAGTACGTTTTATCCGATTACTCGATGAACCGACGGAATATTCGACAGAATACTCGATTACCAAAATATTCGATAGCCGCAGCCCTAGTTTCCATGACGTAAAATATGTACAATAGCGACTTTTAGCTGCTGGAATCATTTTCAGCTTCTACATTTCGATCTATGTCGCTCCCAGAAATCAAATATAACGTATCTGCCAAATAAAATTATCACTTACAAGCTTAAAATTGTGACTAACGTATCTTATAATAACGTAAAAACAGTCCCGTTCATTACAGCGCAACAACCAATTTAATTTAAAATATTGGTTTGGGTAGTTGTTTGCTATATTTTCAACTTGGCTTTTATTTAATGTCTTACTCTTAAAAATTATTTGCTCAGATTTATCAAGATTTTATCAGTTATATTCAAAACTGACATATTTTGTAATCACATTTTATTGTTTTACTGGATCTAAGTCAACATTAAGTTGTCATATTTGATTTTTCTCACTATTGAGTTATACTTTATGTTGAATTATTTTTATCCTTTTCATTATTTACTTTGCAGTGCACTACATCTTTACTTTAATTCCCCTGTTTTCTCGTCTGAACTAAGTTATTTTCCAGGACATTTTTACTTTTTCCTCTCATTTCTTTCCATGACTGTAAAATTGGCCGCTCATTCTCCAGGTTGGGAAATCTGTTTGTTCTTCCACGGCTTTTTCAAACGTGGGTGTATCATAAACTGGTACGCGCAGCGTATTTGGTTAATGTATATACACTTCTCTCATCTAATTTTATTATGTTGTACACACACACACAATAGTTCAAAGTCTAAAGTAATAAAATGTTTTTTGTGTTTACAGGAAACACAGATGTCATAAACATAGAAACTTCAGCGTAAAACATCTCTGGTTTTATTAAAATGACTGAATATGAGGGTTCACTTTTTTTGAAACAGAATTCTTTATACGTATTTAAACATATCGTGTGAAATTAGTGAAAAGATTATTTTCATGCTCAAGAGCTCAGTGGGTTTTTTTTTTTAATGCTATAGGAATGCTGCTGCCCACCAGTGGGCCTCGGTGGTACTGCAGGTGGGCTGGAAAACTATTTTAATTATTGATTAATCTGTTGTTTTTAATAATTAGAACAAGTAATCTTGATTTTAACTTAAATGGCAGATTTTAAAAACAATAATCATTAGTTGTAGCCTTTAAACTCAATTGAAAGATCAATGTCTGATAAAATATAATGAAAAAGTTTAATGTTTTAACAATATCTAATGTTTTCAAGGCTAAAGATTATTTCTGATTATTAGTAATGGGGCAAAATGTGTATATATATATATATAAATATATATTATTTTCTTACTTTTGTGTGGTGATTCTCTTGCAAATGTACACATCTGTGTGAGCCTTTACGTTTTTACACTCTGGAATTCAGAAACAACGTTCTAAAAACCAATGTTTTTCTCATTTTCTGATGATTTTACTCCCATCAATTTAAATGTTTTGAATAAGAAACCAGAAATTTAAAAAAAAAAAAATCAGAAAAACATTATTACTCTGGACCTTGAACTAGTGTGTGTGTACAACAGAGGGAGTGAGAGAAGTGTATATATACCTTAACCAAATACGCTGCATGTACCAGTTTATGATACACCCACGTTTGTTTCCAGGAAACGCTGTGTTTGAAAAAGCCGTGGAAGAACAACCTGGAGAATGAGTGGCCAAATTTATTTATTTTTGAGTAAAACGTCCTGGAAAATAATTTAGTTCAGATGAGAAAACAAGGGAATTAAAGTAAAAAATGTACTGCAAAAAAAATAAAAAATAAAGTGTAACTCAATAGTGAGGAAAAATCAATGTTGACAGGCGTGATTACTGTATTTTCTGCATGTTATTAAAATTTGAGTAAAGTGTGGGGAAAAACAAAGTTTAAAAAAAAAATTTATTTTATTTTTGTAAAACCAAAAAAAAAAAAAAATTCTCCAGACAAATTACAAAGACAAATTTTAATGATAAAAAAATTACACTTATTTTACAAAAAACAACAAAATATATTTATATTACAGCACAGGGAGTTTTGTTTTGTGCATGAAACAAATCCAGCTGTTAACAGCAGCGTCACTGCACCATCTGCTGGAGGAAAGACGCTACTGCAGCTGTGACTCGTTTTATCGGGACAAAGAGAGCGGACGTGCTCAGGAGTCGTTGGGGAGGCCGAACAGTTTGACAGTTCCCGCCTCGCGGTTGTTGTCGTACTTTCCGTCCTTGTCGTCGCAGGCGTAGGCCAACAGCGCCCTCTTTGGGTGCCAGGCGACGGTGAAGGTCGGAGAGTCGCACTGAACCTCCCATAGCTTCTCTCCTACAAATATGACGACAGTAATGCAGATGTGCCATAGTTAGATAGTTTCAAGCACCAGAAACGACACAAACCAAAGTCCGTTGATGTTATGTTATGTGGTATATGGATGTGATATTTCAATTTCCCAGCTTGGGATTAATAAAGTATCAATCAATCATAGAGAAAACCAGTGATTTTAGCTCACAGGAGCTGCTGGTATGCTGCTGCCTCGTGTGGTCACTTTGTGTCATTGATTTGAATCTAAATGAAGGATTTTGAATGCCGAATTGACAAAATAAGACATTTGAACTTATTGATGGAGGCAGCAGTGGATCAACAACTCCTGTGTGCTGTGATTTTAAAATCACAGATTTTTTCTATGGACTTTGGTCTTGAACTGACATAGTTCTTATAGTAAAAAAGAACAAAAATATTGTCAGTCATACATTTTAAAAACAGGAAACTGAAGTTTGTAAACCACTCACTCTCCCACACCAAAGTCCATGGAGAAAATCAGTGATTTTAGCTCACAGGGACACAGGAGCTGCTGGTCTACTGCTGCCTCGTGTGGTCACTTTGTGTTACTGAGGTAAATCTGAATTAACATTTTCAAATGCCGAATTGACAAAATGAGACATTTGAACTTAGTGATGGAGGCAGCAGTGGATCAACAACTCCTGTGTGCTGTGATTTTAAAATCACAGATTTTTTCTATGGACTTTGGTCTTGAACTGACATAGTTCTTATAGTAAAAAAGAACAAAAATATTGTCAGTCATACATTTTAAAAACAGGAAACTGAAGTTTGTAAACCACTCACTCTCCCACACAAAAGGTCTATTATACCTGGTTTACTCCAGACATGTTGGAGCATTACATACACATGTTGCACAAGTTCAACTCACTGACAGGTTGATCATATAGTAGAGGACTGACTTTTAGTCACATCTTTTCAATCTGAACGCCAACGATCACAAAAGTGACATAATAAAAACAACAAAGCTGCTGGTGGTGGCCTAAGACTTATGCACAGGACTGAACGTAGTCTAAAAGTATGTTTTTATCAACATGTAAACACACAGACAGACTGACCTGGAGAAGCAGCGGACACACACCAGCTCCTCCACGTCCCACAGGCTGACCAGCGCGTCTGCACTTCCTGTGGCAAAGTATTTTCCCGTGGGGTCGAACTTGATGCAGATGCAGTTGGACGGGTGAGCGTTGATGGACTGGATCGGCTTCAGCTCCGGATAACTGCAAACAAACAAGCAGATTATTGTCACGCACACACACACACACACACACCACCCTTTTCCCCACCAGAGAGCTGCTTTACATTTACGTGTCCACGTAAAAACCCGCAGTTCCGTTGACACGTGTGCAAATTCTCACCAGGAAACCTTCTTAACGGCATTTCCTTCAGGAATATACAACATTAATCGGCATGATATCAACACCCTACAATATGGAAATATGGCTTATTGGCTATGCTTCGCCCTCTACAGCTATAATTTTATTTAATGTTTATTTTGCACAATGAAGAAAACGTATATCTACAGTACATCTCGCAACAGCCTCTGCATTTAGACACACAAAAGTGGACCAATGTGAAAATAAACAGGTGATGAAAAATGATGTCATATTGACGATCAATCTGACAATTATTTTCTCGATTAATTGATAGCTTGTTTGCTTGGTCCATAAAATCTCAGAATACGCTCAAACCTGGAAATGATGTTGTTCTGAAGTGTCTCGTTTTCTTTACAAACCAAAATGTACTTCATATAAAATTTATTTTAATTAACTGGAGCAAAGAAACCAAAAACATTCACATTTAAAAAGAGACAGGAAACAAAATCTGAGAAAAACACTTCTTAAATGAATTTGAAATTGAGCAGGAATCAAATCGAGTCAAGAAATGTGGTGGCATTTTTTTTTAAATATCGTTGCACGAGACTCGCGACACAACATAGATCTAAGGATTTTATGAATTGATATTGGAGCTTACAAATAAAAATTGCAAAGAATCGGAAAAATCTGAGCTTTTTTTTTTTTAAACCCGGACTAAGTCGCGTGGACCCCAGTGGACCCAGGCTAAAAGAACCTCCATATTCATTTTGCCCAACAAGCGTCTCCCCCTCGCCACATCGTGTGTGTGAAAACACACAGGAGTGGGAGACATCTTTTCATGAATATGTAAAAATCCCCTTCCCGCCGTCCCTGCTGGGTTTTTTAACACGCGGCTCCTCACCTCAGAATGTTGATGCATCCGTTTCCGTTGGTGAGGAAGAACATGTCGTTGTCGTTGTTCCACGAGATCTCGTTCACCTCGAACTTGAACTGCTCCTCGGCCTTGGAGCGGTGAGTCTTGGCGTCGATGAAGGTCACCACGTCGTCTTTGTTCCCGACGGCGATTGTCTGACCGTCGGGGCTCCAACAGATGTTGATGTTTTCTCCTGCAATAAACAGCGTTTGGACAACCAACCTTATTAGACGCCGGTGTGTTTAAAGGGAAGAAACGTTGATGAATGAATTTATATAGTTGTGAGGCTCAGCAACTTTTGTTTTGTTTTCTTTTAAGCATTTTTTTTTTTTTGCAACAAATTGGACAAAAGCTCCTCCATCAAGTTATTGGTCATTTAATGGAAACTCATCAAAAGCCCCTTCAGATTTGCTCTGCGTTATGAGCAACGAGATGACGTCACATAAAAGAACACTGGTCAAACAAAACAATTATGAGAAACTCGTGTCCAAATCCGAGTCAAGCAAATTGATGTGCAAGTGGCAGTAATTAAAATTCCACGCAAGAATGAATAGAATGCTCATCTAATAAAAGTAGTCGTTGAGAGAATGGTCGTTTTCCAACTGGAAAGTGAAACCTGTCCGTTTGTAAATGGCTCATGCTCCTGCTCCCAAAGTCCACTGAGAAAATCCGCCATTTAACATCACAGCACACAGGAGTTGTTGATCCACTGCCGCCTCCATCAGAACGTTCCAACATGTTATCTTGTTACTTTGATGGCCGAAATCCTTTATTTTGATTTACCAAAGTGACACAGACTCGCCTAACAAGCAGCAGTAGACCGGCAGCTCGTGTGTCCTGGGAAGCTAAAAACGCTTGTTTTCTCTATGGAGTTTGGTGCAGGAGAGTGAGTGGTTTACCAACTTTTCGCAAACAGTTTCTAGATGTAAAATACTGTCTAAAGACAAGATAAAGTGGAAAACGTACTCTTCATGGGCTATCATAGACACAAGATAACGTTTTTTGTTTAGTATCTAAAATCTGTTTTTCCTTTCAGCAGCCATGTTTTACGTCTCAGCCAAGTAAAACCTAAAGAATCAATTTAAGATTATATCTTAACACTTTTTTTCCCCCCTTCCCTCCATTTAATTAATACACTAACAAATGGGATGAAGTTGTTCCATTTTTGAACGAGGTTTGACATCCGCAGCGCAAGAGTGCACTAAAAACAAATGACATAGAGGGTTTGCAGCATTTCAACGAGTTTACTTGTCTTTTTCTTTCACAAGTGCAGCAGCAAAGTGAGCAGCAGGGAAGAGGCAGAGTGTCTCGTCACTTCTGTCACTCATCAAAGGCGCAATTCAGGACGCGTTACTGTGAAAACTAGCATCGAGTGCCTGCTGTCCGCCTTCTGGACGAGTGTTTGCAACCATAACTTCTTGACACAACTGCTGCAGAAGCAGCTACACTTTCCAATTTCTATTCCTAATTCCTTAGGAAAAACTGAAGCCACCACATGAACGCAGGACCCACCTTTCGTATTCACCGTGGCGATGCATTTGGTCGTACGAACATCCCAGATGCGGATGGTCTTGTCTCCCGACGCCGTAACGAACAGATCGGGGTTGGTCGGGTGCCAGCAGAGCTGATCTACGCTGTCGCCGTGACCTCTGTAGTTGTTCTCCTTCACCTGGGGACACGATTGTCAGACGTCAACTCCACAATTTGGGTCTGGACTTTCTCCAAAGTTTGACAAACAGAGGAGGGTGAGGAAACCGGGTTTACAACAGAAACCCAACACGCTGGACCAGAACACAACACTCGGTGAAGCCTGCTTTACTTTAATATGCTGGAGTTTAGAATATTTAACAAACAATTCCACCTTAAACACAAAAATCTGTCATAATAATACCTAATATTTGTAACTGGAGGCCTGTGATTAAATAGTTTTGATTTTCATCATCAATTAATCTGCTAATTATTTTCTTATTAGTAATTTATCTCCAAAAAAGTGTCAGAAGAATCATTTGAAATGTTGTTTCATGTTCCCTGAATGTCAAAACTGACCAACAGTAACAATACTATCAAAAAAATATTTTCTAATGACTTTATCTGCAGCTAACAACTACTTTCTGCAATAGAGAATTCCCCAGAATTCCAATATGTACCCACCTCTTCAAAGGAGCAGGCCTTTTGGCCTTAACGAGATCACATGTACAACCATAAAAGAGTCATATCTCTGTTTTTCTTAATAAATCTGTTTAATGAAGAAGCCTGGAAAAAAGAGACTCACCCAATTTGACAACACTCCACATAAATAATTAGATATTTTTTAATTTGTGTTGCCAAATGGGTTATTTAGTTTGTTATGAGCTTGATCTGTGAAATAAATCACTTATTAGTCTTTTCAAATCTGTGCTGTACACTTTTGGACTTCTGCATGGTATTTGTAGGGGTGCTGTTTTTGTTTGGTCCGTGCCGTTTGGGGCATTTTGTTTTTTGTTTTTTTTTCGTTTGCTTGTTCTTTTTTTTTTCTTATTGCTTCCATCATTTTTATTATTCAAAAAGAAGGTTCTTATGGATTTAGGTCACAGGATTTCACTCTATTGTTTTCCTCTTCTGTTATGTCCATACTTTCAACTATGAAAATGTTTCAGGACATTTAGTCTGACATTTAGTTCACATTAAAATCAGCTCTGTCCTGCTGTTCAGCTGATAGTTTTTGTGCATTTTCAGCAATTTTCCAGTTTTTAATTGTCATTTCCATCAGTGAGAACTGAATGTGGTTAGAAATGCTTTTCAGTTGGCTGCTTCCTGTGACTGGAACGCTTTCTAAAATGAAATAAAACTAAAGTAGCTGGTCTCAGTGAACACTTTTAAAGGCCTACTGAATGGCTGTAGGGGGATTCTTAATCAGAATGAGTTTTATCATGGCTAAATAAAGGTTTGATTAACAACAATAGTCATAAAATTCTTTATAAACAGAAGAAAACGCCTAAAAAACAAAGAAAAATCTGTTTAACTTCATACACGTTGAGCACCGAATGAACTATGACCTCCTGTTTGACCATTTTCAACCACACTCGGACAGAAAATTGGAATGGACAAAATTCAAATGACGGTTAATCCTACATTTAACGTCTACAATGGGATTTGGTCGCAAACTGAACATAAATCATGCCTGTGGCTGATTCCGTGGGTTGAGTACCGCATATTAACCAGCCGATGATTGTTTAGTGGCACATTAAAGACTGACAGTAAAGACGGTGATCAATTGCACTTGCAATTAAAACAATTATCTGTCGTTTAAAGTTCTCGAACCAACGGTAAAAGTTGAACCCCGCACACATCCACTCACTGACAGATTGGCCGGGTGGAGGCTAACTAGCGCCTAGCATGGGGTTACAGCCGGACTCACCAGTCGGTCCTTTTCCAGGACGAAGACGCTCGCTGTTTTGTCGAAAGATCCAGAGGCGAGTCTCCGGCCGTCACAGCTCCACGCCACCGAGTGGACTTTGGCGGAATGTGCGGGGAATTCGCGGCTTTTGCTGTTGTTCTTGAAGCTCTCCTGCATTTCTTGGTAGTACTGCGACGCCATCTTGAAACACTGTTGTTGTGTCTCAACTCAGGGTCTGCTTCCTTCTAAGTGTAGACTCGTAGTCCGGATGACGTCAAAATGCGTCACAGCACCGCGCCGTGGGCGTGTCCCAATTGTCGCCGGCCCCTCCTTATGCGGCCGACGTTTGCCCGTTTTTTTTGAGGGCACACATTGATGTATCCTTCACAGCGGAGGACATCCCAGAAGTCTTTGCGCACCAGCGCTTTTTTTTTGTTTGTTGAAAACTTTATTGAGAACAGATTCGGCGGAGCCTGGATAATTAAACACAAATGCAAAAAAAGAATAAATAAATAAAAATAATTCCAAAATAACAATACAAAAATATAATTAAGATGATATCTTCATATTTTTGATTACTGATATTATTTATTTAATATTACTTGTGGATTAAAGAGAAGAGGACCTGGACCTGGTCAAACCTGTGTTAGTTCTAATATTTTATGTCCAAAATTATCAACTGTGAATAATTAATAATTATAGAGTTGATTGCTTTCTTTTAGTTGACGTACATATATATAATGTTAAAATATTAGAAATAATATCTGTTGTTCAAAAAATCCTAAATCTGTGAGGAGACAAGTTACATTTGTAAATCATATTCCAGGTTGGTCACATTTATTGTTTGTCTTGTCCATGTTTGTCTCTGTCATCTACGTTTACTCCAGTATTACATGAAATATTTAACAAAATGAATATATAACTGGAGGGTCCATCAAAACTAATAAATAATCACAAAATTGGTCCAACTTAAAACTATAATTATTCAAAAATAAAATATATTTTATATATGCACTGTATATATTTTACATCAAATATGTTATAAGTTTTTTGGGATGTTTTGGCCGATTAGGGTTCATTTGACCACTTTGTTTATCCAATTTTACAAACTGTGACTTTAAATTTTGGATCTACCACATCCATAATGTAATTTATTTTTATTTAAAATACTACACAGTAAACCTCCCCCCACTAATTAACAGACAAAAGTCATAGAGACAACCATTAGTAAAATGTCACCTTTAAACTAGTATTCAGTTTGCTTGTGCTGCCACCAAGTGGCAAAAATAACATAATGCAGGTTTGAAGAAGCTTCAATCAAATGTGGCTTCATGAAATAATTTAAATTTTACTAAAAACATACATATATTTGTAAGAAAAATAGACATAACATTGTTTTAACAATAAATTTAGCATGTTATAACGCGACAGTTATCTGTTATTACCGTGCTGATGTGGAAGTAATGCACTTGACCGAACATATTATCAGATTATTATTCACGTTTTAGGGATTTTCTTTTTTTGAGGGGTCTGTAACCGCTTTGTTTGAGGTATGAAATCAATAAAATAAATCAAATGACGCTCGTTTTCATTTGAATTGCAATTTATTTCAAGTGACGCTAAAATTAAAAAAAAAGACAAAACTTGTTTTAATTCAAAACCCTTAACACTCCATTTATATCCCAAACACACACACACACACACACACAATATCAAAGTCAGTCAAATACAGTGAATCCCACAACGCGATCAACACGAGGACCCAGAGCGGAAGCACGACGCCGCGGGCTGAGTGCAGACGTCGTCTTCAGGCTCTGAGTCGATTTTCACGCGCAGCGTAACGTCAGCTCACTCGTTTGTTTGCATTAGAACACTTGCTACGTTCCATTTGCAACTCGGAACTCGGAATTTTCGACTCCTGCGGGGGTTCAAAGGCAAACGCTGCTACTTTTTTCAGCACTCCTGTCGTCTTTCTTCCACGGCAAATCAATCGTTCAAGTGCCGCGGTGTCATTTTTAACCGTAGATGTGTTGCTACGCTGTTCGTGTGCGCAAAAGACCACGTAGAGCGTTGGGTACTGACCGGTATTGCTAGTTGTCAGTGGGTTTTTTTTATGCTACTTCTCAAACTGGATCCTGGACAATCCTCACGTCCAAGTTTGCGACGTAAATGGAACGCAGCAATGGTGCGCATACAAGGCGACAACGGGATGCACTTGTTAGGTCGCGTGATTTTGCGCAAAGGCGTCATACAAACGTGCCTCGTGCGCAGTATTTGCATTACTCTTCAAAGTGTGTCAGGAAAGCGTTATAGACAGCAGAGGCAACAAAATAAAAGTCAGGAAAATGCACGACAGGATGTGACAGCAAGTGTGTTGACCAGCTCAGAGGCCTTTCAAGGGAGGACGAGGGGCCCCAGCATCAGAGTAGAAATGTGCATTTACAGCAGAAAATACAGTTGGGAATGTTGAGTATAGGCTTGCAACAATAATCTTTTATAATAAATCAATCTGTCTGGTTAATTTATTGGTTTTTTGGTTTAAAAAAAAATGTCTGAAAATGTTGAAAAACTCAAAATCATTTTGTCCCCAAACAGTTTCAATGATTTCTTTATGTGGAGCAAAGAAACCAGAAAATATTCACATTTTAGAATCTGAAAAATCAGAGAAACTTGCTTTAATTATTAAAATAAAACCCACTTAAAATTATTAATTTCTATTTCGCCCAGATTAAAGGCAAGTGAACTTCACTGCCATGTTTGCTATGGCAACCCACATACTGATCATTGGCAGATAAGGACTGCATCCATCTCCATTCATTTAAGTAGGGAAAAAAATGGCCTAAAAAGTAAAAAAAGAAAAGTTTTCATTATAAATAACAAGGGAAAAAAGTAGCTTTGATACCAGAGTGGCTAAAATTGCGCACAGTATGTAGCTGAAGACTCCACAACATTCCAAAAATACCAAGAATAAAAATAAAAAAGCTGACTCAGCATTCCCAACTGAGTGACCAAACATCCACAAAACCCCAAAACTAAAAGCAACATCACACACACTTGTTTATTTATTAATAGTTTAGTCAGAAGTTAGTCTACCTGACAAACTTGGTCTTGTCACTGTACTTCTGTTCATTTAATCGGGGATCATTTCTGTGAACTAAAGCTACTTTTCTGACATAGCACTCAAGGAAATGTCAGGAACATTTTCCAGAATTCACGTTGGAAAACAGTTTCCTGTTCACAAATGACAAGTGAACGTCCAGAAAATCCAGAAATGTGGCAAAAGAGGGAGGTGGCAACAGACGTTCTGGAAAAGTCTTTTACAAGAGTAGTTCTCACAGCCATCCGCCGGCTGATCCGTTGGAAGAAAATGGTGGAAGACCTCTTGGACGCCGACGGATTCTCACAGGTTTTCGACACCGGGAAGTGTCGCCGTGGAGGCAGGTGTTTGTGGAGAGGTAGACGAAGATCACAAGCTCCTAATTCCTCCAAAGACGTTTGGACTTATTTCTCGTTTCCTCATCCCGGCCCCTGAAGTTGTGAAGGTTCAATACGGCGCTTTTGTCTCGTGGATCATGAGAACGTTTTCTGTTTGCTCTCAGTTTGTTGGAACTGCGTTTCCATCCAAATGTGGAGCAACATTTTCACGGATTCAGAAGAAACTGTGAATTAATTTGCATTTCCATTTACTAATGCAGAGGGAATATCAGAAGCGGATGAACGTAAACACCAGGAAAATGTAAACACCTGGTGGCGCTGTTCTTCCCCTGAGGTGCCTAAGTAGAAGCTGTTACAGAAGAAGCATGCGCGCGGCGACACGCTTCGGTATTTCTGAGAAATATGCAGTAACATGTTTGTATGTTAGCAGGATTACAAGAAAACAAACCTTTTTTTGGAGGAAATGGGGTAAATGTTAATGACATCAGGATAAGGGGGCGGAGCAAGGAGTTTGCTTAAGGCCTCGACACTCCTATGTCTGCGTGTTCCGGTCACACGATGTCTGTGGTACTGTTCAGAATCAAGGTAAGGCATGTACTGTGTGTCTGTTGTTTTACAGTTAAATGTAAAAATGTGTGCTAAAACAGTGGTTCCCAAAGTCTGGGTTGGGAACCATACATGGGTCACGGGGAGATTCATTTTGGCTCCTCAAACACATTTGCTGAATTCTGCCAAACGTCTTGTTGGACGAAGCTGGCGACAGCGAGTGCAAGAGCAAAATACGTGAAAAAGGAAGGGTGGCCTTTTGTCATCTTTCACTCCGGACCCGTTTTTCAAAAATAGCGTTGTAGGTCTCCCTCTGTGGATAAAAGATTTGGAAATCATACAAAACGTGAGTACGAACCCCGAGATTTTTAGTTTGCCATAACAGGAAGACAATTGTACAGTGCCAAACACACTCCCAACAATTCTTCTAAACTCACTATTCGTGCTCGGACTTTTTCAAACATGCTAACGTGGAGAGAAAAAAAATCAGGAAACGCGTGAACGCACACTTTTTTTTGTTTATAAGCCTGTGGAGGGGGAAAAAAAAGCCCACACCTGAAAACGTCTGATCTGAAACTGAATATCGGTCCATTCAATCGGAAACACAAACAAAAACCTGCGATCGTCCGTTTCCACGTCAGCACTCCGCGTCAGTGCCGCCGTTCAGCGGGTCAGCAGCGCGCGCGCTCTCACTGGGTTCGCTGTGGTCGACTCCGTTAGCCTGGACGCTCTTCTTCGTCACGTTTTTATCAACCTGCTCGACACTGTTTGGAGACAAAAAAAGAAAAGAAAAAACATATTTTATCAATTAGAAACAATTCATCAACAGAATCTTCAGTACTGTTGGCAGCTACCAACAGTACTGAAGATTCTGTTTGTGTCAAAAAAACAAAATTGTACGCATGCTTTTCTCTAAGCAGCCAGCAGAGGGCCACCAACCCTCAGCAGTAGTCAATGTGGAAAGACTTGATGAGGTGGAAAAGTTTAAAGATCTTAGTGTTTTTCAGGTGTCAAGTTCAATTAAAATGTAAACAAATATATATTATATAATATCATCAAATTCAAAATCGTCAAATTTTTAATATATGAGACCTAAACGTACCACGGAATTGGCAAAAACGCACATGCACACAGTGACTACTCCTCACATAACTGAGTGTCACACAGCCTGTTCTCCACATAATAGCGTTTCAGGGCTTCCTAAACCCAGTTTCCACAGGAAACACCAGGTACCTCATGATACGATACGGTACGGGATACATAGTCCACGGTACCAATAAAACCAGGATACACTGAGTCTGTGATAATCCATATATTGTAAGACAATCACACAGCAATGCAACTCAATGTCTGTCAAACAGAAGAAAACAAAAACGTCACGACATATTTCTTCACAACATAGAAAACAAAGTGCATAAAGTCTCTGCATTAACCTTCAGTATCATGTTATGATGTGATTTACGCATTTACAATATACGTATAGTGTTTTTGAGTTTATGTATATTGTTTTTACGTGATACGTATATTGTTCTAACAAAAAACTATCCCGTTATAACATGATACATATGTATACTGTTCTAACGATAAACTATTACGTTATAACGTTATACATACGTATACTGTACTAACGATAAACTATCACGTTATAACTTTATACATACGTATACTGTTCTAACGATAAACTATTACGTTATAGCTTTATACATACGTATACTGTACTAACGATTAAATATTACGTTATAACATGATACATACGTATACTGTACTAACGATGAACTATTACGTTATAACGTTATACATACGTATACTGCACTAACGATAAACTATTATGTTATAGCTTTATTACGTTATAACGTTATACATACGTATATTGTTCTAACGATAAACTATTGTTTTAAAGCTATACATATGTATACTGTTCTAACAAACTATTACTTTATAATGTGATACATACGAATACTGTTCTAACGATAAACTATTACGTTATAACTTTATACATACGTATATTGTTCTAACGATAAACTATTGTTTTAAAGCTATACATATGTATACTGTTCTAACAAACTATTACTTTATAATGTGATACAAACGTATACTGTTCTAACGATAAACTATCACGTTATAGCTTTATACATACGTATACTGTACTAACGATAAACTATTATGTTATAGCTTTATTACGTTATAACGTTATACATACGTATACTGTTCTAACGATTAAATATTACATTATAACATGATACATACGAATACTGTTCTAACGATAAACTATTACGTTATAACTTTATACATACGTATATTGTTCTAACGATAAACTATTGTTTTAAAGCTATACATATGTATACTGTTCTAACAAACTATTACTTTATAATGTGATACAAACGTATACTGTTCTAACGATAAACTATCACGTTATAGCTTTATACATACGTATACTGTACTAACGATTAAATATTACGTTATAACATGATACATACATATACTGTTCTAATGATAAACTATTATGTTTTAAAGCTATACATATGTATACTGTTCTAACAAACTATTACGTTATAATGTGATACATACGTATACTGTTCTAACAAACTATTACGTTATAATGTGATACATACGTATACTGTTCTAACAATAAACTATTACGTTATAACTTTATACATACGTATACTGTACTAACGATAAACTATTGCGTATAATGTGATACATACATATACTGTTCTAACAATAAACTATTATGAAACGTATATTCATTTAACTTTAAATTCTGGCATATTTTCATTGATGCTTTCTGCTGATTAGTTGATTAATGTGCACAGTTCCTAATTCGATAAACTTACCAGCCAATAATTCACACATTCACATTTTAACATTTTAACGTTTTTCCCCACCTGTCGATGACGCAGCCGTTGCCGAGCGGTGACTCGGCAGTTTCTCTCTCAGACAGTGAGCTGCAGGATCTTCTCTCCTGCCACGAGCCCGATTTAGTTTCTCTGCCAGTGTCCGAGCTCTTCCTCCTCCTCGCCACGATGGGTCCCGGCCCAGAACCCCGTCTCTCCGGACTCAACCTGGGCACCGCCGGGTCGCAGGGGACGCTCAGCGACGCCGGACCCTCTGGTTCTTTGCCCAAGTCGCCGCTGGTGCGTCGGCCGTTCAGGCTGTCGGAGGAGGAGACGTGGCTTAGCTGGCCCTCGTCTGAGGAGGAACAAAAACTTTTGATTTCAAAACTATATACAAAAAGAATTGTTATCTAAATGTGTGGATAACAAACTAATCAATTTTATTTCATCCTTTTTTCATCCGCCATGATTATTGTTTATTTCAGGGGTGTCAAACTCATTTTAGTTCCGGGGCCACATGCAGCACAATTTGATCTCAAGTGCATCGGTCCAGTAAAATAATAGCCTTTGAACAAAAATAACTCAAAATCTGAGAAAAATAAGTGCAATTATTAAGTTACCTAAGTTTACCCTTTACAAAAGGAACAAAACATTCAGTCACAGCTATATTGAACTGAAAAATATAGTATTTCACATAATCATAATGTTTCATAAATTCATCCCGTGGGCCGATTTGGACCCTCTGCTGGTCTGGTTCTAGCCCCCGGGCCATATGTTTGATATCCCTAGTTTATTTCAAAATTTCTGACTTTGGCTCCCAAACAAATTTTTTTTTTAAATTTTTTTTAATTTCCTCTTAAATATCTTCACTTTTTAAGCCTAAACTTGAATAATTTGTTCCCCTTTTTTTTAAACTCTGTTGGGACTTTTCCTTTTTTAACTTTATTAAAATCTGACACGTGAGTTAGAATCAAGCAGCTGTGTTTAATTCGATCGATTGTGGAAAAGCAGATGAAATCCATCGCCGTCGTCATCGTCTGACCTCATTGTACAGTGTGTTATGTGTCCTTCGACATGAACTGACATGAACCTCAGATTTACTCCTTCACAACCACAGCTTATGAACTGAGCACGTATGATTTGCTGAACAAATGAGAAAGTTTAAAGTGTTAATAAGTTGGATCATATTCTGTGTGAGGCAAAAGAAAACTGATATTTTACAGCAGTGACTGTCGCAGATATTTTCCACATTAAAGCAGAAATAAATTTTTTTTTTAAATGTTAATTTATTCCTTTATGTGGTCTGTGCTCTGCCACCAAATGCCACATTGTTTTGGCCTTACTACGTACAGTGCCTTGAGATAATGTATGTTGTGATTTGGTGCTATACAACTAAAACGGAATTGAATTGCATAAATAAAGTTGTGTTAATTGTATTTTAGCATCATTTAAGCTGTGTTTTTAGCATGTTTTTCATTTCAGCTATGTGAAATGTCTTATTTTAGCTTTTCTTTAGCGCCATTCAAGCCGGTTTTAACTTGAAACTTAACTAGCAATGTTTTAAATGTAACTTTAGCTTTGATTCAGTGTCATTTTTGCTTTATTTTTAGCAGTGTTTTTATAGTTTTGTTGTTGGCATCATTTTTGCCGTATTTTTAATGAAATTCTAATGGTATTTTAGCATCATTTCCTTATCATTTACAATTTTAGTGTCATTTCAGCTGTGTTTTTAGCACCAGTTTTCCAGTGTTTTTTTTCGTATCCTTTTGTTTTAATGTTATTTAAGCTTTGTTTTTGCATCATTTTAGCTGTTTTTAATGTAATTCTTGCACAATTTTACTGGTTTTGTGGTATAATTTTAGCTTGGATCTTAGCATTACTTTTCCCATGTCTTAAGTATTATTTTATTTATTTTATGTATTATTTTAGCTTTGTTTTTAGTGACATTTTCACTGTCACATTTTCACATTTTTACTAGCATTTTAGAGTACTTTCAGCTTTGCTTTTAAGTTCTATTTGAGCTTAGTTTTGAAAATAATTGTAGCTGTAGTTTATTGGTGGCGTTGCATCGTTTCAGCTCTGCTTTCAGTATTACTTTTGCCATGTCTTTAATATTATTTTAGCTTTGTTGTGGCGTCGTTCCAGCTGTGTTCATGTACTTGTAACGTGGTATCACAGTCATAGTTGTGCCTGTCGTTTTCTGTACGTTGCTGCTACAGTGTTATAATTAATAAACGTATCTATCATGTGGTGTTATCCCCTCCTCAGGTGTGTTCACCTCCAGAACCAGCCTCCCCTGCCTTGTTACGCCTGCGTCTCAGAATGACCTCCAGCTCACTGTCCTTCTTCCCCGGTGGCGACGGCCCCGACTCCTGAGAGCCGCGGCTCGGGCTCCTCTTCACCGTCTCCTGAACGCACTTTGTTATTTTACAAAAACTGCACAGTGAGTTTCTACAGACTTAATACCACAGATTATAGCTTTAACACTGTACAATAACAAGCTAATTTTACCAGGATGCCTTTCAGTTCCTCCATGGCGCTCTCATGTGGCTTCTCCTCACAAGATGGTGGCGGCGGCTGGAAAGACATAATTATTATTTTTATTTACTTTCTCCAGGAAGAGTCACGTGACATCGATAATTCTATGATTCCATTTAAAAATTACGTTTTCTGATAATTTTGTTCAATCCAATCGAGCTCCGACAGCATCTGACATCACACAATCCCATAATGCAACACTCTAAAACACTAAAACGAGGCCATTTTGGCAGGAAGCGGCGCTGTTCACGTCCATGCACGTTTTGCTGCAAAGCGAAAATTTTGCTAAAAACAAAACAAATGCGCCAAAAGAAACACTACAATTATGCTAAAACACCAATAAGATTAATACTAAAATTAAAAACAAAGCTAAAATTATGCTACAACCCAGCTTTAAAAACTGCTAAAACAAAAGCTAAAATTATACTAAATAACACAGCAATCACTGCAGATGTTGTCACATGACAACCAGAGCGTGAAAATAGCCAATCAGGAAGTGAAACCAGCCAAGTGTGTCGGCATCAAGTTCTCAGTTTCTGCCCTTTCACAATAAAACACTGTCCCCAGAGTTCCCAAACAAAAATGGAGCATCCAGCATAATTGAATTTAAGCATAATTTAAGCATTTTTTTTTAAAGTAATTTAATTCTTTTTAAAGTAATTTCAGAATAATTGTAGAATCATTTTACTGGTGTTTTAGAGTAATTTGCTATTTGCTTTTAGTTGTATTTCAGCTTTGTTTTTTTGAGGTTTTAGCATCAATTTAGCTTTCTTGTGCATGTGGTGTCACAGTTGTTTAGTACAGTGGACGGCAGGTTTTTCCAGAGCTTAATTTATGCGTTTTTAAATAAAAATTAAGACGTGTGGATGAGGCCTTATTTTCTATGCTTCCTTGAATTAAGGGAATGGACTGAAATGCTGCAGGATGTCACATATTATATAGTTATTGTTCCTCCTGAAAGAGAGGGAACAATAACAGTTTATAGCCCAGAGAGGGCATTAAAATGGGGTGTGTTAAGCTAATTAAATCTGAGCTGTGTGTGTGTAGCTGGTCTTCCTCATGTTGTGGGGACCTAAATGTGTCTCCACACTCACATTATGGGGACTTGTCTTCCTTATGGGGACAAAAATCAAGTCCCCATAATGTAAATGACACCATTTTAAGGTGAAGACATGTTTTAAAGTTAGGCTGAGGTTAGGGTTAGGTTAAGGTTAGGGTCAGGGTTAGGGTTAGGACACTAGTAATTATGGTTAAGGTTAGAGTAAGTCTCCAGGAAATGAATGGAAGTCAATGTGATGTCCTCTGAAGTCATGGAAACCTATCTTTGTGAGGACATTTAGGCTTAACTTTAAAGGGATTTTTCAGGGTTAAGACCTGGTTTTAGGGTTAGGCTCTTAGTTGTGATGGTTAAGGTTTCACTGAAATATAGGGGTGAGTGTGTGCACACCTGGTCTTCCTCATGTTGTGGGGACCTAAATCTGTCTCCACACTCACATTATGGGGACTTGTCTTCCTCATGGGGATAAAAATCAAGTCCCCATAACTAAATGTAAAGGTGAAGACATGTTTTAAAGTTAGGTTAAGGTTAGATTAAGTCTCTAGGAAATGAATGGAAGTCAATGGAATGTCCTCTGTAGTCATGGAAACTAGTGTTTGTGTGTGTTCTTGTACTTGCTGCAGAGTGAGAAACAAAATTTGTATAATTCCTACAAAGTGAGGACATTTTGACAAAGTGAGGACATTTTGGCCGGTCCTCACTTTTTTCACCCCTTAAAATGGCTTTTCAGGGTTAAGACCTGATTTTTGGGTAAGGGTTAGGGTTAGGCATCTAGTTGTGATGGTTAAGGTTAGGGTAAGGGGCTAGGGAATGTATTATGTCTATGAGGGTCCTCACTTTGATGGAAGCGCAAACGTGTGTGCGTGTGTGTGTTGGGGTCAGGGGGAGGGGTGTGTCTCTTCCCCAGGGAGCGACTGTGGCATCACAGGATTGATGCAAACATCAATATACTCACTTTCACTGCTGTTCTCTGTGGCAGCAGGAGGAGGAAGAGGAGGAGGAGGAGGAGGAGGAGGAGGAGGAGAGGAAAAAGGCAATCAGCCTGAGTGACATCAGACTCCATGAAACAACCTCATTTCCAGTGAAAAAAAAAAAAAGGAGAATCACAGTGACACCTGCTGATGAAGCACAGCGTGTGTTTGTTTTAAACTACATATATACTGTTGCCACATCTTCTGTTAGAGTGGTAAGATCGCCTTTTTTCACCTTTGACCTCTCCACTGTGAATGGATCTAATGGCAAAACAAAGGCAAAGGTTTACAAACCCTCCCCCACCCCCCCCCCCCCCCCCCCCCACTCAAAAATAATGGTCACCTTGGTTTCCTGGCTCTTCACAGGCCGCAGGACGACGCCATGTTTGATCCTCTCCATCATCTCGTTCACCGCCTTCACCTTCACGTCGTCCACGCCCTCAGCAGCTGCACGGCAAGAAACATACGAGTACACGTTACCTGTACATAAATACATACATGGACCTGTTTTCTTTTGCGATAAACCTTTAAAAACCTTATTTAAGCCAACATTTTAGTATTGCTGTTAACTCAGAATTAGGATTAGCTTTTATTTACACACACCAATGCAGCTTTGACTTTATTTAGGATCATTTTAGCTTTGTCTTTGCTGTGTTTCAGTACTATTTTATCTTGGTTTTATAGATTTGTTTTTACCATCATTTGAGCAGTGGTTTTAGAGTCATTTTAACAAAATTTCACTGATGGTGTTGTGTCATTTTAGCTTTGCTTTCAGCATAATTTTGGCATCATTTTTATTCAACTGAAGCAATGTTCTTAGTGTCACGTCAACAAAATTTTACTGGTATTGTAGCATCATTTTAGCATCATTTTAGCTTGTTTTACGCACCACTTTTGCCATGTCTTTAGCATTATTTTAGCTTTGTTTTTTCATATCTCTTTTAAGTGTCCCTTAAATCAGTTTTTTTGTACTACTTACTACTAATTTAGCTTTGGTTCCATGATGTTTATGCTTTGTTTTTAGCATAATTTAGCTGTGTTTTCAGTGTAATTTTATCAATGTTTGTTGTTTTACGTCATTTTCGCAAAATTTTACTTGTGTCATAGCATCACTTTAACTTTGCCTTTAGCACCACTTTTGCCATGTCTTTAGTATTATTTAAATTTTAAGTGTCATTTTTACTTTGTATTTAGCTTAATTTTAAGTGCGTAACCCGAATACAGCTGTTTTCTTTTGCTGTAAAACTTTAATTTAATTTAAGCTCTTTTTAAGCAACATTTTACATTTAGCTAACTTTCACAGGTGTTATTAATAGTGTCATTAAATATTTTCCATGTGAGTGTTACTTACCTGGAAGCTGCTCCGCCTTCACAGAAGCTTTGGAGCCTTTGGACGACTTCCTCATGATGGCGATCAGGGAGCTACAACAGAGACGACGACAAGCTAAGATAACTACGAAATACAGATGCAAGCATCTTCAACGTGGGACTATAATCAATTCTAGAAAGTTTGTTGAAGAATATACTGTAAAATTGTGACATTAAGTAAACCTTTTAATAGCCTTCAAACCTTATCCTGTCAGTCTTGTTGATGAAGAAGGACAATTTCTTTAGAATAGCAAAATGGCCCCAGAATGGTTGTTTGATCCAAAATGGCCGTCTTCCTGTTGGGTTTAGGTGATGGGTCCAAGAGACCTTTTTGTAGATCCTATCCTGATAGACACATGTGCCAAACTTCATGTGTGTAGCTGAAACCAGCTGCAGGGGCTGACTATTTTAAATTTTCTAGGGGGCACTGTGGAGCCATTTTGCAACACACACACATACAGTCCTGTGACCACACAATATTATTGACAAGTGTGTCAAGTTTTATGAGTGTGTGACCATCCGCTGGTGCTGTGGACCAATTTATGTGGTTTTTGCAAACACCTGTATTACGTTATGTCACTAAATTCAACATTTTTAATCAAAAAATGTGTTTTTAGACTTGTTTGAAGTGCAGGCTCCCCCGTCCTCACCTGAGGGGGTTGCATCTCGATGGGGGAGGTGGAGGAGGCGGTGGAGGGGGAGGAGGTGGTGGTGGGGGCGGCTGCGGGGGAGGAGCAGGAGGTGGAGCCACCCCAGGTTCAGGGGGTGGGGGTTCTACGCTGGTCGTCATGGTGACCTTCTGCTGCATCTCCTGGAGCTCGAGGACTGTGGGGAGAAAGTAAAAAACTTAAAAATGCAGCGGAAGAGGACAACTTCCACAACAACACAACTGCTACTATTCTTACTAGTACCTGTTTATTTATATTTTACATAATTATCTCTTTATGTTTGGTATTTCTTTCTTCTTTGGTGAAGGAAGCCTACACATGTTCACTCAAGAGTGGCCCCTCTTGCTCATTTAAACATCTTTGGTCACCATGAAAGTAGCCACTGTTTATTTATTTGTTTATTTCACCCTTTTATAATAGCTTCTAATTTTTGGCACTGACATCTTGTGACCTATTTATGATCTTCTGCATGTTGACAGTCTCGGTAAACATCAAATAGCTAATGTAATGCAACTGAAGCAACACCATGTTGGGAGGTAAAATCTTAACTTTTTATTTTATTTGAAGCTGAAGTGTGTGTATGTGGAGTCTTACTGTATTTTCAGACGCACCATGACATTTACAAAAGCTTTATTTTATTTGACAAAGTTGGGGACGCGATCGCTGTAAAACAAGTTTCCCCTTAACTGTCGCCTGGGAAGCTGTGAGTTGCGGACGCTAACTTGAGCTTCCTTAACAGACTCCGATGCTATAATCAACTTAAACATCTTGTTTATTTTATGTGCTTTTCTTGAGATGTGTAAGCCAGGGTTCCCACAGGATTTGCAGGACGCTCTGCATCTGGACAAGTGATTGTCCTTGGGATCTTGGTCAAAGTCAGTCCCTGTCATTTGGAATTATCCTGGATTATCTTGGGATTTTTACTTCCCAGACATCACGTCATTTGCTCTCTTCTTGCTTATCGTTACTCGCGCATTGTTCTGCATGGAATCTCATGTCAACAGTGGAGAGAGACAGTGGACAGTGTCCACAACACCGCTAGTAATTATGACTAGTCTACGTACATCAAGCAATGCAGGGCATGAAACAGTAGGTGGCGTCGTAACAAAGAAGGGAGACATTTATCTAGATATCAACTTCACTTCTTTCTTGCACAAAATTCAAGCACTTTCAAGGACTCGTGTCTATTTAGGGTGAATTTTAAAAACAAAGTTGTTGTTTTTTTTCCCAAATTCACAAACTTTCAAGGATTTCAAGGACCCATGGGAACCCTGGTAAATGTTCTCTTCATCGCAGAATGACTGAAAGTTCAGGAGAGAGTCAAAGTTATCGTAATGCTGCAGCCTCGTTTGGCAAAATCATCATTTCAACATTTTCTGGACCAAACAGGTTCTGGATTAATCCAGAAAATATTCCACAGACTATTAACTGCAGACGTGCATCTGCTAATCAAATGAGAGTGAATGAAATGTGAACACAAAGCCTCTGCTTTGTTTCTACTGCTAAGAGAACACCCGCTAACCAATCAGAATTAAGTATTTTCTGTTGCCAAGCCAGCTGTGTCCTGTCTTTTTATGTGTGTGTGTGCGCGCGTGTGTTTCCTCCTCTGCCCACCTCGGCTCTCCAGCTCCTCGTTCCTCCTCTCCGCCTGCTCCAGCCGTCCCTCCGCCTCCTTCTTCTCCACCTCCAGCAGCTCCAGCTGCCTCTGCAGAGCCTCCAGCTGCTCCTTCACGCTGCTCTGCTGCAGCTGGGCCTCCAGACTCTGCACCTACACACACACACACACACACGGTTGTAGACGTAAAACTAAAATGTAACTAACTGTGTGGTGACCATCCTTCAAAGAAAGTTTTAACGGTCCACCTTCTGCTGATGCTGCAGACGCTCCTCCTCCAGGGTTTTGGTGATGACAGCGACGTCCTCCAGCGCTTTCAGCAGCTGAACGCTGGGCTCGGCACTCTGCAGCAGCAGCATGCTCTGCCTGTTGGCCTCCTTCTGCTTCACCAGCATCTACAGCAGACCCAGGAGGAAGAGGAGGGAGGAGGAGGGATGAAGAAGAAGAGGAAGAGGGTAAAAGGTGAAGAGGGTGAGTTTTAACTTCATCACACACTGTCTGGTCCAACCGTGCAGGCTCTTCACTATCCAGGTCAGTAAACAACAGAATCCGGATGTTTCATTAATCACACACAACAGTTTACCAGCTATTTCACCAGACAAGCTTCATCAGAGCAGCAAACTGGGCACATTTTCAAGCACTTTTCAAGGACTTTCAAGCTTTTCAAGTACCTCACCGTGGTTGTAAATTGTATACAGTACTGTGCAAAAGTCTCAGGCCACCATTAGATTTATTGTTTTAGCAATGACCATACTGTACAATTATTTCCTGATTACTTTATTGGAACATATCCTGAAAATATGGAGAAACACATATATATATAACAAACAACAAATAATATATTTTATATATTATATGTACAACAAATAATATATAAAATAACAAACAACAAAAATGCTTCTATAATATCAAATATTTAATGTGACCTACATTTCCACTTGAACAATAACACAACCATGGCTCTTTAAAACCTGGAATGGAACCCTAATGTTATTGGTCAAACCTGTGTTTCTCCTACTATTTCATGCCAACAAATTTTCTGATGTAAACGGAATGCAGCAAAAAAAAAAAAAAAAAAAATTAAAAATTAACTTGCATGGACAATTTATGAATACTTCAGTAAAAACATCACAAATCCGAGTTTTCAGGAAACTGGCACCTACAATTTTGTGGATGTCAAATTTACTTTTCAAAGTTTTAACGTTGCTCCAAATTTATTGTTTTTGGTAATTCTCTTATCTGCTACTATTCTACAAAATTACAATTACTATTATACAAAATTCTTAAAATAAATATATATATATATATATATATATATATAATGCATGGTAATGGTTACTTTTCATACATAAAGTATCCCGAGAACAAAAAAAAGCTACACTCATGCTAATAGGTCGGCTAACATCTTTAGACGCTTGATCATGTCAACACAGAGTTGCTGCCCACATAGCTTTGTGTTAGCTTTACGCTAACGTTAGAACTTGAGTTCACTTTCTTTCATATTACGTTAGCGGACAGTGTGTAGCTTTTATTTTAAAGGCAGGTGTGTATCAGTACCTCATGTGCGAACGTCTCAGCTTTGACTCTCAGGTTCTGCTCCAGGTCCAGCTGCTCCTTCATCCCCTCGTACTCTTGAGCTGCCATCATGGAGACTTCAGACACACAAAGACGACAGTAAACCGCTAAGAAAAAATACTTACGTTGACATAAGACATTTTTAGGTTAATTCCCAAACACCAAAGTTCTACTGTAATTAGCAAATAGACATGCATGTTAGCAGGAACTGCCAAACTAAGGTGTTTCATGTTAACATTAGCATGTTAAGAAGCATGTTAGCATGTGCAAACCAACTAACTCAAGTTAATATGCTTATTTTAGTGTACTATACAAAATTGTTTCATGCTAGTGTTAGCATGTCAACGCGCATGTTAGCAAGTCCAACTTGTTTCATGCTAATAGAAACAAATCAGTGTGAAATATCCAACTAAGTGTTCTCGTCATGTTAGCATGAACTATTCACCGATGTTGTCTCAGGCAAGTAGCATGTTAACATGATTTTAAAAAATGCAAATGTCAACTATTATAACAGTTTGATAACATGAAAATGAGCTAGTACATGTGCTAACATTAGCATGCAGCATTAGCATGCTGAAAACTAGCTTTCACAATTTTCCAAGAACGTTGATTTATCTACATTTATTTTGCTCACAGAATTAGCATCGCACAGATTAGCCACTGTTGAACGTATAATTTCAAACTAACATCAACATTTGACGTGTGAGAAAGAGCTGAGAATGTAAACAGTATATTGGCTAGCTAGATAAAACATTCTGAGGATGACGGTAAAGAGCAACGTTTAGTACACAAACAGTGAAACCTAAGCAGTTGTACTGCCCCCGGTGGCCGGGGGGTTGCAGTGCCAGTGCAGCTTTCATTGGCTAACTCACCTCTGTTAAATCTCTTGATGGTTTTGGTTTGCTGCTCGACAGTTTCACGAAGCTCCTTCATCGCCGCTTGATCTTTCTCTGACTGCACACAATAAAACAAAATAATTATTATCTTTCAGGCTGCTACATTTTACAGCAACCTTTAAAGAATATCAAAGAATACTGCCCTAAACATATTCACATGAATTCAGATAAGTCGTAAAGAGCATGATCACGATAATTACAAGTGTGTCCTGTTCACTGCTGGGCTGATAGTTTTGCTGAACCCCCCCCACGTAAACAAAGGTTTTTGTTTTGTTTTTTTAACTTTAATTTTTATTGTCAGTATAACCAAGGTAGGAGGTAAATAAAAAATGGATAAAAGAATAAAACTTAAAGACAAAATGCCAGTATATCAAATAATTACATTTTTGTCACGAAATGCCATGCATCCCCATGTCTACCTCCTAGGGGTTAGAGGGATAGGCGATTTTAAACTCTCATTGCATCAATATGCTCAATATTGGACTCCATCTTCTGTCAAATTTGTCCTTTTGTAATCTTAGCAGGAAAGTTATAAATTTCTAGGATCTTTTGGGTCCACAAGTCGTATGTGGGTGGCTCAGGCTTTAGCCGGTTAATTGTGATGCATTTAACTGCTGCAGTTTTTGCAGGATTTGCAATAAGTAGTTTGTAGCTCTTCCCTCTATTACTTGTGGTTTTACCCCCCCGCCCCCCCCCCCAATAGAGCAATCAGTGGATCTTTAGGGATGTTGGTAAGCAAAGGTTTTGAAACTGAGGTTGTATAGTGACATACTGCGTCCTCCTCACCTGTACGATCAGCTCCTCTATCCGTCTCTGCTGGTCATGAATCTGACAGACAAAGCTTTTCTTTTCATCCAACAAGCTGTTCACCGTTTCCCTCAGCTCTGATGAAAAACAGACGGGAAACAATCGAGGTCATTCTCTGCTTTACCTTTCCCTGTGAAGCTGCACTTGCTGCTTTAATCCAGATAAGTTTAAAAAAAAAAAAAAAAGAGTTTCTGCACCAACACAAACTCTGTATTAGCATGACTGTTGTTTAAATAGGCCCAATATTCTGTAATAGGCGCTGTTTCAGTTCATCTTTTGTCCACATGGGGGCAGGGTTAGCTTTAGAACACAGTGCTGGAGCTGTAGCAGCATTTAGAAAATTAAGATCTATGTACCGTAAATTCCGCTCTATAAGCCGCTACTTTTTATCCACGCTTTGAACATTGCGGCTTATTTATGGATTTTTATGATTTCCTCAATCGCCCCACCGGCATAAATAAAGTTTCCTGAATCTGAATGGATATTTACGGCCGAGTGGCCACCAGGGGGCGCCCGAGCAGCGCAAGAGCAAGACAGACAGGTTGAAGAGATGCTGTAATGCGCCGAGGAGAACTGCCGTAATACAGATGGTTATGTCATTTTACTGCCGTATTACAGCTGTGTTGTTGAGGGGGGGAGGTTATTTATTGCGGCGCGTAGTCTTCTACTGCGTGGGGAGAATAAGTAGAACATACTCGACTTCTACGTTTTGCCTCTTGGCATATTTGTTAAACCGTAAAGTGCGACCGTCTCATCGCGCAACAACAACTGGCGCTCAGTCTTGTACGTACTGTAATTCTACCGTAATACAGAGAGTAAGGGCTCCATCAAATTACAACACTTAACGTGTTACTGCCGTGTTTAGTAATTAAACATTTAAAATAATTTTTCTGTGTACCATAAAGACCTCATGTTTCAGCGTGGCCACCTGCGGCTTATATGTGTAATTATTTCTTAAATTTTATGAAATTTGGGCGGCGCGGCTTATATATTTACGGTACTCCAGGATAGGATCTTTACACTATGAATGCACAGCCGTTAGCGCTAGCATTAGCCCCGGTCGAACGCAGTGCAAAAAAATTCACAGCGCCAAAGATTTTACGTGCTGTACCTTTAACCTGCTGCTGATACTGCGTGAAGGTGTCGGGGCTTCTGTCGACACATTCCGCAGTTTCGGCGTCGGCGTCCGACTCCAGTGCCATGCAGTCGGAGATGCTGGGGAGCAGCTCGTCCAGACACGGTCGGGACGACGACGACGACAAGCTCAGGTACTTCAACTTCCTGTTCTCACAGTTGAGCTGGAGGTCAAAGGTTACAAGGGTTAAACATCACGTTTGTCAAATACAATCACATTCTCTCCTTAAAGTTCACCAACGTTTTTAGTTTTCTCTGGCACTGACAGTGTATTTGACTAATATACTGGACTGTATTATTGTTTTAATCAGCACAAATAGCACAAATTAAATATTTAGGCCTTTTATGAGCCTCTAAATGTTAGTTAAGCACAAAGTTTCTGCTGTGGAGGTAAAAACAATGTTACTGAAGCTTAGAACTCTACTCCATTCACCTGCTAATGTCAGCTGCACCCTGATAACACTTATCATGTTTATGTTTATTGATTGTTTATTGATTATGGGGACTTGCCCTCCTTATGGGGACAAAAATCAAGTCCCCATAACGTAAATGACTCCATTTTAAGGTGAAGACATGTTTTAAAGTTAGGCTGAGGTTAGGGTTAGGTTAAGGTTAGGGTCAGGGTTAGGGTTAGGACACTAGTAATTATGGTTAAGGTTAGAGTAAGTCTGCAGGAAATGAATGGAAGTCGATGTAATGTCCTCTGAAGTCATGGAAACCAGTGAGTGTGTGTGAAGGTTAGAGATGACAATAGAAACAAAGGAAAAATCACAATGAAGGAATTGAAACTATTTGTTTCCTCTTTAGGACCTTTTCTGTCATAGGGTTACCCCCTAACCCTAACAATGATTTTGTCGGGACCGGTAGTCCTCATGGAGACCAAAACCTGGTCTTAACGAGACAGAACTGGTTAAGTTTAAACTGTGGTTAGTTTAAGATTAGGGATTACAATTTGTTAAATCAGTACAAATGAAAGAAGGTCAACGTGAGTCCTGAAAAGAATTGTGTGTGTGTGTGTGTGTAGCTGGTCTTCCTTATGTTGTGGGGACCTAAATCTGTCTCCACACTCACATTATGGGGACTTGATGATGATGATAATTGTTCTTAATGTTACTGATTCTTGAATCATCCTGGTCTCTGTCTTTCTTGTCTTTCTCTCTGTGAATTTTTGATGCTTTGTTTGTAACTTGTAACTGTACATGTGACACCTACTGCACGTCTGTCCGTCCTGGAAGAGGGATCCCTCCTCTGTGGCTCTTCTTGAGGTTTATCCCATTTTTTTCCCTTAAAAGGGTTTTTTTTTGTGGAGTTTTTCCTCACTCGATGTGAGGGTCTAAGGATAGAGGGTGTCACATGCTGTACAGACTGTAAAGCCCTTCGAGGCAAATTGTGTTTGTGTTGCTGGGCTATACAAATAAAATTGACTTGACTTGACTTGACTTGTCTTCCTTATGGGGACAAAAAAATCAAGTCCCAGTAATTATGGTTAAGGTTAGAGTAAGTCTCCAGGAAATGAATGGAAGTCAATGCAAATGTCCTCTGAAGTCATGGAAACCAGTGAGTGTGTGTGTGTGTCTGACCTTTGTGGCCAAGGCCTCTGCATTTTCCCTGCACGACTTCTCGATCTCCAGCTGAGTCTGCAGAACGCTCACCTCCTCAATCACCATCTGAGACACTGACACGCACACACACACGCGCACACACACACACACACATTAGGCTTCTTTGTATTTGACCTGTCCAGTACCAAAATGCGCCTCTTTTTTGTGTATTTTTGCGCGGGACACATTTTGAAAGCCTATTGCAGTCCCGCAAACTAAATATGAGTGTAAAGTAAAATATACAAATGATTAATGTAAGCCTATCATACATAATTTGTGCTGGATATTTTATTTGGCATTGATAAAAACATTTTAAACTTGAAAACCTGTGGATGTGGTCTAATCAATCAAGACAATTCCTTTCCAGTTCTTCGAAGGCACGGCAGGAGAACAGAGCACCTCCAGTGAATCTCACAGCGCTTCAGAAGTAAGTTCTTCTTTAAAGAGAGGTACATTTACCGTCAAAAAAAAAACGAAAAGACCCTTTCGTGAGAAAGAAACCGAACGTCCCCATCTTGCGGGATTTGCGGGCGGGAGCGGGACAAAATATCGCAGATGCGGGCGCGAGTGGGACTACTCCCAATGAGAAGTTCCTCATCATAGTCCCGAGAAAGTCTCAAAGCAGCAGCTGGACGTGGCACAGATTGATCATGGCACGTAATTGAACCCACATATTTTAAGAGAAACAAGAGTGAGAGTGAATCTAAGGTTGTTCCCTCTCTGAATGTTGGCACTGGAATGGACTAGCGACCTTTCGCCCTGTGTCAGCTGGGATTAACTCAGGCCCCTCAATGACCTTTCACGTGAAGGACGAATGACATTAAGAACTTTGAACGTCCCGATGACGATCACGGACGTTCTCTGAAGATCTAGTCGGACAAGAGACGAGGATATGAAAGAGGAAAAAGGCTTCTCGGTCTGTTTTTAATCCCCCAGCCATGTTTTATGCTTCTGAATGAGCTTTAATGGTTTGTTCAGTCGCTTCATCTCTGAGGGTTGATGGACGTGACACTCTTTTACTGGAGAAACAAACAGGTGGTGTCGGGATTGTCTGCTAGCCAGTGAAAAATTATAATGTACATATATACACAATACTGTGCATAAGTCTTAGTCCACCAGCAGCTTTGTTGTTTCTGTGTCACTTTGGTGATGGTTGGCGTTCAGATTGAAAAGACGTGACTCAAAGTCAGTCTTCTACTATATGATCAACCTGTCAGTGAGTTGAACTTGTGCAACATGTGTATGTAATGCTCCAACATGTCTGGAGTAAACCAGGTATAATAGACCTTTTTCACAGCAGCTATTTGTTGCCATGAAATAGTAGGAGAAACACAGGTTTGACCAATAACATTAGGGTTCCATTCCAGGTTTTAAAGAGCCATGGTTGTGTTATTGTTCAAGTGGAAATGTAGCTCACACTCAAGATTTGATATTATACAAGCATTTTTGTTGAAAAAGATGTTATTTTCAAACTGCATATGTGTTTCTCCATATTTTCAGGATGTGTTCCAATAAAGTGATGGAGAAATAATTGTACAGTATGGTCATTATAGCATTGCTAAAACAGCAAATCTAATGGTGGCCTAAGACTTATGCACAGTACTGTACATGCTGTGTGTGTTGCAAACTTAACTTCTATTATTTAATAGAAACAAAAAGAAATGGCTAAATGATCAATGGTCAAAAAATGCCTTTTAATTAAATTTCACTTCTTTGACTAATTTACACTAAATGCGAGATAAAGTTTTCATACATTATGACAAAGTCAATACGAAAACAGAAATTTCCAATCACTCAGGCCGAATTTGCTCCATTCACATCACTCGATTCACCTGCTTAAATTTGAAATAGAAATTCAAAATGCATTTATTTAAAAAGGTACAATGCATAAGGTGCCGCATTAAATGGCACACATATTATTACCACCTTCAATGTAAAGGTAGTACTATTTATCTCTAAATTGTAAATTTTCTAAATTGTAAATTTTGGGGGATATTTCTGTTACCAAAGTTTTGGAAACCAGGGACAAAGTCTAAGTAAATATAATATTTTATACATGGCCAGTTATTACAAATGTCATGTTTTTGGTAAACGTTGCTTAGTCAGTGAAATTTTACTTTTTCATCCCAAACTTTTTCTTAATTAGAGATGACCAGTTTCATGCATTTTAAATTTAGTTTATACAATATTTTCTTGATTGAAAAATAAAGTATATAATTGCACTGCAGTTCAGACATAAAATGTCGATTGGAGAGACGCTCACACACTCATGCTTCCCCCATTTTCTGCTGCTGAATAATTCACAGCAGGACGTTTTAATAATTAACAGGAATAACATGACGGCAGCGACAGAGTGGATGAATAAATGAGTGAATGAACTGAAGACGTCAGTGACGCTGACTGTAAAAAGCATCAGCTTCTGCTGACTCACATCATTTTGTTATTATTTTTTATTAGGGTTTTTTTCAGTTTTGCTAATTTTACAGGCTTTTTTGTTGTTATACCTTTAAACCAAAGAATTTAGCGTTTCTTCTCAGGGGCAATTTTTATGACATTTGTTGCAACTGTGATTAAAATTTACAATATAACTTTTATGTCAAGCTTGAATTGAATATTTACTGTGTTATAAATTTAATGCAAAATGGAGGATTATCACACGAGATACCATGAAAATATTAAAAACAACGCTCAAGTATAAGAACATTCATAATATAATAAAACTGAAATTTGCTAATTGTGTTGTGAATTCTAACAGCAGTAAATAGACGTTCATCACTGACAGCAGCTAATCTGTTTTAGCGGTCAATCTAGCATAAGCATATAATGTAAACCTGGATTATTTTGATGAGAAAGGTAACATCTTAAAAAGAAATACTTATTTAAATCAAAAAACTTCTAAAATATTGCGACTGTACTTGAATGAAACGCCCTCATCCAAGTATATGCGCAGAAAAATACTTTTAATTATTCATCAGATATTTTGATAATTGATTAATCTGTTTGAGTTTATTCTAAATCATTTTAATAATAAAGCATTTTTGGTTTGTGGACAAAACAAGACATTTGAGAATGTCATCATTTTCATGTTTGACAAACAATCATCAACATTTTTCCACATTTGGCGACGTTTCATGGACCAAACAACACAATAATCCACAGATTAATCTATGTTTATATTAATCATTAGTAGCAGTTGCCATGAAATATGCATATACTTGTACGATTAGGGATATTTTACAGTCCCTTCTTGTTCTGTGTAGTCAGCTGGTGTAAATTTCCCCGGGAACTCCAGATATATTTGGAATGGAATATACAGCACTGTCGTCGGAACACCAGAAAGATACAAACCCTAATTTTACTATAAATGAAACACAAATCCAACTCTGTGGACAATTAACACAAAGTATGGAGACAATTTACCATCTGCTGTGTCATACAATCACTGTTTCCAGACTCAATGTCCAATTTTCTGACATTTATCAATAAAAAAATGATGTAAATTCCTGTTTTTCATGTGTCTTGAATGAACCCAAAAGTCATTGAATCAGTAGCCAATGGACTTTTCTTGAGGAATCTTGGAGAACTGTGACCTGAACCAGTGCTGGAATTGGGCCGGTACTGTCCGGTACATGGTACTTTTTCATTTTACTATTAAAGTACCAGCACTTTTATTTGTGTATTTCGTCTTAAATGAACCCAAAAGTCATTGAATTGGTAGAAACTGGATTTAACTTGAAGAATTTACACGTGTTACACGCTACATTTGGAGAACCATGTCCTGAACCAGCGCTTGAAGTGGGCCGATGCGATTCGGTACATGGTACTGGCACTTCTTCGTTTTACTATTTTGAGTACCGGCACTTTTATTTGCCAGTCGTCACTTTAGATTATCTGTCAAATTCATTGGTATGGAACCAGAATAATAATTTCCTCGGCTGAACAACGTTAACAGACACCTGTTCTGGCGAGAGCCTCATGTCTACAGTTTTTATTTTTTTATTGTTAAACAAAAACAATATCTATTGGAAGTTTCTCGCAACATTTGTGTCCTAAAGGAGAAGTTTCACTGCTTTACAAACTACTGGCAAAATAAGTCCAGTTTTCAGTTATAAATGTAAAACAGATCTTTTGAACATCACTAACGTCATGTGGTATCTTTAGTTTAGCGAATGAAGATTTTCATTATTTAGTCGTTAATGATTTAGTGGCAGCCGTACACAGTGACTTTTTATTAAAGCCCAGCTCTTACCTCCGTGAACAGTCATGACGGACGTCCCGAGAAAGCTGCGGAGGTCGGTAAACTCACGACATCACAGTTAGACGTCTATATCGGCCAAAGCCCAGTGAAAGCCCTTGCTACGATTGGCCCAACGACCCGGCAGTCGTCATGGAAACTCTTAAACGTTACCGACTCGGAGGACGAGGTGTCGGTGATGTCAGCGTTGGGCACAGGTGAGGAGGGAAAAGTGTGAATGGGGGAGGAAGAGGACGGTGTCAGCTGTCTCTGTGCGGGTGTCCGTGGGCGGGTCGATATTTGAAACCACCACACAGTTTGAGACGGTCGTGTCATTTAACCTCTCAAATGGTTTTTTGTCAATGAATACGGCTCCAGAAACCTTGATGCAGCAGTTCAAGTTCAGCAGAGCGCGAGTCAGCACTTTTGAAGCTTTACTGCCGAGTCTGACGCAAACATTTGTCGTTTAACTGAGTAAAACCCTTTTTTTTTTATTGTTTTTTATTCATTTGGACCTTGTTTCTGGCAGAAAACTGAACTAAACTGACTTAAAAAGGACTCAAATTTGCATATATATATATATATTTAGCTCTTAATTCCACTTAAAGTCAAACTTCTTTCCATGTCTGGGCCATTTGAACACTACAAGTGATTCTTTAAAGCATGAGTCAGCACTTTCAAAGGTTTCCTACCAAACATTTATCGTTTAAGTGAGTAATTCACAGCATGTTGGTGTTTTGCTGATGTCAAACCCATTCTTTTATACATTTTCTTGTATTTCCGAGTGTTTTTTTTATTCATTTGGCCCTTGTTTCTGGCAGAAAACTGAGCTAAACTGACTTAAATAGGACTCAAGATCTTATATACATGTAGTTAGCTCTTCATTTCCGCTTAGAGTCAAACTTCTGTCCACGTCTGGGCCCTGTGAACAGCACAAGTGAGTCTGCAGAGCATGAGTCAGCTTTTCTGCCGAGCCTGACACAAACCTTCATCGTTTATCAGAGGAATTCACTGTGTTTTGTGTTTTGCTGATGTCAATCCCTTTCTTTTATACAGTTTTCTCGTATTTTTGAGTGGTTTTTATTCATTTGACCGAAGATTCGTTTATTCGTTTCTGACAGAAGACTGAGCTAAACTGACTTTTATATATATATATATATATATGTATACTTTTTTTAGTTCTTCATTTACACTTGAAGTCAAACTTGTGTACAAGTGATTCTGTAGAGTATGAGTCAGCTTTTCTGACACACACACATTCATCGTAACTCACTGAATGTGACTGTTTTCCCACTGTCAACACCCAGAGTTTTGGACATTATTTATGTCATTCATGTAGAACCAATAAAGTGATTCACTTTAATGATTGATTTCTCTCTTTTAAAAAGGACCCCAATTTTAAAATATCGATATTCTAGTCCTTTATTTCTGCTTGAAGTCAAACATCTGTCCATGTCTGATGACTGGACTGAGTTAGGAAGGAAGGAAGGAAGGAAGGAAATAAGGAAGCAGGACTCACCTCTCTTGATGTGTTTGAGTTGTCGCTCAGCTTCGTCCCGCTCCTCCGTCAGCCTGTCGCACTGTCGGAACAGAGATCATACGCTTGTCAGTCTTTAGTGTTATTAAATATTATTTACCACAAAAACATTTAAAAGTCCAGTTGTTAGGAGAACACAGTATCGTACGGACTAAGGATGGGCATTTCAAGGCATTCAAACACTGGATTATTCGTATTATATATATATCGTACTGACATTCCTAACTCCAGTGCATGAGAGCCAGAAGAACGAGATTTTAAAGAAACATTTTGCTTTGTACCTTTTTTAATATATTACGAGTAGTCGCAGAAGCTGAGCGACTTTTTATAATCGAGTACAGATTGAGCTGACGAATGAGCTGAGAGCAGATTGTTTCTGTCTTCCTGCGTCTAATGAAATAGAGCATGTTAAAGGTCATAAGACAGATGGTCATCTTTGAGGGCTGAGCTTCAGAATTGGTGGTCAGGACGTTACCACACCTGTCCTGATCTCCTTGACCAGTGTAGTACAGTGTAGCAACATTTCAGAGGAGGGATTATGCACATAATCCCAGAGTTAAACTTATGCTACATGCAAACTACTACTGCTGTATTTTAAAACTGCTTTCCAAATGAAAAGGATCTGAATTTAGACAACAACTTCATCTCTGCTTTAGTAAGTAATCTGCGTTCATACGAAAACAGCTGAAAATATATGTCAGATTAGCAGTTTAGGGGCATTTTGTATCATTGTATGATTCTCTCGTAAGATATGAGTAATTGCAGAATCACTGTATTGTGACATTGTCAGTGTCATAGGCCACGTATCACAAATCATATCGTGAGTTACCCTGCAGTTCCCAAGTCTAGTCCCTGAGTTTCAACCACTCACTCTGCTGCACCAAAGTCCATAGAGAAAATCAGTGATTTTAGCTCACAGGGACACAGGATCTGCTGGTCTACTGCTGCCTCGTGTGGTCACTTTGTGTCATTTAAATAAACCTAAAATAAGATTTTCAAATGCCGAAGTGACAAAGTAAGACATTTAAACTTACTGTTGGAGGCAGCAGCGGATCAACAACTCCTGTGTGCCGTGATGGTAAAATCACTGATTTTCTCTATGGACTTTGGTGCAGAAGGGTGAGCGGTTTACAATCGTCAGTTTCCTGCTGTAAAATTTTGTCTAATAGTGAGTAAAAAGTGACAAACATTTAACATAATCCTAATATTCTGAACTGTACTTTTTAGTGTCTCAATAAATATACAGGCAGTGACTACATCATTTTTACGGGAAGCAGCCTTTCGTTTCGTCTCCAAAGAATAATGCAGCAGCATGAGGTTTGGATAAATGGAGGCACGGACAGTATCTGAAGATTCATCCCTGCCCTCTGGAAACAACACTGCTCGTCTGCATCGTCTCAAAACGTTGCCCGACAGCCCATCACTTCCGATAATGGAAGGACTCTTTTGCCCGACTGATGGACGCGTCCTTGTTGCGCTATATTTAGGACAAGCTTCTGTGGAGACGCCTCACTTTGGACGTCAAAGGAGTGAAACTCAGCAGCAGCGGCTGTCAACGTCTATGAGATCAGCAAGGGCAAATCTGCCGCCGCTAGGCTACGACGGCGGCGACGAGAGTGAGTTAGCAAGAGTGTCGCGAAAAGACAGTCAGGACTGTGATGAAATTAATAAAATGACTGTATTTCCAGCAGATTCACAGTCACAGTAGTTAAAAGCAAAACCAGTAGAGTTGAGAGTCCTCTTAAAGGGACAGCACCACAGAACCAGGCTGAATACGAGGTGAGGTCATGTGCGCTTGTGCTTAAGGTTGTAAAGAGGAGGATAATTCCCAGTAAATTTCCAGAAACCTTTCTATTTTTTGGAAATACTTCCAAATTGGAAACTTGGGAAATCCATGGTAATTAACGCAGAAACGTAAAAATTAAAAGAAACTTGCTGCCACCCACCAAAACAACTTTCATTCAAAATTTAACATGAAAGCAGTCTTCCCTCTGTCAAAAAAAACTCCCATGCAACCCTTGTTTTACAACATGTATATACATATATAAATAAATATATGTATAAACATGTATAAATTCTTGTATGGTTACAGAAAACCGTCCAGCAGGGGGCATGCTAAGCTAGCCTCTTAAATAAAATGGCGCTACATAGCTTCCATTTACCATATCTGGTTTCACAGCTAGTGAGCTACTATAATACATTTTATTTTATTTACACATTATTTAAAATGTGTGGCTTCAATAGTTCAGGTCTCCACAAATCGTCTGTGATGTCATGTAGGGGGCGTGGCCTCAACAACCCTGCAGTAAGTAATTCCTGACATTGATATTTAACTGTATTTGCATCAAATCTGACTTGTTTTAGCCACAGATTATGATACAATATGTTATATTTAAGTCCCCAACCTACAAATTTCTAGTTTACTCCCATTAATTCCAATGGAAAGTTTCCAATTTTGCAACCCTCGCTGTGCTGTGTCTCGTCTTCCTCTGCGATAGTGTCGTTCAATGCCGCACTATTTCATTTGTGCCGCAGACATGAGGACAGACTCTGCAGGTTGACGCCGTCATTGCGTATATTTTCGTTCGTCTGCCTTGAGAAAAGACATAATTGTGTCAGATAAAAAAGGACAAAGAGGACACACACACAAAAAAAGAATCCAGCTTTATCTTTCCTCCTGCAGCAGGAGGAGTCTGTCCCACTTTCTCCTCGGCTCCACCTTTTCTGCCACTTTAGAAACTGTCAGCTCTCATTTCTCCGGCGGCTCACGGCGAGGACAGCGGGTTCACTGACACACAGCAAGGAAGCAACGCAGCCTGGGAGAAAGGTTCAATTCCCACATTCCAATGAAATATTTACATTCCCTTATCTGTGGTATAATCTACAGTGAGACGTTCGAAAACGACGACGAAGAAAGAAACCAAATAAATCTAAAGTCAAAGTGACTCACAAGCTCTCACCTGCATTTCATGCTCTTCTTTTCCTTAATGAAGCTCACTCAGGGGTTTTAATAGTGGCCTTTCAATCATGTGACCGTGTCAGGTGTCATCGTGTCACATGATGGCACACACCTTAAGACATTAAAGGGGTAGTTCAAGTCTTTTGAAGTGTATGAGGTACCGACCACTCACTCTCTCACCATGTTAAAAGAGAAAATCGGCATTTTTAGCTTGCAGGCAGCTGTAGCAGTGACAGATGCTATACCGTCTGGCTATTTTAGCTGCTAACATCAAATATCGATACCACTGCATTTAAATAAAGTAGCTGCTAACATCAAACACAGATGCTATGGTATCAGGCTACAATAGCCACTAACGCTCACCACTAATGCCACAACATCTGGCAATGATAGCTGCTAACATGAAATACAGTCACTATGGCGTCTGGCTATTGTAGCTGCTAACATCAAATATCGATACCATTGCATTTGAATAACGTAGCTGCTAATGTCCAAAACTAATGCCAAAACATCTGGCTATAGCAGCCGCTAATGTCAAACACATGCGCTACCGCGGTTGGCTACAGGAGCTGCTACGACAAACACTGACACCAAAATATATTTGACTAAAGTAGCTGCTAACATCAAACACAGATGCTATAGTATCAGGCTACAAGAGCCACTAACGCTCAACACTAATACCACAAACATCTGGCAATGATAGCTGCTAACATGAAATACAGATGCTACAGCATCTGGCTACAGTAGCTGCTAACATCCAGAGCTAATGCCAATTAGCTAGTAGCCGCTAATGTCAAAACACATGCGCTACAGCGTCTGGCTACAGGAGCTGCTACAACAAACACTGATACCAAAAAATTTGACTCTCAGTAGCTGCTAACATCAAATACAGATGCTATGGTATTGGGCTACAATAGCCACTAACGCTCAACACTAATGCTACATCATCTGGATACGTTAGCTGCTAATGTCCAAAACTACTGCAATAGCATTGTGCTACAATACCCGCTAACGTCTAAAACTAATGCCAAAACATCTGGCAACAGTAGCTGCTAATGTCAAACACATGCGCTACAGCGTCTGGCTACAGGAGCTGCTACAACAAACACCGATACCAAAACATTTGACTCTCAGTAGCTGCTAACATCAAACACAGATGCTATGGTATTGGGCTACAATAGCCACTAACGTTCAACACTAATGCTACATCATCTGGATACGTTAGCTGCTAATGTCCAAAACCACTGCAATAGCATTGTGCTACAATAGCTGCTAACATCAAAAACATCTGGCAACAGTAGCCGCTAACGTCAAACACATATGCTACTGCATCTGGCTACAGGAGCTGCTACGACAAACACAGATACAAAAACATTTGCTGCTAATGTTCAAAACTACTATAAAAGCATCTGGCTAAAAAAAGCATCTCGCTACTGCATCTGCCTACATGAGCTGTCACCGTCAAACACCAATACCACAGCATTTGAGAAAAGCAGCTGTCAATGTCAAACACTGATGCTACAGTATTGGGCTGTCCAAAACTAATGCCACAGCAACTTGCTACAGTAGCTGCTGACTTAAAATAAATAGTTACTGAAGTCAACTACTGATGCCACAGCGTCTGGCTACAGTAGATGCTAATGTAAAACAGCGATAGCACAGCATTTCAACAAAGTAGCTGCTGACATCAAGCTATAGCGTATGCCAATGGTAGCTGCTAACGTCAAACACAGAAGCGACAGCAACTGGCTACAGCAGCTACTAAATTAAAACCCAGGCTAAAGTATGCTACTCCCTAGAGGCTGCTAACAACACACACAAAAATATCACAGTTATGGCTGCTAGCACTTTGCTACATTAGCTGCTGGAGTCTAGCGCCCTCTTTGGTGAAACAATCGAACACTTCAAGAGGAACTTTAAGTTCTTATTTCACCCACTCCATTAAAACATTAATGACTCTCTACCACAGCAGATTGTCCAAAAAAATTGAATTTTACAATCATAATTCGTAATATCATACATTTTTACATCACCCTCTACACTCTCGCGACATTTCTCTCCAAATAAAACACAGGAAACTAACATTTCCGTCCTGTAACTTTCCCATAAAAGGACCGGAACGTGTGTCCTGACGGTAAAAACGGTGGATTATTTCTCTGCTCCGCTTCAATGGCGAGAGGAGACACGTTCTTTTTAGGGAGGGGTCCGACAATGAAGCCGGCCGGCGAGTCCCAACCGGAACAAACTGTGGACGAGGACGTGAACGCATCACCCACACGTTTTTAACGCACAGACTAGATTCAATTAGATTTAGGTGAAAAGGAGACAATAGGTTTGTTTTTGGGGTCTCACCTCTGTCTGCATGTGTGTGTCCTCCTCCATCTGCGCGGACGATGAGCGGGGAAGCATTCCCACGTCTGTTTCCGACAGAAAAACGGGATTAAAAAGAAAAGGGAAAGCACACTGAGCTGTTTTCTCGCAGCACGTGTTTCAATCCGAGACCATTATTTCACCTTTTTTTGTTTCACGAGCACATGGAGAAAGAGCTGCTGCTGCTGCTGCTGATGCTGCTGCTGCTGCTGATGATGACGATGCTCCTGGTGCTGATGCTGCAGCCGGCGACCACGACCCTCCTCCTCCTCCTCCTCTCACTGACAGCATCATCTGGCTCCCTGAACCCCTCCTCCTCCCTCTTCCTCCTCCTCCTCCTCCTCCTCCTCTTCCTCCTCCCTCATCACTGCTGCAGCTGAAGTCGGAATTAAAAGTCCAAAATAAAAAAAAACCAAAATGTCCCCACGTCTACCCCATCATATCACAGATTATCATCATATGGATTATATAGGTAGGCAGAGTTAATATAATTACAGCACTAGTTAAACCCCAAATGCTCTGTATTGTAAGTCTTTAACTCCGTAGACACGTGGTGCGAAATAACTGTCCTATACTGACACCTAGAGGCATTAACGTGCAATTACACGGCCTGTATCAACTGAAGTGAAAAAAGAGTGAATAAAATAAACGTAATCTCCATATTTTAAATCAAATCTGCCTTGAAAAGTGGTTCATTGATGGGAATTTTTCTTGCATGTTTTCAGGGATTATATTTTCCTATATCTGATTCCATTAACTGGATTTGTTACACTTTAATGACTTTATTGTTCCCAGTAAAAAAAAAAAGTTGCTGTTAATTTAATTTGGGAGGAAAATGTGCATTTCTTGAACATAAACTTAAATTCCTGCTTGGTTCGGCACTTTTTGAAATAGTTCTCTGAATGCTGACGTCTTCAACTGTCTGGGTCAAAATTACATTTAGCTTATTCCTGGTGCTACAAGGGTTGAACAAAGAACAGGAACAAAAGTCTTGTGATAACATTGTGGATTGGTGACGGTCACTATCATGGAGGAAATTAGACAAAAGAAGAAAGACGCCTTAGCTGCTCCGAGCCCAACATTGCAGTTTATTAACTTTGCAAAGCCCCTTTAAGAGTGAGAACAAAATGACTGTCACAGTTTCACTCGTGGCACAAATTAGAGCCAATGAAAGAAGTAAAAAAATAAAATAAAATAAAACAGCATTTCTGAGACTCTGACTTTTCTTATTTTCTGTCTTAAGTGCTGCAGCCAGATCGTTTGGGCATGAAAATGTACAGTAACACAAAGGTAAGCATAAAGTCTCACTCAGAAGCTAGCTGCTAATTGCTAATAAGCTAGCTGCTAGTTACTAAGAAGCTAGCCGGTGGTTGCTCGCGAGCAGCCACTGCAATATAGTTGGACTTTGGTCCCTCGTTCCTACAAGCGTGACCTCAAGCAAGCACAGTTATCGTCTTCTCCGTTGTCGCTTGAGCACCAACTGGACTGGAAAGTGTTGGGCCACATGACGCAGTCGGCGTAAAATGTCTCAAAATGTGCTCAGGTTCGTCCATAGACGGTCCGTGGACATGGGTATTTAGATCACACGGACCGCTGCAGATACGCGGTGGTGAAAAGTATAAAAGCATAGACCTTGATAACATTATCATCATTAGTTTTGACGGTGACATCAAGTACCTGTAACAAACCTGCATTTACACGTAACTGTCGTGTTTTACACGAGGTCCAGGGCTTCCTGAAGACACATCATTGTCCAGGATCTGTGATTTTATTTCACACATGAAATGGACTATCAGCCCCAGATGCAGGAACCCAGATCTTTGGAGGTTCTCCTGTTTTTTTCGTTGGCATTGCGACTCCTTTGTTTTTTTTTTGGTTTTTGTTTTCTGAATTAAAAGTCTTTTTTCCCAATCCAGAAATGTTCTCGTGCACTGATGTTGACAGAATGGAGTGGATGTTTAAATGTATAAAAATTGGCAACCTTCCTGGAAAAAAACACACCAGGAAGACTTTTGTAATCTGGTTCATTGGTCTGTGGGAATAGGGATATTCTTAGCCTGGGTGAACCCAGCTGAGGCTGGCAGCGAGTTGATTATGCTCTATAAACATGTTTAGGAAGGACATCATTTGGGCAGACTTCAGGATCTCCCAAAATAAGGGAACCAATCGCAAACCCACTGCGTTCTAGAGGCGGGCTTAATGTGATGACGACGTCTAGCAGCTTTTGTATAAACGATTACCACAGCTATCTATTACTAGTTAGCTGTCGTTCCTTATCCTTGGTCTGATTGGTATTTTCATCTACTTTTGTTGGTCACGCCTTTTGACAGGTATACTCTTACCCGACTGCATCTCTGGATTTAGCCAGGCTACGATATTCCCAATAATAACATCAGTCAGTCAATCAATCAATCAAAAATTTTAGATATGTGCCAAAACTACTTCCTCTTCTTTGGTAAGTTACTGCAGTTGGCATCAATAATTTTGCGTTTCAAACTTTTACTTATTTCTACCCATTAGACTCTTGTTCCTAAGTACCTAAGGATCTTGATCATGGGTGTCCTCGGGTTCTGCATCTACGCGGCCGCCTTGCCACACGTTATATAATGAACTGTACAGATTTAACCACAGCGGCTGTTCTGCAGCGGAATCCAAATGTGCTCCTTCTTGTTCCAGAGTACCCACACATGCATCAAACCAGATTTCCTCCAGTTCAGTAGGATCAAGGGTGTCTTCACTGTATCTAAAATCCCATTGATTGTAAAGTTTTGACCACAGTGACTGAGAGAAAACATTTTCCTTAGGTACCGGAACATCGATTCCTGTTTCGGCATCATCCATAGGTGCGTCAAACCAAATTTCTTCTTCTTCAGGAGTATCACTGGCGTCCTCTATTCCTGTACTGTCGCTGACACCCAGTATGTTGTAAAAGTTTGACCACAGTGACTGTGAGGGAACATCTTCCACAGCTTCAGGAACATCTGGTTCCAGAGTTTTGTCAACTACAGCAGGAACACTGACTTCTTCTGGTTCAAGAATGTCCACAACTGCAGAAACAGGGGTTTCTTCTTCTAGTGCTCCATTGTCACTGCAAACCCACACGTTGTAAAGTTTGGACCACAGTGAGGAGTCATTTTCCACATCTGCAGGAGCACAAGTGATTTCTGGCTCCAGAGCGTTGTCCACAACTGCAGGTAAACGGCTTTCTTCTGGTTCAGGATCGCTGTCCACAGCTGCAGGATCATGAGTGTCTCCTGCATTGTCGTTAAAACCCCAAGCGCTGTAAAGTGTTGACAACAGTGGCTGTGAAGAATCATCTTCCCCAGCTGCATCATCACAGACCTCTTCTCGTTCAGAGTCACTGTCCGAAGGTGCGGGAACACTGGTGTCTTCTAGCACTGCATTGTCACTAAAACCCAGTGCATCAAAAAGTGTTGACAACAGTGGCTGTGAAGAAACACCTTCCTCAGCTCCGTCAGGACAGGCCTCTCTTGGTTCAGGAGTGTCCACAGGTGCACTGTCTTCTTCTGGTTCGGGATCAATGTCTGAAGCTGCAGGACCATTGGTGTCACTCAAACCCAATGCACTGTAAAGTGTTGACAATAGCGGCTGTGAAGAAACATCTTCCTCAGCTGCGTCATCACAGGCCTCTTCTGGTTCAGGACCACTGTGCGAAGCTGCAGGAACACTGGTCTCTTCTAGCACTGCATTGTCACTAAAACCCAGTGCACCAAACAGGGTTGACATCAGTGGCTGTGAGGGAACATCTTCCTCAGCTCCAGGATCACAGACCTCCTCTGGTTCACAAGCGTTGTCCACATCTGCAGGAACATGGTCGTCTTCTTGTGCTGTTTTGTTACTCAATCCCAATGCATTGTAAAGTGTTGACAGCAATGGCTGAGACAAAACATCCTCCACAGCTCCAGGATCACTGCCGTCTTCTGGTTCAGGAGTGTTGTCCCTAGGTGCAACAATCCAGGCTTCTGATTCAGGAGCATCGTCCACACCTGTAGGAACATCACTGTCTTCCTGAGCTGTATCATCACTGAAACTCAGTGCATCATAAAGACTCGACAACAGCGACTGTGAGGAAACATCTTCCACAGCTGCAGGAACACTGACTTCTTCTGGTTCAGGATTGTTTTCCACTGGCGCAACAATCCAAGCTTCTTCTTCAGGAACGCGGGTGTCTTTTAGATCTGCATCGTCACTGAAGCCCAAGGTAGTGTAAATATTTGACAACAGTGACTGTGAGGGAACATCTTCAACAGCTCCAGGATCAGAGGCTTCTTCTGGTTCAGGAGGACTGTCCACAGCTTCAGGAACATGGATGTCTTCTAGAGCTGCATCATCGCTGAAACCCAACGCAGTGTAAATATTTGACAACAGTGACTGTGAGGGAACATCTTCAACAGCTCCAGGATCAGAGGCTTCTTCTGGTTCAGGGGGATTGTCCACAGCTTCAGGAACATGGATGTCTTCTAGAGCTGCATCATCGCTGAAACCCAACGCAGTGTAAATATTTGACAACAGTGACTGTGAAGGAACATCTTCAACAGCTCCAGGATCAGAGGCTTCTTCTGGTTCAGGAGGACTGTCCACAGCTTCAGGAACACGGGTGTCTTCTTGTCCTCTACTGACTCTGAATCCCAACACATTGTACAGTTTGTACAACAGTGGCTGTGAGGGAGCATCAAAGTGGTGGTAGTCTGCTTCAGCTACAGCGAGTGCTGCAGCGTTGGACACATTGTTGACCCTCGATGGGAGCTCGGACTCAGCAGCGGTCCCTTGGTGTACCTCTGCTTGACTGGAACTAGTGTCTGAACTGGTCTCAAAATGGTTTTCCTCGACTAATGTCTCCGGAGGAGGGAACAGAAGCTCAACTAATTTCCTGATAGTTGGTGTGACTGCGATGCCAATAAGCACAGCAAAGTAAAACATGTTAACGTTGCTGTTTGTGTTTGTTGTTGATTTGTGTCGTTGTTTAATAGGTTAGGGCTGCATCACTGTAGTGACATCATCACAAGATCAAAGGCAGAAGTAAATGCGTGGCCTGATACACCAAGGGCAAAGACGGCCCTCCAGGGACCCATACTTGCATCTTTAGCCTCTTCCTGTCTAGATGACACCATTTTACTATAGAGTGTTCCATTCATATTTATAGTAAAATGGTGGCATCTGGGCAATGGACAGCAAGTATATGATGAATAATTCCGATAGCTATGAAATCTATATTTATAATATAGGCCAAAAAAGTAGCAAAATGTAAAAACCTAAGTAAAATAATGGAAAATAAATGTCATTGCCTGACGCAAGAGAGATCACCAACAATTAGCTTTGTTAGAGGATAACAAACGCAGACCACAACCTGAAAGCTTTATGTGAATGAAGCAATGTCGGGTCACTGGAGTTGTACTCCCTGTTGTCAGTAGGCGGCGCAGTTAATGTGGCTTTGCATATTGTCATCCTGGATGGATTTAGACTTGCAAGAGTGAGTTTGACGATGATCCGATGAATTCTGCGGGAATTGTGGTTTGTAAATCAAGTTTGTCCATTTTGGTTTGTCAAAACCCCAACAAAAGTAAATCTGGGACAAACAGTTTGATGTATTTGCTTGTGGAAAGACCAAAACTAGAAGTTACATTTTGAAAATGTGGTGGGGGAGGGGCAGGGAGAATACAAAAATACCCCTCTGTGGACAAAGTGTTTTAAATCAAATCAAATGAGCCTCACAGGTTATCATCCACATTCACCTCAGATCACCCTGACAGAGTTTTAGGGAGATAAGATGAATTTTGCAAGAATTAGATTAAAAAAAAAAAAAAAAAAAGGACATTTTGAGCTCCCACTAGGTGGCACTTTCTCAGGAGCCCACATTGAAATCATAGGTCATTATTGTGGCCCATATAAGACTTGCCTTGCTGAGCTTCAGGGTCATCTAATGAATTTTGCAGGAATTATAGTTATAAATCAAAACCCAAAACCCAAAACCCTGAATACTTTAGGTCAAACTGCACTATTTGATGTATTGCTTTTGGGAAAATTATTAAAACTAAGGCTAGTTATTGTCCGGTAAGTTGTCACTAAGGGAAAATGTTAGTGAATAAAACTTGCGATATCAATAAAAAAATGTTTGCATTGTCCTTTAGTAGCTCTTTTAGTCGTTAGCCCTGAAGGATTCAACATGGCCAATATGGAAGTGACATGCATAAAGTGAACTGAGTGTAAAATCATTTGTCAACTCTGAAATCCAGGTCATGATCTGGATCCACTCCCGGTTTTACTTGTTGGTAGATTTTCATGACTTCTCATTTAACTTTTTTTTAAAAAAATCTGGATGCTCATTAAAAATACTGTTGTGTGATTGGTCGAAACGCCAATCTGCTCAACTTGTTCACCTCCTCCACTGTCTCACTGAGCTGCGGATTTGTTTGTTTACACGCCGACCTCTGACCTGGCCGCTCCTCCATCCTCCTCCTCCTCACATCATCACCTCCTCCACCCTTCTTTCTCTCCTTTCCTTAAACATTTCTGCAGACCTTCCTCCTCTCCTCTCCTCCCTCCTCACCTCCTCTCTTCTTCATCTGGGAGGAACTTTCCTGCCACAGGAAATGGTGTCTGACGGTGGAGGGCGACGACAGGATGTCCTGAGCAGAGAAGAGGACAAAGACAGACAGACATGAATAGTTTGTCCACAACTATGTTTTGAGTTTTGATGCTAACAAGGCCAGAAAGGTTCAACAACACACTTGGAAACAAAGAGTGAGGTGTGGAATGAATTTTACACACTGTACGTTTAATGAAAGACTCATCAAATAAAATGTATGGCAGCTTAAGTCTACGATATCTTAAGAATATGTTTTACTGCTGTATCTCACTGTTTCTAACAGGAAATTGACATTTGTAAACCACTCAGTCTCCCACACCAAAGTCCATAGAGAAAATCAGTGATTTTAGCTCACAGGGACACAGGAGCTGCTGGTCTACTGCTGCCTCGTGTGGTCACTTTGTGTCACTGAGGTGAATCTAACAGAGGATTTCAAATGCTGAATTCACAGAATAATACATCTGAACTTATTGATGGAGGCAGCAGTGGATCAACAACTCCTGTGTGCTGTGATGTAAAATCACTGATTTTCTCTATGGACTTTGGTGTGGGAGAGTGAGTGGTTTATAAAGCAACACAAAAGCAGGTTTACTGCCTGAAAAGTCCATCTTACAGCACAGGGAGCACAGTCACCTGTATGTAACATGCTGACAATAGGCTCTAGATCATTTAATTTATTTTAAGTAAAATACACATGTTAAATGAGTCTGGAAAACAGTGGGTCAGCAAACTACATTTTTGGGATTGTAGTCCTGTGTTTGCGTTGACTTCCATTCATTTGGACAGACTAAACAAAGCCTTAACCATAACTTTAACCATAATCAGTTAATGTCTAACCCTTACACACCTTAATCTAACCACAATTCAAATCTTAAGTCCTAAACTTAACAAGATCCTCAGAAATAAGGTTCTGCCTTATTAGGACCAGGTTTTGGTCTCCATGAGGGCTACTGGTCCTGACAAGGTCAATGTTTATGACAGAAAAAAAATCACTCACTATGTTGTTTGTCTCGGTCCACTCTGATTCTTATCTGGCAACATGTGGGTCAGCAGATCAGCTACATCCTGCTTTTAACAACACGCACACACACACACACACAGTGTTGGTGGATGGCCTTTTCAGCTGCTTTTAGCTTTCAGACCAAACAAAAGGCTGCTAATGGGGTCACACACTATCACAACACATAACACAAAACCAACACAACTGATGTAATGTAAACACAAAGAATACACAAGTAACCAAAAAAGGTCATAATCCATCACATTTATTCTTATTATTATATTATGATTATGAGCCAGCAAGTCTCCTTCTATACACTACACTAAACCTTTGTTTTCCACAGTTTACAAACCTTTCAATTATTCACAGCTTCCATCATAATTAATTTTATAATATATTTGAGAGAAAAGTGTTGTGTGAAGTCATAAAAAGATCATGATGAGTCATCATTACAAAAACATTACCAGTGGTGCAGTGCTGTACTAAATAACAAACTACTACAACAGCATGTAATGCAAATGAATGATTAAAATAAGCATTCAGTTCTTTGGGGAAAACCCACATTTCCTGACTTTAACCATATCTACTACTACTAAACCCTGACTTTAACCCTAACCTTAACCTAACCCTAACCTCAGCCTAACTTTAAAACATGTCTTCACCTTAAAATTGAGTCATTTATATTATGGGGACTTGATTTTTGTCCCCATAAGGAAGACAAGTCCCCATAATGTGAGTGTGGAGACAGATTTAGGTCCCCACAACATAAGGAAGACCAGCTACACACACTTAAGTTTGTGCCATTCGTCTCAAGACTCTCAGTCTTATTCCTAACATTTTTAACCACAACCAGTTAATGACTAAAAATTCGAATCTCATTTCTAAATTTACCCAGTTTTTCAGAAATGAGGTTCTGCCTCATTAGGACCAGGCTTTGGTCTTTATGAGGACTTCTGGCCCTGAAAAGGTCAGTGTTTAGGACAGAAAAGGTCCTAAAGAGGCAACCAACACGAGAACATGTACATTTTCGTGTAACATTCTTACTGAGGACATGCATTCCTCAGACGCTCACCTTAAACCTTAAAACCAGGTCTTAACCCCAAAAGTCCCTTTAAATTTGTGAGGACCGGACAAAATGTCCCGACTTCCTATGGTTTATATGTGTTTTGGTCCTCATAAGGATACACATACAAGAACAAACAAACACACACATCTGGTAACTTTAATGTGGAGGCTGATATTTAACATCTGATCAACACATTTCTCTCTCTGTGTGTGTGTGTAGCTGGTCTTCCTCATGTTGTGGGGACCTAAATGTGTCTCCACACTCACATTATGGGGACTTGTCTTCCTTATGGGGACAAAAATCAAGTCCCCATAACGTAAATGACTCCATTTTAAGGTGAAGACATGTTTTAAAGTTAGGCTGAGGTTAGGGTTAGGTTAAGGTTAGGGTCAGGGTCAGGGTTAGGACACTAGTAATTATGGTTAAGGTTAGAGTAAGTCTGCAAAAATGAATGGAAGTCAATGCAATATCCTCTGAGTCATGGAAACCTTCTTATTAGGATTCAAACCTATCTTTGTGAAGACATTTTTGTCTGACTCTCACAACTTTAAAGAGGTTTCTCAAGGGTTAAGACCTGGTTTTAGGGCCAGAATCAGGTCTGTTTACTAAAATGTGACTTCTTCTGTTGTTCAGAAATCTGTGCAGCTGTTGTTGCAGATGTTCTCCGTTCGTCTGTTGCGTTTTTGTTTCTTCTCAAAGTCTTGAATCGGCAGCGACGGAACAAAAACCACTGAAATCACATAATTTTTTAATGAAGGAGTTTCTGAAGGAGTTTGTGTTCAAAGGATTTTTAGTGACCACACACACAAACACACAGGTGGCCATTTAACTGGAAACAGACCTGTGTGTGTGTGAGAGAGAGTCTGCTGAAGGTCTTTCCCCCTCACACACATACATGTTTGTGCTTCTAACAAAGTGAGGACCCTCATAGACATAGTACATTCTCTAGCCCCTTACCCTAGTTTTAACCATCACAACTAATCCTAACCCTAACCCAAACCCAATTCTAAACCTAACCCTAAAACCAGGTATTAACCCTGAACAAAGCCCTTTTGAAGAAGTGAGGACCAGACAAAATGTCCTTATTTTGTTAAAATGTCCTCACTTTGTAGGTGTTTATACAATTTGTGGTCCTTACTCAGGGACAAGTACAAGAACACACACACACACACACTGAGTACCAGCTGATTGGCTGCAGACAGGAGGCTGATGATGTTTGTTTTGGTGATAATCTAATCTGATTGGCTGACCTCTCCTCTCTCCGGATGAACCCCAGCTCAGGTTTTAGTTACATGTTAAAGGTCATTACAAATATTTTTTTTTATCCTTTTATTAATAGTAGACTGTTTACATACTCTGGTAAATAAACTTTCAAGTTAAACATGTTATTTTGTAGTAGTTTTCTTATCTCCAATAAGTGCTGCTCATGAAAACTGATAAATCTGAAAACCAATGTTGCAATTTCATGCATTAGATATTTAAATAATTAAGTTTATTTCATGTAAGGTTAAAAATTGCCTCATATATGGCAAAAATATTGAAAGTAAACATACATTTAATAACTGTTTTTGCGTATATTTCCTGCTTGGAACTCTAATGTTTGCTTGTCGGGACCCTACGTCCATGGTCAGAGTGAGACAGAGCACGGCGACATGACCTGGGCTCAGACTTAAAACCAGAAAAGTGTTGTGTCTAGTTTAGTCTTGTCAACTGATGTGGTCATGTCGAGTTCTTTTAGTGAAGCAAAGTAGAGTGATTTTAATACTTATTTGAACCTTTGCTAATTTATAAGCCCTTTACAAAAACTGGAATTTATTTATTTATTTGGTCATACCTTAGATTAGGGGATAAAACCAAAACCCTCCCTCAAACTGCAAAAAAAAAAAAAACTAAACAAACAAAAAAAAAACAGCAGTACCAACATCATCTTTTATTTACAAGGAGTTATAAATTATGTAAGTGGTCTGTATTTATATAGAACACTCAAAGCTGCTTTACATCACAGTTTTACCATTCACCCATTCACATGGTGTCTTGCTCGAGAACACAAACACGATTTTATAGATGTAGTAGTATAGCTGGATATCATCTGCATAACAATGTATATTTACACAGTGTTTTTTTAATTCTGTGTCTGAGTGGAAGCGTTCATGAGGTAAACAGAATGGGGCCCAGCATAGAACCCTGAAGAACTCCATGATTCCCTAAGTTTCAGTCCTGACCACAAACACCAAATATCGATTTGTTTGTATTTCAACTGTTTTTTTACGGACTTCAAGTGCCACTTTTTTGCTATTGTCATCCCATTGTTTTTGAAATGGTGTTTTATTGCCAAGTACATTTACACATACAGTACTGTGCATAAGTCTTAGTCCACCAGCAGCTTTGTTGTTTCTATGTCACTTTTGTGATCGTTGGTGTTCAGATTGAAAAGATGTGACTAAAAGTCAGTCTTCTACTATATGATCAACCTGTCAGTGAGTTGAACTTGTGCAACATGTGTATGTAATGCTCCAACATGTCTGGAGTAAACCAGGTATAATAGACCTTTTTCACAGCAGCTATTTGTTGGCATGACATAGTAGGAGAAACACAGGTTTGACCAATAACATTAGGGTTCCATTCCAGGTTTTAAAGAGCCATGGTTGTGTTATTGTTCAAGTGGAAATGTAGCTCACACTAAATATTTGATATTATACAAGCATTTTTGTTGTTTGTTATTTTCAAACTGCATATGTGTTTCTCCATATTTTCAGGATGTGTTCCGATAAAGTGATTGAGAAATAATTGTACAGTATGGTCATTATAGCATTGCTAAAACAGCGAATCTAATGGTGGCCTAAGACTTATGCACAGTACTGTACATGGAATTTGACTTGGTGATAAAATATATATTATTATTATATCATAATAGTAAAACACCACCTGCAACTATTAACTTGCATTTCTTATCTTTCTTCTCCATGTGAGATGGAGCAGAAGCGGCTAATTTAGCGACAAATCTGTCACATTTCTCGTCCAAACACCGCCAAAGTCGGCCCCGCAGACACTGGTGTGCCCTTAGTGAGTCACCTGCCAAGTTTGAAGCCTGTTAAGTGAACCATTGGTCAGTTATTAAAAGAAAGACAGTGGAGTTCCTCAGGGTTCTATGCTGGGCCCGATTCTGTTTACCTGACAAATGCTTCCACTCAGAAACAGAATTAAAAACCATTATGTAAATATCAGTCGTTACGCAGATGGTACCCAGTTATATATTTCTATAAAATCATATTAATATCTGTTGCATCCTGAAAGTGGATTTTCCTCACTTGTGCTAAAAGTTTTCCCAGTGAATCCTGTATTTCCTCTCTCATATTCTTGTACAGTAGAGTTTCAGGATTTGGAGCTAATCCCCCGCATCTTGCTGTTTCCTCCGCCCTCATCCATCCATCTCTGTCCAGTGGACGTCTGTCATTGGCAGGTGACTTCGTCTCCTCCTCCTCCTCCTCCTCCTCCACAGAGGAAAGTGATACTCTTGAACCTTCCTCACTGTGATTCTCTCTCTCAGCCTGCAGGATATTTTAGGCACTGAATGAAAAATAAGCTCCGTTCACGCTGGGAAAATATTTATCTTATGTCGGTGGATCTCAGAGTTTAATTTTTAACATCTGCAGGTTTATAAAAAAAGATTTAGTACAGATTATACAGTGAATAATCAGTGTTTTTTTTTATATAGATTTATCTTCCTGTAGGCCTCAAAACTGATTTTAAATAATAATATTTGTTTTTTTTAAAGCGCATATTAGTCCAGTTTCTTATTATGTTCCTGTTTTCACCTTTTGACCCTCAGGTTTTGTGGTAATGATCTTCTAATGACTCCTTAAACCACAGTGAGGCCCCTTTTTTTGACCTGAGGGCAGAACAGAGCTTTGACTCATCACCTGTCTTTACAGTCAGGCTTTGAATTTCAATTTTACATATTACATATTTGTCCATTTATTTATATTTCCGCCTGTTTTACTCCTCAGTATTTTACTCTAAACTGCAATATATATATACACAATGTTGTGTATCAACAAGACACTGTAGTCAATTTTTATTGTATTTTTTTTATTTTACCTACTTATTTTACATGCAATATTTTATATTTAAATTATAGTCATTTATAGATATGTTTAAAATATTATAAACTATTGTGTGTGAAAGGTAAAACTTTGGTGAAATGTTTTTTTGTATGAAAAGAGCCATAGAAAATAAGTCAGTTATATTATATATAACAATTCTGCAAACCACTTATGTATACCACTACTGTATATACATGTTAAACTTAAGAATATTTATAATTTCATTTTAATTTCACACTTTTTGTAAAGCTACAATATTTTCAGCATTTTTAAATATTAAAAAAAATATATATTTATTTGCAAATATTTTTACCTTATAAAATTGTCCATGGACATTCAGCATTTAACCCAGTGATTTCCTCAATAAATAAAAAATATATACACAAACAAAGTGAAATAACAAGATTGTGTGATTTCATATTAGTTGTGTTGACAACTGTAAATACACATTTGTGATCCAAAAAATTTGTTCATGACATAAAATTGAGGTTAAATTCCTATTTAAATTCCTATTTAATCCATTTAAACATGGATTCAAACTGGTTTGTCACAGATGAAGATCAACTGTAGATAAATGAGTGGAACGAGTTCCCGCCCTGACGAGCTGGAAACGTCTGTGAACCACTGCAGCTCTTCATAATAATTATATTTGAGGGTAAAAGCTGGAATGTGGCTTCTATCACATTAAGGTCAGGCTTGTGAAGTCTGAGCGTTCATGTCATAGTTGGCTGAATCTTCAAGGATCATTTTCCCCCTGTGAACTTTACAGCTGCAGACTGTGCACGCACAAAAACAGAGTCATTTTAATTCAAATTCAATCATTTTCTCTTGGTACATTTTGAGCAAAAAGTGACAGTAATAAAACTATCACTGTATATATGACTCTACACTGCAAACTGTTATTAAAGAAAGTAAAATGTGCAGTTTTAAACGAGAAAAATAAACTCATTCTAAGAAAAACTACCTTACTTTTTCTTCATATTACTTTAATTACCAGTAACAAGTTTTTTGTTCACTTCTGGTGTGGATTAAGCTTGTGTTAAATACAGGCGAAAAATTCACTATCACAGATGTGTGTGTTAAATTAAGAAAGAAAGAGACAAATTTTAACTTAAAAAAAGCCAAAGTTTACTGTTTCTTTTTCTTAAACCAAGAAATTTTAAATCAATTTAACCTACCACACATACCAGAGTGTGTCGTCACCATTAAGTTTACTTGTACACAGCAAAAATTAATTTTCAAGCGAGTAAAATTTGCCTCAATTGTTCAAATTTTTGGCCTAATAAGAAAAATAACCTAAATTTAAGAAAACATATTTAACAGTTTCTTAGTAAGATATTACCTTAAGCTTTAATCACCAGTAACAAGCTAAAACTAAGGTTTGAATTCTTGAATTAATGAATTTCTATGCTGTGATAAGTAAAAGTTTATTACATTTTGGCCAGTTTTGTCTCAATTTTTGATCTGTTTTTCCTTTGTTTTAGGGAACATTAGAGTTTAGATGCTAGTTTTTAAGATTCTAGCCAAGCAGAATTTGCTGACTTCATTGGCAGATTAATTTCTATAAAACAAGAAAATTGGAATTTAAGAATATTTGGCTTATTTCTAATAGTGCTGTTTTTAATGTCTTACTTTAACCTTTAGTCCCACTGGGGTTTAAGTCGACATCAATTTAACCAAAGACTTAAAAAGGCCAGGCTGCAGGTTGTGATGAGTTTTGCAGTGTAAAGGAGAAGGTGGGGGTTAGAGGTGTCATATTTCTTTAAAAGCTCTCCAGAGTTGTGCTGAGTTTCCTCGGGGCAGAAACAGGAGGGATTTTCCTTTGTGTTGAAGTCTGGATCCCTCCTCCTGCCGTCCGATTGGCTGCAGCCTCGCCAATATGTGGAAACCCACATCCAAACTTTCTCAGTTGAAGGAAAAGTGTGGAGAGTGGAGGATGAAGTGAGAGGCCGGACGCCAGCAGCAGCAGCAGCAGCAGCAGCAGCAGCAGCAGCAGCAGCAGCAGCAGCAGCAGCAGTGAGTGAGTCAGTTACAGTGTACGAAGAAAGAGACAGTGGATGAAATCATAATTACAGATTTCTATGTCTCCTGCTGGAGGTTTTTCTGTTTTCTAGATATTTGATGTCCTCACCAGCTTAACTTTGATTGTTTTTAAGAAGAAACTGAAGATTATTTTAAAGAAAAATCTGGATTTTCTTCTTGACTTTTTAATTTCTGTTTTAAAAGGAGACAGTTCTAAAGTTGAATCATTGAAATTTAGCTGCAATTTCTGCTGCAAAAAACATGACAGTTTAGTGAGAAGATCATATTCTACCTCATGTCATCATGCTGCTGGTTCTGGTTCTGGTTCTGGTTCTCTGCTCCGAGGCTCGTTCCTCCGAGTCGTCATCGATTACTATCCAGTACCGCATTTGGGAGGAGCAGTTGGCGGGAGCCCAGGTCGGCCGGCTGCTGGATGACCTCCGGCAGAGGGACCAAGGTGGACCCCTGGAGGATTTCCAGGTGGTAGAACACGGGAAAGCCCTTCCTTTCTCTGTCAGCACTCGAGACGGAGTCGTCTCCACCCAAGGCCGGCTGGACAGGGAGGAGCTGTGCCGGGGCTCTGACCTGTGCGAGGTGGCCTTCAGTGTCCTGTACAGGAAGAGCGGTGCTGTGAACTGCCTGAGGGTTCGCGTGGAGGTGATGGACCTGAACGACCACAGCCCCAGCTTCCCAAGTCCTCTGCAGGAGGTGGAGATCTCGGAGACTGCCAGTCTCAGAATGCGGATCCCTCTGGACCGCGCAGTGGATCCTGACGCGGGGCCCAACAGCCTGCAGACCTACTCACTCTCTGTTAACCAACACTTTGCTCTGGATGTGACGATTGGTCCAGATGGGACAAAACAAGCAGAGTTGGTGGTCATCAAAGAACTGGACAGGGAGGTTCAAAGCTCCTTCGACCTCACCCTGGTGGCATGGGATAAAGGGAACCCACCCAAATCTGGGAGCACATTAGTCCGTGTTAATATTCAGGACTCAAACGATAACAGTCCAACGTTTGAGGATGCCACTCCCACTGTGGAGCTACCAGAGGATACAGCCCGTGGTACAACCATCATCACCCTCAAGGCTACAGACCCGGACCAGGGTGCCAATGGAGAAGTAGAGTACTCTCTCAGTAAGCACACCCGTCCAGAGGTTCAGAGGCTCTTCTATGTTGATCCACACAATGGAGCCGTAAGTCTCAGAATGCCCCTGGACTATGAGGCACAACCCTCTTTTGAAGTGATTATCCAGGCCCGGGATCGCGGCCCAAACGCCATCCCATCGCACTGCAAACTGCACGTCAAGCTGAGAGACGTCAATGACAATGCACCAAGGATACACATGACATGGACTCCGCCCAACTCGCCCATTGCAACCGTGCTAGAAGGAGCACCGGAGGACACTTTTCTCGCTCTGGTGATGGTCTCTGATGCAGATTCAGGTGAAAACGGCAAAGTGACGGCACACATTCAGCCGGGGTCCGGCCCATTCCGCCTAAAGCACATCCACGGTGACAATTACATGATCGTAACTAATGGCAGCCTGGATCGAGAGAAGGTCATGCGGTACAACGTCACGCTCCTTGCCCACGATTATGGAGAGCCTTCGCTGTCTTGTGTTAAACAACTGCCAGTTCACGTTCTGGATGAGAATGACAACGCCCCGATGTTTTCAATGTCCCACTATAAAACTTCCTTTAAGGAGAACAACATTGCAGGCTACCATGCTCTCAAAGTCGAAGCACATGATGTCGATCTGGAGCTCAGCGGCAGAGTGTCCTACTTCATACACAACTCAAATGACGTGGATAGCGACACCCAATCTTTTGCCATCCATCCGACTAGTGGCATCATAAGCATCCAGCGCCCTCTGGACTATGAGGAATCCAACACCTACTCTTTCATCGTGGAGGCCGTCGACCACGGTCATCCACCTCTCACCAGCACTGCGACTGTGCAGGTTGAGGTTGAGGATGAGAACGACAATTATCCAATCATCAAGGAGCCAAAACCAAGGAATGGTGTGGTGTCTTTAAGTGTACCGGTGAATGCAGACAGAGGGGAGATAGTGACTGAACTGGGTAATGAAATGGAGGAGGCTTCAACCGATTTGACAATCAATCCCTTTATCAGAGAGGGACACGTTGGATTCCTTGCATCCACCATAAAGGCTGAAGACCCAGACTCGGGGCTCAATGGTGAACTTCAGTATTTTTTAAGTCATGGAAACCCTCAGGGACTCTTCTGGTTGGATCGGGATTCAGGGCAGCTTTTTGTGAACACCACCAACGCCACTGAGCTCATTGGTAAAACCTTTAAGGTGGACATAACCGTATCGGACATGGGTTCACCCAAACTGGCTACTAAAGTGACTCTGGAGGTAACGTTCATCAATCTCAAAGACCACTTGAAGAACTCATCACCTGGCACCCGTGGACAACTAAGTTTCACAATGATGATAGCGATCTGTCTGGGCGCTACGTGTCTCTTGCTACTGCTGGCCATCGCTTTAGTAACGACGTTTTGCCGCCCGGAGAAACGAGACAACCGCGCCTACAACTGCAGGCAGGCTGAATCGACCTACACCCGCCATCCTCGCCGCCCGCAGAAGAACATCAGAAAGTCTGACATTCAGCTGATTCCCGTCATCCGTGGACGAAAGGAGGAGACTTCAGAGGAAGACAGTGAAGCTCAGCCACTGGCTCCACCTCCAGTGATGTCAGAGGAGAAACAAACGGAGAGACAGTACACATTAATGCCATCGGCCGTGAACACGAGCTTCCATTCCCAAGGCTACCCAGACGAGGAAGCCACTCAGCCGCTCTCCCATCACTGCAGAACTCTTCGGAAACCTGGAAACATTGAACTCGATGGCACTTTACCTCTGACCCCTGCCACATCTTACCGGACTCTTACTCGCAAGTCCAGGAACACCTCGTCGTCCTCCTCAGTCTCACATTCCAGCACATTAAAGCGCAAGACTCAACCTGAAGGGGAAGAGGTAGAACCGGCATGTTCTGGATCCCAGGCTACTCTCAGGAGGCCAAAGACCTCGGAAGGTCGAGGAGGACACGACGCAGAACACCAACAGATGCTTCGAAACCTGGTCCGGCTGTCCATGGCTGCGTTTGGAGACTCCATCGAGCTTTCCTCGGCTTCTCCAGAGGTTCAGGTGAGTTGTGCTTAATCTTTCAAGGTGCTTTATTATTACAGGGCTTTTGGTTTGATGGGGCTGATGTAAGATTTTAAGAATTGTTTAGTGCTGTGGATCAGTGTAATCAACTTTTCTCAGGGGCCCCAGGAAATACCCCGCTTCAACTTCCCCGTAGCAACGCCCCTGCTGATTCCTTCACATTATCAGTTAACGTTTACTTCTGAGCTAATTTCGATTACCATTGAAATTAATGCATTTAAGGCAATAGATTTTTCATGTTTAACTCTATATATCTTTTATTGATTTTTTGAAGTTTGTTTGCATGAGACTAGGATGTTTGTTCCCTGTCTCTGAGAACAGAGAACGTAGAAAGAGTGGGGTTTCAGCCACATAAGAAATGAGTCAACTAATAAAATCTACAACCAGTTTCATTTTACTATATCTTAAGAATGTATTAACCACTTTATCTCACTGTTAGACAGACTTTTCCAACAGGAAACTGAAGTTTGTAAACCACTCACTCTCCCACACCAAACCCCATAGAGAAAATCAATGATTTTAGCTCACAGAGACACAGGAGCTGCTGGTCTACTGCTGCCTCGTGTGGTCACTTTGTGTCACTGAGGTAAATCCGAACAAAGGATTTCAAACACCTAATTCACAAAAAAAGACATTTGAACTTACTGATGGAGGCAGCAGTGGATCAACAACTCCTGTGTGCTGTGATGTAAAATCACTGATTTTCTCTATGGACTTTGGTGTGGGAGAGTGAGTGGTTCACAAAATTTGAGTTTCCTGTTGGAAAAGTCTGTCTAACAGTGAGATAAAGCAACAACCGCAATCTAAAGATATAACAGACTTAAGCTGACATAGATTTTTTTATAAGGTTGAACCTTTTTTTATGTGGTTAAAATTAGTTTTACCTGGTTCTGATAAGTAGAATTCTGTAAAACAGAATAACAAGCTCCCAGTGTCATTTTTAACAAACTTAAATCGACTCCACTGGAGCTCTGCATTCATTACAATTCATTAAATTAACACCTGACGCTCTGACGTTGATGAATGCGTCCGTTAATGATTTCACAAAATCTGCCTGATGATGTTTTAATGTCTTCCTGTTTACATTCTCCGCTGTAACTTGAACTTTAATGTTACGTGCTGCTGCTGCCGTCGACTCTCATTCAAATGTCATTTACCTTCACTCACAAACGTGTGATCACATTGACTTCAACATGTGCTTACACTTAGTGCCGCCGCGTAATTAAGCGTCGCCTCCCGCAGGCTTTGAGATTAATCTGAAGTGAGGTCCATTAGAGAGGACACACACACACGCACACACACACACAGAGGCTTCACTTACATTCTCAGCCTTTCTGCTATGATGACTTACTCAGACAGCCTCAAGGCTGAAGTTCTGTGTGTGTGTAGCTGGTCTTCCTTATGTTGTGGGGACCTAAATGTGTCTCCACACTCACATTATGGGGACTTGTCTTTAGGGTCAGGGTCAGGGTTAGGACACTAGTAATTATGGTTAAGGTTAGAGTAAGTCTGCAGGAAATGAATGGAAGTCAATGCAATGTCCTCTGAAATCATGGAAACCAGTGGGTGTGTGTGAACTTTAGAAATGACAATAGAAACAAAGGAAACATCACAATAAATGAATTGAAACTATTTGTTTCCTCTTTAGGACATTTTCTGTCATAAACACTGACCTTGTCAGGACCAGTAGTCATGGAGACCAAAACCTGGTCCTAATGAGAAAGAACCTAATTTCTGAGGAACTGGTTAAGTTTTGGACTAAGGTTGAAACTGTGGTTAGTTTAGGATTAGGGATTACATTTTGTTAAATCAGTACAAATGAAAGGAAGTCAAAGTGAGTCCTGAAAAGAATTGTGTGTGTGTGTGTAGCTGGTCTTCCTCATGTTGTGGGGACCTAAATCTGTCTCCACACTCACATTATGGGGACTTGTCTTCCTTATGGGGACAAAAATCAAGTCCTAGTAATTATGGTTAAGGTTAGAGTAAGTCTCCAGGAAATGAATGGAAGTCAATGCAAATGTCCTCTGAAGTCATGGAAACCAGTGGGTGTGTGTGAACTTTAGAAATGACAATAGAAACAAAGGAAACATCACAATAAATGAATTGAAACTATTTGTTTCCTCTTTAGGACATTTTCTGTCATAAACACTGACCTTGTCAGGACCAGTAGTCATGGAGACCAAAACCTGGTCCTAATGAGAAAGAACCTAATTTCTGAGGAACTGGTTAAGTTTTGGACTAAGGTTGAAACTGTGGTTAGTTTAGGATTAGGGATTACATTTTGTTAAATCAGTACAAATGAAAGGAAGTCAAAGTGAGTCCTGAAAAGAATTGTGTGTGTGTGTGTAGCTGGTCTTCCTCATGTTGTGGGGACCTAAATCTGTCTCCACACTCACATTATGGGGACTTGTCTTCCTTATGGGGACAAAAATCAAGTCCTAGTAATTATGGTTAAGGTTAGAGTAAGTCTCCAGGAAATGAATGGAAGTCAATGCAAATGTCCTCTGAAGTCATGGAAACCAGTGGGTGTGTGTGCGTGCGTGGTCTTGTACTTGTTGCAGAGTGAGGACCAAAAATTGTATAAACACCTACAAAGTGAGGACATTTTGACAAAGTGAGGACATTTTGTCTGGTCCTCACTTCTTTAAAGGACTTTTTCAGGGTTAAGACCTGGTTTTAGGGTTATAGTTAGAATTGGGTTTAGGTTAGGGTTAGGCATCTAGTTGTGATGGTTAAGGTTAGGGTAAGGTGCTAGGGAATGTATTATGTCTATGAGGTTCCTCACTTTGATAGAAGCACAAACGTGTGTGTGTGTGCGTGTGCGTATGTGTGTGTGTGTGTGTGGTGGACGGATGACTGTGTGAGTTTATTCAGGTGCTCATGTGACACAGTCAGCATAAACCTTGACAGTCCATTATTTTTAAAAACTAAATATCACATATCACATTCATATTGAAACCACACCGATGGGGGGGGTCGGTGTGTGTGTGCATGTGTGTGTGGTGGTGGTGGTGTGTGTGTGTGTGTGGGGGGGGGTGTAATCTGTGATGTGTTTGCAGTGGAATCTGACACCCACTGCACTGTCACTTACAAATGACCCGAAAGTGACTTTTTTCTCGAGACGAGCTGAGAGAAAAACCAGATGAGACTAAAAACAGCAACAGGACAGAGTCTGTCACTTACTGTGTGTGTGTGCGTGTGTGTGTGTGTGCGCTGCAGTGTCCTCAAACTCACAAAGGACTAAAGTTTTTCTGCTTATTCTCAACAAATTCCACTCAGAAAGACAGTGAATGTGTCCTACTAACAAGACAAATACACATAAAAACTCTGCAAACTCTACAGGAAACAATATAAAAATCACATAATCCTTTAATAGAGTGTAGTTAGGTTAAACATCTACAGCCACAGTTATTTAAAAACACTTAAAAAGTGTCCAATTAGTCCAGAGCCTTAGGTTTCACATCATTTTATTGCTTCTTCCAGGAGGAGCGACGTAACGTCAGCAAAACGCTGAACATTTTCTCACAATTTGACCTCTCTGATATGACTTTAATCTCAGATTTGTTGATTTTTTTTCTCAACCGTTAAGTCGGAACTCTGAGAAAGAATTTTGACTCTTTAATAATAGTTCTCAGAAATATGACTTTAATCCCAGAAATGTGACTTTAATCTCACAATTCTGCCTTTTTTTTTCCCCCCTCTATATTTTCTTAACTTTTGTCTCCAAAACTTTTTCACGTGGCCCTAATCTTCGTCCTCCTCCTCCTCCTCGGTTGCTTTTCTGTCCTGGAAACAAACTGAACTGAACGAATGAGCAGCTGAATCCAAAATGTTACATTTTTGGGTCATAAATGATTTAAAACACATTCATATATATATATATATATATATATAGTAATAAACTAATCGTCATTTTACTGATGTCAGAAACACGACATGTGATGTTTAAAGTCACACCATCGAGGGCTAAAGTCGCAGACGACGCCCTGTAGACTGGACAAAGAGCCAGACAAGGTCTGACCAACGCCCTCACGTGAATCACATTAAAGAGAGGAAGAGCCCCCCCCCCCTTTTTTTTTTTTTACCCAGCATCCTCCTCTCCTCCTCCTCCTCAGTCCTGCAACACTGGCTTCACAAGTTTCTCTCTCCTCCCGAGAGAAAGCAGAGGAAGGGGCCTCCTGGATGAACAGGAGTGTGTGTGTTTATGTTCTTGCTGCAGAGTGAGGACCAAAAAGGTGTATATCCACCTACAACGTGAGGACATTTTGACAAAGTGAGGACATTTTGTCTGGTCCTCACTTTTTTCACCCCTTAAAAGGACTTTTTCGGGGTTAAGAACTGGTTTCAGGGTTAGAATTGGGTTTAGGTTAGGGTTAGGCATCTAGTTGTGATGGTTAAGGTTAGGGTAAGGGGCTAGAGAATGTATTATGTCTATGAGGGTCCTCACTTTGATAGAAGCACAAGTGTGTGTGTGTGTGTGTGTGTGTGTGTGTGTGAGACACACACTGGACTGGTCCACATTTCAGAGTCCATCCTGGAAGGAAACGAGGCAGAGAAGAATAGGCCTTTACGTCGAGGCCGTTTCCTGCAGAAACACACAAATGTCACGACTAAAACAAAGTGTGATATTAACGTCCACACACACACACACACACACACACACACCTCAGTGTGTGCGTGTATCCGCTGTATAACACAGCAGCTGTCAGCAGAAAACTATGACCGCTCATTTCTCACACTCTTCACACACACACACACACACTGGTTTCCATGACTTCAGAGGACATTTGCGTTGACTTCCATTCATTTCCTGGTGACTTACTCTAACCTTAACCATAATCACCTTCACCATGGAGGTTATGTTTTTACCAGCGTTGGTTTGTCTGTTAGCAAAATAACTCCAAAAGTTATGGACGGATTTTTATTTTGAAATTTTCTGCAATGATTCTTTATCATTAAGATAAGGCCATTTTCAGCATCCGTGTATGTAACCCCACAATAAATGGTCCAGAGCACACAGGATAAGAGCACAATAGGTTTGATAATATCCGAAAGATTGATCCGGATCCGTTGAACATTCCGGATATTATGAACCAGAACAGGAAAAAAATAGGAGGCTTGATAACAAATAAAGATAAAGACATGCAATTAACGCCAAACTGCAGCAGAGACTCTGCTGAAACAAATTTGTGGTATCTTTAATATCTATGGAGTTAGATCCAGAAGAAAACCACCATTATAGAAATATTGATTTTTGTGATTAACTGTCAAACTATTAATGATATTAAGGTGATTCCAAATGCTAAGGGTATGTTTTCATGGTCATGGAATCCAATAATGTAGATCAAATAATTCTAGGACGAATAATTTTGGGTGCAAATCACAATATAGGGGGAAATTAGCTGCTTTTCTAGTTGCTAGTGCCCTAACCTTAACCTAACTTTAAAACACGTCTTCACCTTAAAATGGAGTCATTTACGTTATGGGGACTTGATTTTTGTCCCCATAAGGAAGACAAGTCCCCATAATGTGACTGTGGAGACAGATTTAGGTCCCCACAACATTAGGAATACCAGCTACACACATAGTGGTTTTACAAACTAGGGTTAGGGTTAGGGTTACCTAAACCTAAATCTAACCCTGACCCTAAAACCAGGTCTTAACACCGAAAAAGGCCTTTAAACTCAAGAGGACCAGGCAAAATGTCCCCACGATATAGGGTTGGACATGTTGGACAGTAACAACTTTGTGTCTCCACAGGTTCAGTTTTCAGTTCAGGCCACATGTTTTTCTCATTAATGATCAATAATATCCGGAATATCTTTTCAGAATAATGACAATCTCGAGGAAAATCTAATTTCTTTTGTTGTAAATTCAGTGTAAAAACAAAATAATAGATCATTTCACACTGAGGTGATTTTGGACCAACTTTGATCTGAAGTTATTAAGATTATTGACTTCTTCCTCCTCCTCCTCCTCTTCCTCTCTGCAGCAGATCTCCCAGCTCCTCTCACTCCTGCGTCAGGGTCAGCTGCAGCCGAGGCCCAACTTCCGAGGGAACAAATACTCTCATCGTAACAGGTCAGTCCTCCTTCTCCTCCTCCTCCTCCTCCTCCTCTTCCTCCTCGTCTGATGTCGACTCAGTAAAACCACAACAGAACCACAGAGTGTTTTTTTTTATTTCCTGTCTGTTCTGAGCAGCTTTCATCTTAAACATAATAACCATTTAAAACAAAACAAAACAAAAAAAACCCTCATAATTGACGTTAAAGCGACATGTGTTTCCTGCATTTTGACATTTTTGGTTTATGACAAGAAATAGTGTTGGAGAAACCAGATGTCGCTTAAATTTAGATTTTAATCATTAAATCAAACAGATGTTTGTGTCATGTGACCTCACATGAGATTTTACACTCCATGATGTTGATTTATCATAAATTAGAGAGGGAAAACTCATTGAATTAGTTCAGGGGCCAAACTAATATATATATATATATAAATTCACCCTTGTTTCACTCTTTTTTTTAACAAAACATCTTGTGAACGACAAGAAAAGTAAGTGCAATTCCAAAAATATTATGGTTACATTCACCATTTACACATGTGCATTACAACATACAGATCACAGTGGAACTAGAAAAGAAATTTTCACAAAATTGGCCGGTTTGGACCCTCTGGTGGGCTGGTTCTGGCCCGCGGGTCATACGTTTGACACCCCAGTCATACAATGATCTCTAACATGATTTATTCTATTTTATTTATTTTACACATCACTAAAATCTAATGCCACAATGGAAGACATTTGAATGGATCACTGTAAAAAACAGCCCCACTTACTAATAAACCAAATATTCCTAAAATTGATTAAAAATGTTTCTATTTTAATTTTTTAAGAAAGAAAAGCAAATTTTGCTTAGTTTGTAGTTTGTAAATTGTAAAGTTCACTGTTAAGTGTGAACAATATCCCATAAATTAGTTTTTTTACTCAGTTAATCACCAGCTATTTTGATAATTAATTAACTAAATAATCATAAAACATGATCTCAGATTTTTCAGATTTGTCAGTGAGCAAGTTGACTGTGTTTCATGTTGTCTGTGTAAAACTGAAAATTAAATTTATATAAAAAACAGGATACTGTGACTGAAACAACAGCAAAAATAATAATAAATTTGAGTTAAAGTTAAATAAAATAAATAAACAGATATAACAATAATAATAACAGATATAATAGACATAAAGCCCATGCAAAGGCATTTGTAAACAAACGATTTTAAAGGATTTAAATTTAGGATAAAATATTATAAAGTGACCTAAATGAAAAAAGTGAGTGGAATTAGGAGTTGGTCATTTAAATTTATGAAACTAAAGTATTAAAATAACTGACAGATGGACATTTGAAAATTTCTCCAAGAATTTAAACATTATTATTGTATTTTCCTTCTTCCACAACCATTGCTTTTTTTGAGGCTATAAACATTGGTGAAAATGGAAGAAAACTGACACACAACTCAGAATCTGTGAAATATTTTACAAAATATAGGAAAAAACGTAAAAGTGGTGCAACCATGGCTCAGAAGGTGAAACGTGGAAGAAGAAGTTACGTCAAATTTCATGGAACTTGGTGGAAACAGGTCACAGCCCAAGACAAACAAAAAAGTCTCTTAGGACCATGTCCTCAACTCAACAGGAAGTCAGCCATTTTGAATAGATTTGAACCGTTACCATGGAGACCAGGTTTTCATATTAACTGTGGCTCGGGCACCTGGTTAGGATGGACGCCTCTCTGGTGAGATGTTTCAGGCATGTCCCACTGGGAGGAGGCCTTGGGGACAACCCAGGACTTGCTGGAGAGACTATGTCTCTCGGCTGACCTGGAAATGCCTCAGAATTCGCCCCAGAAGATCTGGACGAGAGGGAAGCCTGGGCTTAAGCTGCTGCCTCCGTGACCCGACCTCGGACAAACGGCAGAAGATGGATGGATGGATGGATGGACATGTAAGGAGGAATTCTGATGTCACTGACTTTTGCCTTTAATCTGAACTCATGAAACAATTTTCATTTAGACTCTAACGTCATTGTTCCTTTTAAGTTTCTTTCACTACAAACTTTTAAGTAACAACTTTTCCCTAAAAATGTAAGTCAAGTTTGGTTTGGAGACAATTCTGAAGGAGACGGTAGAACCTGATGACGTAAAAGACCTAAAGAGAAGAAAAATGAAGATTAAGTTTGATTAAACTCAGTTTCACAGAAGAAGCAGCTCATGTCCAAACACCATTTTGTCTCCAGTCCATCTCAGACTGTTGAAGAACAGTTTGTGAAGGACAACGATGCCGAACTCAGACTCAACAAAGGTGAGGAGAACATGATGAAAAACCCTGAAGATGATGATGATGATGAGAACTGGATGGGTCTGAAGTTCTGGACAGCTAACAGTGAAGCAGAGCCGTCCTTCAAACCAGAAAAGGTTCTGGAGGCGACGGTCAATGCGGACGACTGGTACCAGGAAGTGGAGCGAGTCCTGCCTCAGCTCCAGGTCAGCGTCAGGAAGCAAAACAAGGACTGGAGGATCCACATGGACCGGATGCACCAATACAGAGACAAGATAAAGTCCTCGTTCAAAGATTTCAGGAGTGGCCTGGACAAACTGGTGGAGAACATTGATAAGACTCAGGAGAAGGTGAGCAGCAGAGAGAAGTACATCAACAACCAGCTGGAACAGCAGATCCACGAGTTTCACCGCACTCGAGTCAGACTCGGCGAGGTCAGAGAGCAGTTCCAGCAGGTCAGCGCTCGGGTGGAAGAAAAGACCCGAGTCCTGGCTGAGATGAACGACAAGATGGACAACGCCAAGCAGGAGATGGAGGAGAAGGTCAGCAGCATGTCAGACGGAGCGCCAGTGGAGAACATCAAGCAGAGTCTGAAGAGGCTGAAGCAGGAGATCACTGACATGGACGTGAGGATTGGGATCATCCAGCAAACGCTGCTGCAGGTCCGAGTCAAAGAGAAGTTCAACAGGACGCCAGACGTGTTCTCCACCAACATCCCAGAACCTTCACCACCATCAACTGATCAACCATGACGATCTTTGTTGGAATAAAGAAGTCCCTCCACTTATTGTCTCCATCTTGTCCTCCCTTGTTACACCAACTGTCCTCATGTATGTATAGAATGGCTCATTATTTGGCAGTCACTCTGTTGAGGATATAGATGACAGCTCATTTATTTGGCATTTGGTCTGCTGTAGTCTAGAATAGCTCATTATGTGGCAGTCAGTCTGTTGCTGGATTTATAGGACAGCTCACTATTTGGCAGTCTGTTTGTGAATGCTTAGAACAGCTCATTATTTGGCAGACTGTCTCTTGGTAGATGCATAGAACAGAACACTATTTGGCAGTTGGTTTGATTGTGAACGTTTTGAACAGCTCATTCTGTCTGTCAGCTCAGTCTGATGTTATATATAGAATGGCTCATTATTTGGCAGTCAAACTTGCTCGATTTATGGAACAGCCCACTATTTAGCATTCAGTTTGTTTACAGTGTTTAGATCAGCTTATTCACTGGTGAATAAGAGTGAGGTGGATTTATAGAATAGCTCATTATTTGGCAGTTAGTCTGTTTGCTGGATTGATAGGACAGAACACTATTTGGCAGTTTGTTTGTGAATGCTTAGAACATCTCATTGGTTGATGTATAGAACAGGACACTATTTGGCAGTTGGTTTGTTAATGTTAATGTTTAGAACAACACATTACTTAGCTCATTCTTGTCAGTCTCTTCTTTCGGCTTCTCCCTTATTCTGTTCATTCTGTTGTCTCATCTGGCAAAACTCAAACAGAAAACAAAAAAAAATAAATTCTAATCTGTCATCTGTCCTAGATTAGACGACAAAGACAATGTCCTGATGTCGCTAAATGTTCATTCACACTGAATTTTCTGTAGGAAATGCATTTAGCATGAGATTGAAATAATCTGTTCAGCACAAGAGTCAAAATGGATTCACAGCAGCGAGACGAGCTGCGTCAACGACTTCTGCTCCAGATGAAGGAAAAATGCAGAACTGTAGAGTCATCCGCCCACAACCTGGCATGTGAGTGAAGACTGTCTCAGAGCCAGACAAGCAGAAGGTTTTCATCAACATCTGTCAGTCAAAACTCAATCCCATCGCTTCCAGAACTCCCAAGAGAGGAGCTTGTGGAGCAGCTCCAATCAGAGAGCGCTGGCGGCTAAAGAGTTCCCATGAGCCTCAGCGAGCCAGACACAGAAGTAGTCAACAGTCTCAGGGTTGTACGGCCTACGACGTAGTCGTCAACCAGGAGTTCTTCCAGCGGGGCCAGGAGGAGCCGCTCCACTGGGAGTTTGTGGTCCTGGTGTCGTTTCAGGGTCTGGAGAACAAATGCAACGGCTCCATGGCTAATGCCAGATGTCAGGCTTCACTTTGCTCGTGGAGCCTCCTGCTGGTGACCCTGAGTACCTCACTGCTGAAGTAAAGCATCCTGCATTTCTGTCTTCTTGCTCTCTGCTCCTGGACGTTGGAGAAGACTGGCTGGTATTGACGGCGTGACCCCTCGCTCTTCCAGATCCAGAGAACATTGTGGCACGGTTCGACAAGAACTTCCCTCGGCTTCTCCCTTTAGGGGTCACCACAGTGGATCATCTGCCTCCATCTTGTCCTCTCCCTTGTGTCCTCTTCTGTTTCTCCACCTGTCCTCATGTCCTCCTTCACAACATCCATGAACCTTCTCTGTGGACTCTGCCCGGCAGCTCCGTCTTCAACATTCTTTGTCCAATAAAATCACTGTCAAGTTTTGCTCAAGAAAAGGAGTCAAAGTTTAAGAAAACATCTTAATTTTTAATTTATATCAACTTAAGAAGAATAATTGGCTTATTTCTAGTCGGGCAGCGTGTGCGGCACCAGATTTAGTGATCGCTAACACTAATGTGTTGATTCTGGGCCGAATAAAAACACATGTACAATAAAATCAGCGGTGAAGGAAAAAGAGCTAAGGTTTATGAAATACAGTGCACTTTATGATTTTCTTTGATGAGGTTACTGTCTTGAACTGTCAGACTGTTGCTGGATTTATAGAACAGCTCACTATTTGGCAGTCCGTTTGGTTACTGGTTTAAATCAGCTTATTCACTGGCAGTCAGAGTGAGGTGGATTTATAGAACAGCTCATTATTTGGCAGTCAGTCTGATGGAGGATATAATAGAATGGCTCATTATTTGGCAGTCAAACTTCCTGGATTTATAGAACAGCTCACTATTTGGCAGTCAGTTTGTTTACAATGTTTAGATCAGCTTATTCACTGGCAGCCAGAGTGAGGTGGATTTATAGAACAGCTCATTATTTGGCAGTCAGTCTGATGGAGGATATAATACAATGGCTCATTATTTGGCAGCCAAACTTCCTGGAGTTATAGAACAGCTCACTATTTGGCAGTCAGTTTGTTTACAATGTTTAGATCAGATTATTCACTGGCAGCCAGTGAGGTGGATTTATAGAACAGCCCATTAGTCTGATGAGAATATAATAGAATGGCTCATTATTTGGCAGTCAAACTTGTTGGATTTATAGAACAGCCCAATATTTGGCAGTCAGTTTGTTTATAGAATATCTCATTATTTTTGTATATTATATTTTCTGGGTCGAATCAAAACACATGTATAAATAAAATCATTGGACAGCGGTGAAGGAACGAGAGACAAGGTTTATGAAATACAGCGCACTTTATAATTTTCTTTGATGACGTTAGTAAATATGAGTTTTGCGGTTACTGAAGTTTGAAAAACGTTCACGCTTCCACACCAAAGCCTGTTGAAGAACTCAGCATTTTGTTGTTCAGACCCCTCGTCTTCTTCGTCCTCTAATAATTTGCTGTCATCTGCCTTTGATATGTCCATGCACAGATCAAAGACAGTAAAGGTCATGTGAACAGTGAATCCAGAAGAGAGTAGAGCAACATCACAGGTGTTAAACTGCTCTAGAGCACCAGAAGAAGAAAACAGAAGTGCGTCGTCAGCGTGAGGTGTGAAGTTCAGCACAAATAGGCAAAATGCGTTCGGTGTTTTGGTATTTCAGCGAGACGGCAAACAGGGGACGAAGTCGCCACGTGAAGAAAAAGAATGACAGAAAATACGACGCGCGTCTGGACGCCCGCGTTCAGGACTACATTCAGGACTTCAAGATGAATGTCGAGCAGAATCTGGAGTCGACCAAAATGCTGATCTTAATGGAGCGTAATCCGTCTGTGAGAGCCTGTTTGAAAACCAACATCGAGACTCTGAGCGCGGTCCTCGATCTGCTTCACGGTAAACGCGAGGAAGATCCTCCGACCGTCACGAGGCTGAGGGAGGAGATCGCCGATCTCAAGGAGAAGCTGAAGGAGTCGCAGGACGCGCGGAGGAGGAACGCCGAAAGCCTCTTTATCCACAAAAAAATGACCGTGGACTTCAAGTTTCAGCTTAACGAAGCGTACAAAACGCAGAACAAGATTGAGAGAGAGGCGGAGCGGCGAGAGCAGGACCTCCTCCATCGGCTGAAGGAGGCTCAGCTGATCTTCGACTCCAAACTGAGCCACGAAGCGTCCGTCAACATGGACCTCAGGCGACAGCTGAGGGACGCCCACAAGCAGCTGCAGCAGCACAGGCGGGAGAACGTCCACAACGCGGGAGACTCTCCGGGAATGAAAAGCACGGAAGAGGAAAAAGAGGAGGAGGAGAAGGAGATCGCGGACGCGGCGGCCGGTCAGACGTGGCCGGAGAAGGAGACGACGCAGAAGTGGACGAAGCAGCTCGAGGAGCTGAACAGAAATTTAAACAAAACCATCCACAAGACGAGCAGGAGGGGGACGAGCCTCTCCAAGTGTTTTGCAAGAATAAGGAGGTTTGTGAATGCCTTCTTCCTCTAGCGTGTTGTTGCTATGGCACCCGACGTCCTGTGAAGCTCCTCCTCCCTGGATTTTATGCTGCGTTTCATCTGTAGTTGTAAGTCAGCATTTCGGACATGACAAAGATCCTATTGCTTCTTCTTCTACAGTTTAAAAATCTTGTTCACTACCAACTTCCTGTGAGTATTAGTGTCATCATTTTTCAGCAAAACTTGTACATCAAAATGTGTGTTTTTTTTTATTTTAGTAATGGATTCATCTGTTTAAGAGTTTTTACAATAATTAAAATAAGTTTGACTTTTCAGCTTCTTAAATGTGAATATTTTCTGGTGTCTTTGCTCCATATAAACAAAGAAATTATTCAAACAGAATAATCTGTAGGTTGTGGACAAATTTCACATCATTTCTGGGTTTGAGAAACAACAATTTGCATTTATCAACATTTTATGGACCAAACAACTAATCAAAAAAAAAAAAAAAGCTAAAAAGGTCCTGATGACATAGTTTGCAGAACTATGATCAACCAAAAATTTGAGATTTTGCTATTTGGTGGTATGCACGTCTATATAAAAGTACCTCTGACACAAAGAAAAATAATCTGCCACTGGGGTAAAGCAAACATTGGTTGGCTACTAGAATACTGGAAACTATCCAGTAAATGTAACCACTTTCAGACTGAATGTTCCTTTAAACAACAAAATGAGTTTAAACTGAGTGTCTTTACTTCTGATAAGTTACTTAAAACAAGCCTCCCTTTAATTAATTAAACTATACCAAGAGGTAAAGGTCTTGAGTGTTGTTGGTGACGTACAGTCAAAACATTCAACACGCCGGTGGATCGCTTGATTGTGTTTGTTTCTCAAAACCTGTTTCATGTTAATAAAAAAAGAATAAAGTATAAAACGACATGAGTGTGGAGGCAGGTTGTGAAGGTGCTTTGCTAGATTTGTTGCTAATCACTTTTTTTTTAAAAAAAAAGAGTCACTAGTGGGTCTGAAAACTAAATATAACTAAATATAGAGACAAGGTTGTTACGTTCCCACGGAAACAGCTGTAAGACGTGTTCCACACAGCCCCGCCCCTCCAAAGTTCCTGCTAATCTGAAAAGTCGCGAGTAGGTACTAAATTTACCCAGGTAAAGTGTTTACTCGGGTAATTTCAGTGGAAACACGCTGAATTACCCGGGTCAAGTCCCTTGTTGTTACTCCAGAGCTCAGAATTTTCTTACTTGGAACTTGGTATAAAAACTTTCAGAAGCACTGACGCAGAGCAAAAACACCAACAAGGTTTATTTTGCTGTCTTGAAAGTCAGTTTTTTTGCAGCGTAGCTCAGGCAGCACTGACACGCTCGGAAAACCCGGCCTGTCCCTTTAAGAAGGCCTGTCAGCCGGAGATAACACCTGGAAACTCCTGCAGCTGAGCAGCGGATCTTCAGCCTCACCGAAACCCAGCTTCGGTCTGTCTTCCTGTGATCACGTCGCGCGCCGAGATCAAACCTGGCTGCGCCTGATAGCAGACATTAAAGGGGAATTCCCCCCAAATGTAAGCGCTCACAGATGTTTCTCTTGGACCCGAACGTTGCTGTTTGATCCTCTGCAGAAACACTGGTGAGATGATACAAACGATTCTCTACTTTCACTGACCCATCTCATCAGTTCATTCATATTGTCTTTGGTAAATGAATATATAATAAGTGTGTTTCGTCTAATATGAGGGCAGTTTTATCCCATTAAATAAAGTAGTAAATACAGGTGTTGGCAACATTTTTTTAGTCTATTTATGCACCACTCAAAGCTGCTTTACACTACAGTTTTGTCATTCACACCCATTCACTCACACATTCGCACAGCGTGATTTTCTGTCACTCATCTTTTACCAACCGACAGGACCAATTCGTGGGTCAAGTGTCCTGCCCAAGGACATATTAGCACGTAGCCTAGCAGAGCCAGCATCTGAACCCACAACCTTCCAGCTGAAGGACGACTTGCTCAACCCCTGATGCACCATTAGTGCCTCCAAATTAAACTTGTGAGGTTGACTTTATGGTATTGTAAGTTTAGGACACGTTCAAATTTGTGTCCTAAAGTGTAACATTAACCCAATGAAAGGGACACGAAACAAAAGTATTGTTGGGTTAAACTTGTTGTATATTACATATTTACTATAATAATATACACACAGTCCTGTGCATAAGTCTTAGGCCACCAGCAGCTTTGTTTTTATGTCACTTTTGTGATCGTTGGCGTTCAGATTGAAAAGATGTGACTAAAAGTCAGTCTTCTACTATATGATCAACCTGTCAGTGAGTTGAACTTGTGCAACATGTGTATGTAATGCTCCAACATGTCTGGAGTAAACCAGGTATAATAGACCTTTTTCACAGCAGCTATTTGTTGGCATGAAATAGTAGGAGAAACACAGGTTTGACCAATAACATTAGGGTTCCATTCCAGGTTTTAAAGAGCCATGGTTGTGTTATTGTTCAAGTGGAAATGTAGCTCACACTCAATATTTGATATTATACAAGCATTTTTGTTGAAAAAGATGTTATTTTCAAACTGCATATGTGTTTCTCCATATTTTCAGGATGTGTTCCAATAAAGTGATGGAGAAATAATTGTACAGTATGGTCATTATAGCATTGCTAAAAGAACAAATCTAATTTAAAAGAGGATATTATGCAACAAACAACCTAAATTGTGTTTTATAAGAGTCACAATATATCAGTCTACACTGTTAATTTCACTTTTCCATCTAAAAAAATCTAATTATAAAGTCAAACAGCTGTTTCACACAAAATAAATACAGTCATTATTTCAGTACTTTATACAACATATGGGCAATTTAACATTAAAATTAAAGCACTTTCAAAGATTTCAAGCCACTGCGTGAAACCCTGACGTGTTCACGTGGTGACGAACTCTTCCCTCGGTGTGTGTTGAGCTCGTCAGTCACTTTGTCAGATTTGTGTTTTCTAAAGAAGACGGGGCTCAGAGTCCACGCGTTGAAGGACGTGACGCCGTAGCCGACGAATGTTTTCCTGCGAGTTTCTGACCGAGTGACCTGCTGTGACTGAAACAACAGCCACACACAAACAGGACGCGACGGTGGACACTCAATGTCACAGGAAGACACTCTGTGTGTGTGTAGCTGGTCTTCCTCATGTTGTGGGGACCTAAATGTGTCTCCACACATTATGGGGACTTGTCTTCCTTATGGGGACAAAAAATCAAGTCCCCATAACGTAAATGACTCCATTTTAAGGTGAGGACATGTTTTAAAGTTAGGCTGGGGTTAGGGTTAGGTTAAGGTTGGGGTCAGGGTTAGGGTTAGGACACTAGTAATTATGGTTAAGGTTAGAGTAAGTCTGCAGGAAATGAATGGAAGTCAATGGAATGCCCTCAGAAGTCATGGAAACCTATATTTGTGTGGACATTTTGTCTGGTCCTCACTTCTTTAAAGGGCTTTTCAGGTTTAAGACCTGGTTTTAGGGTTAAAATTGGGTTTAGATTAGGGTTAGATATTTAGTTGTGAAGATTAAGGTTAGGGTAAGAGGCTAAGGGATCTACTATGTCTATGTGTCCTCAGTAAGATATAAAAAAAGGTGTGTGTGGCTGGTCTTCCTCATGTTGTGGGGACCTAAATGTGTCTCCACACTCACATTATGGGGACTTGTCTTCCTTATGGGGACAAAAATCAAGTCCCCATAACGTAAATGACTCCATTTTAAGGTGAAGACATGTTTTAAAGTTAGGCTGAGGTTAGGGTTAGGTTAAGGTTGGGGTCAGGGTTAGGGTTAGGACACTAGTAATTATGGTTAAGGTTAGAGTAAGTCTGCAGGGTTAGGGTTAGGGGTTAGGGTTAGAATGAATGGAAGTCAATGCAATGTCCTCAGAAGTCATGGAAACCTATATTTGTGTGGACATTTTGTTTGGTCCTCACAACTTTAAAGGGCTTTTTCAGGGTTAAGACCTGGTTTTAGTGTTAGGGTAAGATTTAGGGTTGGACTCTTAGTTGTGATGGTTAAGGTTTTACTAAGATATAAGGGTGTGTGTGTGTGTGGCTGGTCTTCCTTATGTTATGGGAACCTAAATCTGTCTCCACACTCACATTATGGGGACTTGACTCCATTTTAAGGTGAAGACATGTTTTAAAGTTAGGCTGAGGTTAGGGTTAGGTTAAGGTAAATCTCCAGGAAATTAAATATATTCCTGTATTTGTTTCCTCTTTAGGACTTTTTTCTGTCATAAACACTGACCTTGTCAGGACCAGTAGTCCTCATGGAGACCAAAAACCTGGTCCTAATGAGGCAGAACCTCAACCCTCAGAACCTTCTAATCAAATTGGTTAAATTTAGGACTGAAATTTGAATTGCAGTTAGGTTAAGATTAGGGATTAGACTTTGTTTAGTCTGGACAAATGCACAGCTGAGCAAATCTCTGTGTGTGTGTGAAGAATAAGTGTTGAAACAGTGTGTGTTTCAAGGTGATGACAGATCTAATCTCATCGCCACAGTGACGCTGAGGTAGCTGCTTCCTGTGGATCACACACACACACACTGGTTTCCATGACTTCAGAGGACTTACATTCATTACTCTTACTCTAACCTTACATTATACATAGTATAACCACAGAAATGACAGGTTTTGAGGTTAAAAACTAAGCAGTTCGTGAAAAATAATCCCCAGAATTATCTTGGCTCTGTGAGATTATTTTCAAAACAAAGAACAATGTAGATCAGCGCTCGCTTAGTCTGGTCTGCACTTCTTTATTGAGTATGTCTTAATTTTGCATTGGCTGTAAATAAAATGTCACCAGGCGTTTTGTCATATTAGCACGGGCTCACATACGCAATTTAATCTGTCGTATGACGTCACATGGGATTAAATGACGTGAGGTGCCATTTGAAATGGCTTTAAGTCAGCATTAAATGCACACAGTTATCCACACAAATGTTCTTACAGCAACGTAAAAACCATCCAGTACGTGGTTCCCTTAGTTCTACCTTTAATATTTCTAAATTATGTCACAACTGGTGATTTGAGTTACACTGAAGGTGACTTTTACAACACGGTCGTGATATTTACTGTGAAAATTGATTTTAGGGAAACGTGTTTAAACCCGAGGTGAACATATATCATCATCCCAGAGTCAGATTAGATTTTAATCTGCAGAAAAGGAACAGAATGGGACTTGTGTGTCGACTCCAGAGTGACTAACACGTCTGAAGAGGAAGAAGAAGAATCTCACTTCCTGTCTGAACCTGCCCGCAGCCACACACACATTACTCATATTTATTTATTTATCATCAGCATCATCATCGTTCATGGTAACATTTCCCCTTTAATTCTTCTTTTGCTGACATTGTTTTGTGTAAAAATTGTATTTTTCTATTCTCTCTCTTTATGTAATTTCATTTCTTGTTGGAGCCGCTAATTTCCTCTCAGGGATTAATAAAAATATTCTGATTATTCATCCACATTGTGTTCATTTCAATGTTTCTTCAGTTAAAAGCAGCAATGTTTTTCAGTGTTTTCTTCCCAAAAAAATCAATTTAATATCTGCATGAATGTGTCATTTGGAGCTGTGCATTTTCAGTAGAGATTTTTTTTAAAATAAAAGTTGTAAAGATAATGAAAATTATCTTTAGGTAGATAGATGGATACCAGTCATAAGCCAAATGTGAATATTAACATGGTTTGAAACAACAAATTTAAGAAAACAAATTAAATTAAACCTAATTCCAACTATTTTATACCAAATATCAGTTTTGTAACAGAGCAGCATTTTTTAATTGACTGATATTTTACCATATTTGCTTCCGAAACCCAAAAAACAAGATTACGTACAATGATGGCACAAACTTATTTGCTTTTTCTCCACAAATTTATTGTTAAAATCCAGTGATGCAGAAGTTTTGGACTAACTGTGGATCCTTGTGTGTGTGTGTGTGTGTGTGTGTGTGTGTGTGTGTGTGCAGATATGGAGGTCAGGACTGTTCTGATTGGCAGAGCACCAAAGACAGTGGACACGGAGAAAGCGAGGCCGGGGACATGGACTGGGAACCAGGAAGAGACTCGCCTATCGACCCGCAGCTGGAGGAGGGGCTTAACAACCTGCTCAACAACCCAGGTACACCCATGCTAATAATCCTAACATTTAATCTGAACCTGATTCTAACCTTAAAACTAATCTCCAGATTAGGCTAAAATAAGCCTTATCATTTTCCGGTCACTGAAATTTATGTTAAAATTTTAATTTTCTTCAATAACAAAACAAAACAGGAAAGAAATCATTCATTCATTCGTTCATTCATCCATTCAACAAAGTGTTAACCCATTCACAGACGCCAGTTTAAGGCGTGACAGGACGTGAGGACCAGCCAAAATGTCTTCACTTTCACAAAATGTCTTCACTTCCTGTGATTTTTACATTGTTATGGTCCTGACAAAGACATACGCACACAACTACACACAACTACACACACACACACAACCTTTAAGCAGAAACTAAATCTAAAAAAAAAACTAGTTTAAGAAAAAAATAAAAAACAATAAAAGACCAAAATAATAAAACAAAATAATGGAAAATGATAATTTAAAAAATAATTAATAAAACATTAATAATAATACATCCTGCTCTTAGAGGTGATCAATAATCCAAATCTGACACTTTGTCCTTTAAACTAACCCAACAACTGACTGAAACTCAAAGTTCTTTTAACTATTAGACATTAAAATGACAATAAAAACATAATATTAATAAACCTAAAAAGTCAATACACTGTAAATACTGTTGTTGTTGTCATTTATTTATAAAGTCACTAAATAAACCTTTAAACATAAATGAGCAGTTTGGGGGATTCTTTTTCCTGCCACGAAAACAAACAAAGACAAACAAAAACATGTCTTTGAGCACAAATGAATCATAAACACAAAGAGCTGAAGTTAAAAATTAAAACATCTGGCGTGGGTGGATGTGGGTGTTAAAACCTGCCACTGTGTTATTTCCTGCTTTTGTCCCATTTTCTACCTTTGACAGTGTGTGTGTGTGTGTATGTATATATGTCCAACAGGGATTCAAAAGGTCAAATGCTTTTATCCTGATGAATCAGTGTCACCAGGAGGTCGACGTTAAACTCACTGACACTGATATTTGCTTCCCTGTTTCTGTTTATGTTTGTCTGAAATAGACATTCGGCCAGAGTTCCATAACAAAAGTCGGTGAAGACATGGCTGCGAGTGTGGACACATGAGGAGAAACTGTCCCACCTAACATAGTCAACATCATTTTTGGTTTTTCAGTATCTTAAGATTATTTTCTGAACTTTATCTCAAAGTTAGACATACTTTTCCTACAGGAGATGGACATTTGTAGATCGGTCGCTCTCCCACACCAAACTCCATAGAGAAAATCAGAGATTTTAGCTCACAGGGATAAAGGAGTTGTTGATCCACTGCTGCCTCCAACAATAAGTTCAAATGCTGTATTTTGTGATTTCGGCATTAGAAATATTTAATTTAGACATACCTCAGTGACACAAACTGACCACACGAGGCAGCAGTAGACCAGCAGCTCCTGTGTCCCTGTGAGCTAAAATCACTGATTTTCTCTATGGGGTTTGGTGTGGGAGAGTGAGTGGTTTAAAACTTCACTGTTCTGTTATATAGTAATAATATAGAAATATGCTTATAAGTAATAATCAACTAGTTAATTAAATGCAAAACAGAAAATGCGCTCTTTTTCATACACCAAAGTCCATAGAGAAAATCTGTGATTTTAGCTCACAGGGACACAGGAGCTGCTGGTCTACTGCTGCCTCGTGTGGTCACTTTGTGTCACTGAGGTAAATCTGAACAAAGGATTTTTAATGCTGAAGTGACAAAAAAACACATTTGAACTTACTGATGGAGGCATCAATTGATCAACAACTCCTGTGTGCTGTGATGTAAAATCACTGATTTTCCTCATGGAATTTGGTGTGGGAGAGTTAACGGTCTGTGAAACTTTTTTTCCTGTTGGAAAAGTCTGTCTAACAGTGAAATAAAGTGGCAAAAAAGTTGTCATAGACCTTTAGTTGAGTGCCTAAAATCTGTTTATATAATAATAATATGACCCTTTAACAGATTTAAATGGCAGAAATCAGATTTACCAAAGTTTAACCAAGATATTTTTGCAAACGATAAACAATGTTCATGCTCATTGTGTCGCTGGGAATTCCACAGTGTGTGTACAGTCGGTGTGTGTGTGTGTGTGTGTGTGTAACAGTCTCTTCCTGGTATTGTGATTGTCAGAGCCTGGGGGGGGGTTACCACCTGATGATGGTCGAGCGAGCTTCACGTGAGAAAGAGAGAGACAAAAGTGTGAGTGGGAGTATGTTTTTTATTTTATGTGTGTGATGCTTGACTCACCTTCTACCCTGCAGGCTGAGCGTAACACACACCTGTGTGTGTGTGTGTGTGTGTGTGTAGCTGGTCTTCCTCATGTTGTGGGGACCTAAATGTGTCTCCACACTCACATTATGGGGACTTGTCTTCCTTATGGGGACAAAAATCAAGTCCCCATAACGTAAATGACTCCATTTTAAGGTGAAGGCGTGTTTTAAAAATAGGCTGAGGTTAGGGTTAGGTTAAGGTTAGGGTCAGGGTTAGGGTTAGGGCACTAGTAATTATGGTTAAGGTTAGAGTAAGTCTGCAGGAAATGAATGGAAGTCAATGGAATGTCCTCTGAAGTCATGGAAACCAGTGTGTGTGTGTGTGTGTCTTTGATGAAGCCGCCAGAGTTACACATTCCTTTCCATACACATTTTTTTTTTCTGACCTGTGACTCCTCCATTTTCTTCTACACTGTCACTGTGAATCACACATCAGACACAAACCTTCTCCTTTGTTCAGCCGTGAAGATGAGATGACGAGTGTGTGTTTACATGTTTTTCTATCCTCGTGGGAACCAAAAAAATACACAAACCTATCGTTGTGGGGACTTTTGGTTTTTGCTTTGGGTAAAGGTCACATAGAATGGTCTTTTTGAACCAAAAAAAATCCAGATTACTGATGTCTACTTAGATAAATGAAATCATATTTATAGTCAAAAACCTCATAGTCTCTTCAGATTAAGCCAGATTATTGAACAGACACTCTGCTTCTGAGCTAATGCCCCGCCCCCCCAGAACACTGAGTCTCTTGTGATTGGCCAGCTACCAGCTGACTGACTGATCCACGGCTAATATTAGCACCAACTGAGGCTAATGTTAGACATAGCTTACACTTACAAACACACGCCTGAGGCTAACGTTAGCACCAACTGAGGCTAACGTTAGACATAGCTTACACTTACAAACACACACCTGAGGCTAACGTTAGCACCAACTGAGACTAATGTGAGCGCCAACTGAGGCTAACGTTAGACGTAGCTTACACTTACAAACACACGCCTGAGGCTAATATTAGCACCAACTGAGGCTAACGTTAGACATAGCTTACACTTACAAACACACGCCTGAGGCTAACGTTAGCAGAACTGAGGCTAATGTTAGCGCCAACTACGTTCAGAATAAAGTGCAACCAACAGCTTGAATCACAGAAGTTACCAAGGCAACCCGACTCCCTTGCTCAGTTTTGGCCCCGCCCTCTAACTCCTGTCCTCAACAGTCAGTGTCTTTTTTTTTTTTTTTTTTGCATTTATATTTACATTTACATTTTTTTGCCTGTGTTAAAATATTTTCCTTTTCTTTAATGGATTTTCATGGTTGGATTAACTTTGTCTGGTATGACATGGAACTTTCACGTAAAAGAAAAACACGTATGTAAAAAAAAAAGGACATAATCTGTAGCTAACGATCATCTTCATTTTCAATTAATTTTTTTTCTCTATTACATGAAGCAGCAGACTTTTTTTTTCGGAGAAGAATCTGCCGAAACTTGATGCATTTTAGTAATTTAAAAGAAATTTAGTGGGATTCAGAGGATCTGGGATGAAATACTGTCAAAACAAAGAGGCGGGGGAGGGGAAGGGGCTCTGAGGGTGGGCTGTGCCACACTGGGTGTGTGTGTGTGTGTGGCTGGTCTTCCTCATGTTGTGGGGACCTAAATGTGTCTCCACACTCACATTATGGGGACTTGTCTTCCTTATGGGGACAAAAATCAAGTCCCCATAATGTAAATGACTCCATTTTAAGGTGAAGACATGTTTTAAAGTTAGGCTGAGGTTAGGGTTAGGTTAAGGTTAGGGTCAGGGTTAGGGTTAGGACACTAGTAATTATGGTTAAGGTTAGAGTAAGTCTCCAGGAAATGAATGGAAGTCAATGGAATGTCCTCTGAAGTCATGGAAACCTGTATGTGTGTGTACATGTTTTTCTATTCTTATGGGGAACAAAAAAACGTACAAAAGTACTACCTTCATGAGGACATTTTGGCTTGTGGGGACATTTTGTTTGGTCCCCAAAAGGTTCAAGAGCTTTTTCAGAGTTAAGACCTGGTTTTAGGGTTAAAATTAGCTTTATGTTAGGGTTAGGCATTTTGTTGTGATGGTTAAGGTTGGAGTAAGTCAAGTCAGTGTCCTCTGAAGTCATGGAAACCAGTGTTTGTGTGTGTTTTAGTTAATTCCCTGCGTCTGGTTCTGCTTAGATGAAGGAGACTTCAGCTCGTCAGCAGCTGATGAGTCTCAGCTGAGAGTCAAACACAGCTTCAGCTTCACGACGATATAAAGACGGAAAAAGCGTCTTTATCAATAAAAACAGAGGGAAAAAGTCCATTTTTGTTTTCACCAGTGGGACTTTATGTGTCATGGTAGCCGATCGCCCAAATAAGTTTGCATGAAATTCAGGTAACAATCCACCCACTGATGACGCGGATTTTCACCAAGTAATTACTGTGATGACACACAGCGTTACAGGTTTGGTGGCCGTTTCAATGTAACATGTTCACATGTGTTTATCTCAGCGACATGTGAACAGATCAGGATGAATTTGGTCATGTTTATGTAAAGATGGTAAACGCCAAGAACAGGTAAAGTTCTGGACCGATTCTTCTGGATCCAGTGGATCAGAATGTAAATTTGGTTTGTAAAGTCTTGGTCTGTCTCGCTTCATGTTCAGAAACGTTGACTGTGACGTTGGCACTGATTTATAATGTTGGCCACTCCCACTCGACACATGTGCTGTCAATCACACTGATCAACCTCCACCTGTCGGGAGGGAGCAAACAGTCACAGGGTGTATATATATATATAATGTATATACATATACATTATATATAGTCTTTCCATTAAATAAATTAAGTAAAGTAAAGTTTGTTTTAAAATTTAAGTTGTTGTTTTTTGTTTTTATCGGTTTTTAATGCAGAAAGTTCTTTTTAGGACTTTTACTTTTACAAAAGTCCTAAAATGATTTATTTTAAATGTAAAAGTCCTAAAAAGCAACTTTTAAAAAAAACCCAATGAAAACAAACAAAAAAAAACTATTTGAAATACATGTTAAAGCCATAAATTTTAAAACAAACTTCGCTTTCAAACAAACACAATTATTTTGCAACACATTTTAGAGCCAAAAATGTTTTCAAACTAAATAAAAAAAAATTCTAAAAATGTACTTAAAAGCTAAAAGGTAAACAAGAAAAACAAACAAACAAAAAAAACTTTTTAAAGGTTTTTACACAAACATTTGTATCAAAACAAGTGATAAAAAATGTTTTTGAAACACACTTTAAAGCAAAAGCAAACTAAACAATTTCAAACTAAAATATTTGCATAGAAAAAAAGACATCAGGAATTTACTTTAAAGCTAAAAAGTAAACATTTTTTAAACAAATCCAGTGTATTTAAATAAAGCCAGAAACACATAAATACACTCCACATTCTGAGTTTCCCCTTCAGATCCCACACTGTGGAAAAGTGTGGAAATAAACACTTCTTTCATGGTTTACAGACAAAATTAGATCAGATGAAACTTCACTTTACCAGATGGGAATCAGAAACCAGGAGAAGAAGAAGAAGACGAAGAAGAAGACGTAAACAGGAAACAACGAGGAGGAGGGGAAAAAAAAAAGGAGAAGAGAGAGAAAATGAGGCTGTTAAACGTGTTTGTGTTTATTTCCAGTGAACGACATGTTTTACAGTAAACGACTGAATGAAATGAGACGTATAATCATCTTTGTTTGAGACTCAGAGTCTCAGTTTGTGTCTCTTCGCTCGGACACACCCGGCGTTTACAGTGACTGCTGTGTGTTTCAGAAAATGTGAAAGAAAACACTGTGTCATTTCCTGCTTTTCTGGGTTTGTCAATAAAAATATTATTTCACAACATCTTCCTGCAGACGACGTCTTCTCCGAGGTCAGCGACCCCTCCTGGATGGCCAGACTGTCTCTCCCGCTCAGCGGCGATTACCACGACAACGTTTTTGTCCCTACTGGACCTCCGTCCCCCGAGAGCGAGCGACTTCCTCGGGACTGTCTGGACTCATCGTCCTTCTCCACCTTCGGTAAAAAAAAAAACCGAAGAAGTAAATTTTTTGTCACTTTAAATAAACGAAAATGAAATCACAACATAATAATTTTCAATTTTTATTGAATTTAATTCAATTTTATGCATTTGGTTTAATGGAATATTGGACACGAGAAAAAAAAGACTGATTTTAGCCACTTAACAAAAGACTAACCTGATAAAATCGATGTAAATTTAAGTCTATGATATCTTAAGAATATGTTCACGTCTTTATCTCACTGTTAGACAGAAACTCACTCTCCCACACCAAAGTCCATAGAGAAAATCAGTGATTTTAGCTCACAGGGACACAGGAGCTGCTGGTCTACTGCTGCCTCGTGTGGTCAGTTTGAGTCACTGAGGTAAATCTGAACAAATGATTTCAAACACCAAAGTGACAAAATAAGACATTTAAACTTAGTGATGGAGGCAGCAGTGGATCAACAATTTCTGTGTGCTGTGATGTAAAATCACTGATTTTCTCTATGGGCTTTGGTGTGGGAGAGTGAGTGGTTTACAAACCTCAGCTTCCTGTAGGAAAAGGCTGTCTAACAGTGAGATAAAGACATAAACATGTTCTTAAGATATCAGAGAGGATGTATTTATTACTAGTAAAAAACTAACATATTGCCATTATAACAGGTTAAAACAGGAAATGGACGATTGTAAACCACTCACTCTCCCACACCAAAGTCCATAGAGAAAATCAGTGATTTTAGCTCACAGGGACACAGGAGCTGCTGGTCTACTGCTGCCTCGTGTGGTCACTTTGTGTCACTGAGGCAAATCTGAATGAAGGATTTTAAATGCCGAATTGATAAAATAAGACATTTGAACTTACTGATGGAGGCAGCAGTGGATCAACAACTCCTGTGTGCTGTGATGTAAAATCACTGATTTTCTCTATGGGGTTTGGTGTGGGAGAGTGAGTGGTTTACAAACTTCAGTTTCCTGTTGGAAAAGTTTGTTAAACCTAAAATAAAGGGGCAAACATATTCTTAAGATATCATAGACATAAGCTTCTTTGTAAATCTTAAACATAAATCTTTGTTTACAACACCACCACCAAACAAAGTTCCTGTTTTAAGTTACCAGAAACAGAGGCAGAGTGAGACCTCCTTTTCTGCTTTTTTCTTCCAGGTAAAACTCCGGACAAGGACGGCCCACTGGGCGGGGCCCTGCTGTCCGAGGTCAGCACGCTGTTTGAGATGCTGATGACACAGAAGGCCGACGCCCACCCGGGCCCTCGACCGGACGTCCTGTACCGTCTCTCTGCGGCGTACCGGCGCTCACTGGGCCTGGATGGCGGCGGGGCCTCCACGCCTGCAGGGGGAGCAGGAAACCCAGCGAGGAGCTCTGGGAACGCGGAGAAACGGTTGGGCCTAGCCGCACCGTCGGGACTTTACCAGTAAACCCAACGTATGTTCAGGAAAACACTGGATAAAGAAAGACTGACAGCTGAGTGACGTGGCTCAGAACAGGAAGTGATGTCATGTAGCTAGCTACTTTCTGTAAGTGCATTCCAGTTGTAGACGGAAGTCGGAATTTCTGAGTTGAGGGTGCGTTCCAGTTGAAGGAACGCACCCTGAAGTCGGAATGTTTTGTTGAAAAGGACTAGTCCGCGATACGTTTGAGCTCCTTTTTCTCCAACTTCTCAACGGGAACACGGTTAAATTCCCATTTCCGACATCCGACCTCCGATGTAAATGAATGCACCGTGTGAATCGCTGAAGCAGGACGGGTGTGGAGATGGACTGAAGAAAGGAAATGATGCTACGTCCTTCACGTACATTCATTTCTTCACAAAAGTATGAACTGTAGATCGTGGAAAAACCCAAATATTTCGCTGAGAAACGTCGTCTTTGAACTGACAAAAATTTGGCACAAAATGGTGAAACGCGATCCATCTTTGTTCGCAAAGACTAAACCTTTAATCCCCAGTTTTCGTACCCTCACCTGTTATCAGTTAATCTGCTAATTTTGTGGAACCTTCCGGAATATTGTTACCTCTATAACCTTTTTAATCCTGCAAACTGTCCCCCATTTTTACCTCCACCAATGAGATTATGATTCCATGGGATTATCTGTAAATTTGCAACTTCCTGTCTACAGTTTCTGAATATTTTGAGATGGGCGGGTAAATTAATGATGGCATCACAAGAAATTAACAAATTATAAGAAATCTCTTTAATAAACTGTTCAAACTCACAGATTAAGGATTTACCCATTGATTTTCCCAGGTTCAGGTGTGTATATCTCAGTGACATGTAAACAGATCAGGATGAATTTTGTATGTAAACATTTCAGGTGCTGGTTTGTGTTCAAACTCTCTAAAGTCATGTTGTAATGTTTATTTTTATTTACAAAATACAATTCGGTTTGTCAGTGAAAACACTGGAAAGCTAATCTTTGTACTTTTTTATCTGTTAGAGGTTTAAATCTTTTTTTATTTTTATTTTAATTTTAGTTTTTAATTGCGATTTCAGAGTCTTCCAACTAACAATTTGACTCTTTTCAGACATAAATGAGTTTATTGAGTGAAATCATAAAACATTTCACACTGTAAAGTGGTGATTCGCGAGGTTTTATGTCGCGATAGCGTGAAAATATCTCGTTATAATGTGAAACCTTTCACGTTATCATGTGATACTGACCTTTTTAAAAATAGATTTTGTTAAAGAAAAAAACAATGATGATTTAATGATTTAAATAATCCCAATTTACTGTTTGTTTGTTTCTTAAATTATTGTTTTTTTTCTTTTCCTGTCTGTAGCTTTTTCTCTATTTTGTAAACCAGTTTTTTTTTTAAAAAAAAGCACTTTGTACATAGTTTTTTTGTATTAAATTGTTTTTGTCATTTAAAAACTGATTTGTAACTTCTTTTTTTTTTTTTTTTAATAAATTGTGTATCATGTTACACCAACAGCATTCAGAACTTCATTAAAGAAAAACAGCAGATTTGGGTTTGAATGTGAACATTGATGTGAGTGTATTAATGACTGTGGCTCCATCTAGTGGCAGCTTTATGTGTTGAAGTTATTTTAAAACACAATTTAGAGATTTATATCTTATTTATTGTGAAATTTCTTATTTTTATTTAGGCCAATGAGAAAACTCAACTAAGAAAATGACAGACACATACAGTCTGTGGTTATTTAAAGTACTAACATGTACTTATCAATAATCAAATTTAAGGGATCCTACTGTATGAGTATTTTGTTAAAAAATCTGTATCTACTGATGAAAATCACTTTTCACATCTGCCAAAATGAAGCTGCAGCTACAAGGTTTTTCCAAAACAAAGTGGAAATTTTCAAACAAATCGAACTAAAGCATTTTCATATAAAAGTGTTTTTAAAGTTGAATAGTCATGTTTGCATTAAAAACAGATTAAGAAAAAAGTGCGTTTAAAAAATCCAATTGTACTTAAATATAAAAATGTGAAATTTATGCAATAAAAATTGTTTTTATTCCTTTTTTCCAACTGGAAACTGAAGTTCATAAACGGGTTGCTTCCCCACACCAAAGTCCATAGAGAAAATCAGTGATTTTAGCTCTCACAGGAACACAGGAGCTGCTGGTCTACCGCTGCCTCGTGTGGTCATGTGGTCATGTGGTCATGTCGTGTGGCCTCTGCCTCCATCAGAAAGTTCAAATGTGTTATTTTGTGACGTCATTATTTGACACAAACTGGCCACACAAGGCAGCAGTAGACCAGCAGCTCCTGCTTCCCCATGAGTTAAAATCACAGATTTTCTCTATGGACTTTGGTGTGGGGGATGCAACGAATTAAAAACTTGAGTTTTGAGTCACAGAAAGCAATTATATCAGATATTTGTTGTATCTTCTTTTGATTTCATCCTTTATTTAATATTTATTTATAAACAACACGGCCAAATCCCAGTTATTTTGCAACTGTACGATGACCTTTTATGTATTTAATTTTATTTATTTATTATACATTTACAGCACTTTGGTCCACTGTGGTTCTTTTCAAGTGCGTTACTCATAAAGCTGCACATAAACACTGAGAACTGTAACTATGCGTTATAATTGCCTGAAAATTGAGACAAAATATTTACATTTCAGTGCAGCCTCATACATTTTCCCGTCCCACGGGATAAATTTTAAAAACCACTTTTTGTTGAGTGACAAAAAGTGGTTTTTAAAATCAAATCACTCAACATTCTAAAGCGGTTTAGAGAATTATTAGAGATATTTTGAGCGACTGATATGTTTTTTATTGTTCTGTATTGTATATTTTGTCCTTTCTAGTAAGTTTATTGTGTGTCCACTTGTTTCCACGTTTATTGCTGTCTGCACTGGGGATAAGAGAGAAACGCAATTTCAATTCTCTGTATGTCCCGTACATATGGCGGCAATGATAACAAAGTCGACTTGACTTCTAAATCCGCTCGTCCAAACTGCTCTCATTGATAAATCCGGAGCGTTTTTGCACTCTGCACGTCTAACGGGCCTCTGTGGATCGTTCACCGATGGCTGCGTTTCAGTGCCGTGAGCCTGCAGGAGTCCACTTCCTCCTCCTTGAACCGCTCTAAACGCCCGCTCATTGGTCAGGAGAAGGTGGGAGCGCTAACGAGCTCAGTCTGCGCAGGGAAAAACATTCATCTCAAAGACAAACTGGTCCAGTTTAGATTCACTGGGAAACCAAAAGAGCAAACACAAACACTTTTCCCTCACAAGTGAGGAGGGGAAAGGTCTGGAAGCTGCTAATGCGCCGCTTGTGTCCATGTGTGTCAGCGAAAATCCAATAAAGACTCTATAAAAACAAACAAAAACAACCCGCACTCTTGTTTTATTTGTAAAATCTAATAATGTAAGTGCAGCCTAAATCTTCTCCCCGGCGGAAATGTGAGGACGTTTTTGACCGCAGAGCGAATCCCAAGAGGACGACGAGTAAATTTCAGCTTCCGTGGAGCGAAATCGGCGTCCGAGCCTCGGCGGGAATATGAGTAAAAAAAGAAAAATGCAGCGTGGGAACAACAAGTGTTTAATTTTGCTCCTGTCGTCTCAGATGATGAAAGAGCTGGAATATGATTTAAGGTCGTGGAAATAAACTGTTTGTATTAAAGTTTGTGATTCAGGACGTTTCCTCGAGGTTTTAGCACTGTGTGCTGATTTATCCGGATTATATCTCTGTGTGTCTTTCTATTTAGTTTTTTTGGAACAGACCAAGTTTTAAGCTGACGTTTTTAACCTCCAGATTAGCATAAATGGGGTTCACCAAAGGAGATTGAAGTCAGTGTGGAATTGTCTACAACCTGTATTCCTTTAAATGGCCACTACTGGTTTGAGTGTAATTCTTTTTTGTGTAATAATAATAATTCTATTTCTATGCAGTTTGTATAAAAATATGACAAACACATGAAACAAAAGAAGTGGGAAAACACAACACAACCATATTTTTGTATAGATTATTATATTCATTTTATTCTTTATTGGATATTTTAAAGTTTAAGATTGTTTAAAGTGACTGAAATAATGAACAGATTCATTACAGTTTATCCCTGGAAAAATCCAGTAAATGAGACTCTTTAAGTGAAATGTTCTTGCTAAAATGTTTTTAAAGCTGCACTTGTCATCCACACTAGGATTCGGTTTATAAATAAAAGAATATTTGTGTAAGTCTATGGGAAAATATATGCACTTTTTGCTTGATTTCTAAAGTCAGTAAACATTTTCCAAAGGATTTTTACTAGTTTTATTTGTTCTTCAGTACAAAATGACGTCCATTGTATGAATCAAAAAGAACAAAGAAGTAAATTCATGAAAAAATTGGGACTCATATATGACTTTTATCTTCACTGACTCTGTGTCTTATTCTTTACATCTTTTCATGAACTGTGATGTTTGTACTTTTGTTTGGTGATTGTGATTTTTCAGCCAATAAAGTAGTTTGTAGTTAAAGAAGGAGACAAGTTATATCCTTTCATGTGGTATCACATTGTCTATTGTTATTGTCTGTGACAATACAATAGACTGTAACATGTCACATATTGTATCGTATCATATATCGTATCATTTATCACATCGTATCATATATCGTATCGTATTATATATCATATCATATATCATATATCATATATCATAACATTTCATATATTGTATCGTATCATATATCATATCGTATCATATATCGTATCATTTATCATATCGTATCATATATCGTATCGTATTATATATCATATATCATAACATTTCATATATTGTATCGTATCATATATCATATCGTATCATTTATCGTATCGTATCATATATCATAACATATCATATATTGTATCGTATCATATATTGTATCATCTATCGTATCGTATCATTTATCATATCGTATCATATATCGTATCGTATTATATATCATATCATATATCATAACATTTCATATATTGTATCGTATCATATCGTATCATTTATTGTATCGTATCATATATCGTATCATTTATAGTATCATTTATCATATCGTATCGTATTATATATCATATCATATATCGTTACGTATCACATATTTTATCGTATAATATATCTTATTGTATTTTTATATGATACAATGATACATTTCCAGGTTTGGGAAACACTGATCAAGCTTTTTTATTTTTTAAAAGATCAAATCTTCAAGTAAATGCAAAAAAAGAAAAACGCAGAATTTCTAGGATCTGTTGATGTTTCTCATTGTTTTCCATCTTTAAATTCATTTATAATCCACAAACCTTGTTTTCATGCATTTCTTACTTTTATTTCTATTGTTTTTACAACCATTAAATATTTAATTAGTTTATTCTACTGGTTTTTAATGTAAAGCACACTGAGCTGACATTATTATTATTATTATTATTACTACTACTACTACTACTACAGCATCACAGCAGCTGCTCTGTGCTGTGATGTTGTAGCTGCAGGGAAACACTGGGGGGCAGCAGCAGCCTGTGAATGAGGAGCAGCAGCTTGAGCGCATCAGCAGTTTCTGCTCACACGAGTAAAGAATCCCTCAGGGAACAAGGCTCGGCTCCTTTAATTGATCACAATCAATAATCAGTCAAAAAACAAACAAACGTCAGAATTACAGAAGCGTCTGTAAGAGTGTGTCCAGACAGAGAGACGAGAACAACAGCGGCACAAACACACGCGCCAAAACCAAAACTATTAACACAGCTCAAACTGCAGCTCTGCACCAAACCCCATTCAAATAAATGGCTTTTTTTTTAATAACCCCCATCTTTTCAGATGTTACTGTCAGCTCCCCACTGAGGTCTGCAGGCATGACAAGGCAGTTTACAGCTGTTACCACGGCAACAGCGTGGTAACACGCTGCCACTGTGAAGAGGACTACACACACACATGAACACACACATGAACACACACATGAACACACTTTGACCCCTCCCAACGCGGGGGAACAGGGATGGAAGTGATGGGCGAGCGGCCCAGACTGGAGCTGAGAGCTCCGTGTGTTTGGCTCATATTTCACATCCAGTAATAGTAAATATGTTTTTTTTTTTTTTTCTCTGTGTTGGCAAAAAATAACAATTTACAGCAACATTAAAGGGCTATTTGTAATTTTTTCCCCCGCTGCACTGAGCTCGCCAGCGCGTTTGCCAAGAGCGTGGACTGTATATGAGGAATGAACCAAGTGTTCCGATCCGGGAAAGTAAAGCCAAAGAGTTTAGGAGAGAAAAAAAATTCATCTATTTCTCACTTGATTTATAACGGCAGTGAACACTTTACCTGAGGAGTTGATAGTGTCTATTACTAGTTTCGGGTCTTCTTCAGTAGAACGGGAATAGAAAAAGACCGTAAAGTGGAGACATGTCTTCCCACGTCCCACGCGACCTGAGAGTTTGAACTCGGACAAATACTGAGACTTTTACCGTTAACAACACTTACATGTACGTCGTATTTGTTTCACAGTCAACCAGTCATTCTACGTGTGTGGAAAATACCACGCAGAGCTTTGTTATCACCCGGTGTGGTGGCTAACAGAGATGCGTTTGTATTTCCGAACGACTTCCGGTCTATGAAATAACTAAAAGGGAAAGTTGAGTGAAATCGCTTTACCAGAAAATTACTCTGGTACAAGTTGAATCACCTTTTACAAAGTATATGACATTTACTGAACTTAAATATTTGAAAAAGTAATTATCTCCGCCAAGGAGGTTATATGTTTATTTTTTCCAATGATGGTTTGTTTGTCGGTCTGTCTGTTAGCAAAACAACTAAAAAAGTTATACACGGATTTTAAAGAAACTTTCAGGAAAGTTGTGCAATGGGACAAAGACCATACGATTAGATTTCGGTGCTGATCCGAAACGCGGTCTGGATACAGGGATGTTTTTATCATTATATGTCAAAGTAATGATAAAAGCCTGATCACGTGACACACATGCAGCACTACATTTGTTTGTGTGCATGTCCTGCCACCGTGTGGCAATTTAATGGTACTGCAGTTCATTACTTCTGCCAAAGAGGTTATGTTTTTTTGCCAGCGTTTGTTTTTGTCTGTCTGTCTGTTAGCAAAATAACTCAAAAGGTTATAGATGGATTTTAAAAAAACCTTCAGGAAAGTTGTGCAATGGGACAAGGAACAGATGATTAGATTTTGGTGCTGATCCAAATCGCTGTCTGGATCCAGGTCTCTTTATCAGGTCTGTGCTCTCCGAGTGCTTCAAGTTTTCTGATATGAAATGGACTTTAGTGTAGAAGAGCAAGTCGTCTTTCAGGTTGTGGGTTCAATTCCTGGCTGGTCTATATGTGTCCTGACGGCAGCATGTGAATGGGTTTGGTAAATGTGCTGTGTGAAAGTGAATGGGTGTGAATGGGTGAATGGCAAAACTGCAGTGTGAAGCAGCCTTGAGTGGACATCAAGACTAAAAATCGCTAAATGAACACAAACCATTTACCAACTCGTCTTCTACTGATTTCATTTGGTCGTAACAAAGATAGTTCGGGGGGAATGTAGTGAAGTAAAAGTAAAAGTTGCTAGAAATATAGATAACAGTACAGATAGTTGGATTTTGTACTTCAGTAACAAAGCATTTGTTTGCCGACTTCTCGATTGGCGTCACCCCAGACTTTTGAGTTCCAGTGTCACTGGAACACAGCATTAGGACGTGTCTTTGGACGCGTTATGGTTCAGCCAGTATTGCTGTTCATTGCCAGGTATGTATGTGTGTGTGTGTGTGTGTGTGTGTGTGTGTGTGTGTGTGTGTGTGTGTGAGACAGGTGGCTGAGTAAAAATGTCCAACAGCAGCGACAGATGTAAACAGCTCGCTTCCCGGAACAGCGTTGACACAAACGGCTGCTACGCTTCACGGATCTGATGTTAGCGACGGCGTTTGTCCTGAACTGTGACAGCAGCTGCACAAAGATGAGCTTGTAACATCCACGTCAGCGGGGAGGGAGAGAAGCGCTGCCGTCATCAATCCTTCAACGTCCTGAGAGCAGGACATCACGCTGTGAAAAGATGAGGCATCACACAAAAAACCTGGGTCCCTGGAAACAAAGGACTGAACTGAGGGAAACACTTTAAAAAGGAAAAACTGAATAGAGACAAAAAAGATGTTGAAATCGATTTGCATCAGACACTAGAGGAGAATCAGCAGATTCTTCCGCAACTAAACATTTCATATCAATTACATTTCATAAGGAAAGCTGTCTGCAGACTTCCCTAAATGAGTGATGACATGTCTTGGTTGTGAATGTGGTTTTGTTTTGGCAGAAGAATCACATGTTTGGGAACTGATTTGTGATTTATCCTCACAAATCTCCTCATAAGACCGTACAAATCAGAAGTTACCATGTGTGGACTGTGTGGGTATCTCGCACACTGATGACACACTGACATCCGTTGACTGGTCAAAAGAGAATTGTCACTCCTGGGCCACAATGGGAATAGAATAATGTCTGTTTTCAGATCCCACCCAGTGGCCTATTCCTTAAAAAAAGGAATAGGCCACTGGTAAACCTTACTTACTTTCCAAAAGAAAAAAAGTCACAAATTCTAATTTTTAAGGCAAACTTTACCTTTTGTCTTTTGAAATCTTGCTAGTTTCAGGGTCAAACTCATGTAAAACTACATCACTATTAGAGATATTTATATTTTTATTCAGTGACAGGGACAGACTTTTTCCAGTACCCAGTTCCAGGGGCTTGGCTTGACTCTACTATTTTTTTTTTCCTTTTCCATCAGTGATAGTACCTGGTACTTCTTTTAGTCCCTGTTCTGTGGAGGTTCCAGTCGAGCTGAGCTGATACTAAAATGTGACGTGGACAGACTGCCGGCCACCGATTGGTCAGAGAGTGTCGTCACTGGAAGAGTCACGAGCGCGACGTCCAACAGGAGAATCAAAGCGAACGATGTTGAACTGTAGATGAGTTAAAAAGACTTGAAAATCCTGAAAACATGCGTTAATCTGCAACATTTAACAAGGACATTTGTAAAATGTCCATATTTAACAGAGGAGTCTGGTGTATTTAGCGACAGCACTGCTGAAAGACGGAGATGGTGAGCCCAATCACAAGCCGTTCAGCCGTATTTCACTTCAGCGACTGTGTCAGACGGAGTCTGTGCTCCGCTCATGCAGGAAGTACTGAACCGTTCAGTGAACTCATCTGTTTAGAAAACTGAGGAAAAAGAAAACAACTGCTTTGACCGTCACGTGTTTGTGTCGTTGATAAAACCAGGTCACAGCTGTTTCTATGACGACCACGCCCACGAGGAGGAGGAACTATGAAGTCATGGAAAATGATGTTGTGTCTGATACCAAACTGAGCAGAGCCGAGTAGTGCTAGAACTATAAAATGGAAAAAAAGCACCATATTATTCACTTATTGTCCCTGAGCAAGTAAAGAAAAACATTTCTGTTCATGAAGTTAATGGTTAATAAGTCAGAAACAAAAAGTAATAATAATTTAAAGAAAAATGAAAAATGTATTTTATGCAGTTTAGTTGTGTAAGAAAGTAGTTCTCGACAGGATTACTCTGTCTGCGTGCTAATGCTAGCTCGCTGAGTCTGTCCGAGAAGTGGAGAATTGCTCAATATGGCCTCCCGATTCTTCAGTTACAACCAAAAATGAGATTTCAATTGTCACATTATAAATGTTGAAGCCTTTTCTCATCTCTTTGCTTGTAGTTTCTTTGGCTGCCACCATTTTGAAAGCCTCGGTTTGTCTTTTATTGTATCCCCCGACATAATCCCAATTTTAAATCTGAAATATTACACGTTTGATTATCTGAACCAAATCTGAACCAAAAAAATTTACATCAATCAAGATTCGAAACTGTCCTGATTTATTTCCCAATTCTTAGAGTCAGTGTTCCGTCTGTATGTTTGTAGTTCATGACACTATTCATTCTATTTAACTGAATTTCTGCAGAATTCAAAAACATCTGTGGGTTTAAAATGTGTTTCAAACGAGTAACTTACTGCGTCACGTCACACCACCCCCCACCGACTCGTCTCCAAGCTGATTGGTTCCCACCAAAGATACACATTCTACAACAACTCACAAAAAAAATATCATTTACTAACTCTTTCTTTTATATTAAATTAAAACAATAATGTAAAATGGTGCATTTGTCAATGTCAGGAGGAACTTATTAAAATTAATATTTGGGCCAGTGCATCATTGCTTGTGCGCTCAGAGAAATAAGACGTGCCGGGATTTAGACACATCATTTACAGTATATAAAAAAAACAGTCATTGTTATTTTTTGGTCATATTTTAACAGGATGTGTTGGCATAAGAAACAGAGAAATCCATCTAATCCTTTGACTGTGTTTGGTTTGGTTTCAGCTCCAGCTCACTTTTCGTCTTCTTGATCCTCAGAAGTTGTTTATTTTCAAAATGAAAGCATTCCTGGCTAGAAAATGTGGCTTTTTTTTTTTTTTTTTAACGTGGAAACAGTTGTTGCTCCTCCACGCGTTGGCGTGATTTCCATTCCTCCAGTGTTTTTTTTTTGTTGCATCTTGGTAAACATGAACCTTCATGTGCCATATGGTTTTTACCTCTGCCAGATCCTCCACCAGCATTTCATCATCCCACACACACACACACACACACTTGGACTCAGTGGAGGAAACGGTTCGACTTATTTCCTGTATGAAAGGGTGTGTGCGTGCACCACAGAAGGCCCGTCTTTGTGTTGACTCCATGTTTCTGCTGTGGTGTTTTCTTTTTCTTTTTAACACAAAGAACTGAAGCTACAGATAAAAGTGGCTTCAAATCAGCTCTTAAAATCACACAAATGGTGATAAAGTGACTGAAAAAAGACAACAATCAGAACAAAGCAGCAAATCAGTAAGAGAACATTTAAGGTAAATTCAGATTTTATTGCCTTTTTCCTGACAAGAAACTAGTCTGTAAACCGTTTGCTACCCTATACCAAAGTCCATAGAGAAAACCAGTGATTTTAGCTCACAGGGACACAGGAGCTGCTGGTCTACTGCTGCCTCATGTGGTCACTTTGTGTCACTGAGGTCAATCTGAACAAAGGATTTCAAACACTGACGTGACAAAATAAGACATTTGAACTTAGTGATGGAGGCAGCAGTGGATCAACAACTCCTGTGTCCCTGTGAGCTAAAATCACTGATTTTCTCTATGGACTTTGGTGTGGGAGAGTGAGTGGTTTACAAACTTCCTGTCGAAAAAGTTTGTCTAATAGTGAGATAAAGTCGTGAATATGTTCTTAAGATATTGCAGACTTAAGCTGACACAGATTTTTTTGGATGAACTTTTTGCTAAGTGGTTAATTTTTTTTTCTTCACTGGCAGAGATATTTTTAGAATTTTTTTTTTAGCTAAAATCAAATTAAAAACCAGAGAAATTTATTTGATAAAAGTGTCTAAAAAGAAACTACTGAGTCACCTGACGTGATATTCAAAACTCAGAAGTCACATACATAGGCTACCATTCACACTACCTGTTTACGTTATGCGGAATGAGTACGTCTAACGTGCACTATTACAGAGTTTTAGAGACGCTAAAACAAATATGTTTAAAAACAATGCTGCGGCCTCCATTTTAGTCTGAAAACTCCAAGGCCACACTTTTGTCTGGATGTTGAAAATGGAGACCTTTAAAAATGAAACTGAAAGTTGAGTTGTGACGTACACATTCTGTGAGTGTGGACACTCAGTGTGAAGATGCCAAAAACAAAAAAATGTTTGAAAATGCTGCGGCCTCCGTTTTAGACTGAAAACTCCAAGGCCACACTTTTGTCTGGATGGTTGAAAATGGAGACCTTTAAAAATGAAACTGAAAGTTGAGTTGTGACGTACAAACACATTCTGTGAGTGTGGACACAGATTACTTTTTCATCAGCTGAAATGCTTGTCTGGACGCAAACTGAAAATGCTGTTTTCAAATGAAACAGTAGTCGTGTGGATGGAGCTTTGAAATCATTTCTACAATGTACATGAAGTCAGTGTGAAGATGCCAAAACAAATACGTTTGAAAATGCTGCGGCCTCCATTTTAGACTGAAAACTCCAGGGCTACACTTTTCATCTGGAGCTGAAAACACTTGTCTGGATGCTGTTTTCAAATGGAAAAGTAGTCGTGTGGATGGAGCCTTGAAATCATTTCTACCATGTACATGAAGTCAGTGTGAAGATGCCAAAAAAAATACGTTTGAAAATGCTGCGGCCTCCATTTTAGACTGAAAACTCCAAGGCCACACTTTTGTCTGGATGTTGAAAATGGAGACCTTTAAAAATGAAACTGAAAGTTGAGTTGTGACGTACACATTCTGTGAGTGTGGACACCAAAAACAAAAAAACAAAAATATGTTTGAAAATGCTGCGGCCTCCATTTTAGACTGAAAACTCCAAGGCCACACTTTTGTCTGGATGGTTGAAAATGGAGATCTTTAAAAATTAAACATAAAGTTGAGTGGAATTACTTTTCATGCGGAGCTGAAAGCATTTGTACACCGTAGTCGTGTGGATGCAGTTAAAGTCTGGCAGCTGAGTTTCTGGACACTGTGGAATCGACTGATAGATATTTTTGTCCATGTATTTCTGTATTTATTGCTGCTGCTGCTGCTGCTGCTGCTGCTGCTGCTGCTGCTGCGTCCACAGAGCAGACAAATGTTTGTTTGCTCTCCGGGCCTGAGCCGTGAAGATCGCGCGCGCGTGTGTGTGTGTTTCAGATGTGAGTTCAGAGGCTGCGAGGCTCAGTGACAGAGCAGACTGTGGTCAAACACCAGCGACTGCAGCCAATTTACTCCACACCAAACATTTATTAGAGCCTAAGCTGCTGCCGCTGATGGAGGTTTATCTTCCAGCTTCACTCTCTGATTCCTCCGCTCACTTCTCTTCCCTTCCTTTGTCTCTCTTCATCCCTCCACAGTCGTTTGGATCAACACTGATTTTCCTTTTCCTTCTAACTTTCTATTATTTATTTTTTAAATGTTTTTTTCCCATTTTCCGACATCTGCTGCTGCTGCTGCTGCTGCTGCTGCACCAAACCTGATTATCAGGCTGAGACTTCCATTTAATTCTCATTTTGTCAGACGAATCCATCCTGTCTGCATCACAGAGGCTGTGCTGGAGGTTTTTGCGAGCAGTTAACATTTGTCACGTTGGCTGGAAAAGAAAAAGAAACATGTCAAATTAAAAGTTTTGCAACAACTTGTGTGATTCATGTTTTGTGTCACTGTTTGTCTGACTCGAGTCTTTCTCCAGACTGCAGATAAACAACCATCACGCCATTTGCAAAAATGGCTCTATCAAAGGTGAGCTATGTTTGCTGTTATTGCTCAATAATCTTTTTTTAACTGCTTTTCATAGAAATGCTGACAACAGAGGTTATAAAATATTTACCATTTCATATGATTATCATTATACTGTAAACTCATATTCATTTTCCTTCTTATAAAACATATAACTAAAAAAAAAATACTGATGTCTGAAAACTCACTTTGCAAACTGTTCACTCTCCCACACCAAAGTCCATAAAGAAAATGAGTGATTTTACATCACAGCACACAGCAGTTGTTGATCCACTGCTGCCTCCATCAGTAAATTCAAATGTCTTATTTTATAAAATTCTGTGTTTGAAATCCTTCATTCAGATTGACCTCAGTGACCCAAACTGACCACACGAGGCAGCAGTAGACCAGCAGCTCCTGTGTCCCCGCGAGCTAAAATCACTGATTTTCTCTATGGACTTTGGTGTGGGAGAGCGAGGTTTCACAAACTTCAATTTCCTGTCGGAAAAGTCTGTCTAACAGTGAGATAAAGTTAAAAAAAACAAACATATTCTTAAGATATTGTAGAATTTATTCTTTTGTTTAGTAGCTAAAGCCAGTTTTTTTCCTGACAAATGTTCACAGAGAGCAAATTCTCAGCACAGGAAATTTACTTGCCACATACAATTACATTTGAAAAAGCCTGAACTATCACTTTGATATTTTGACAGTGGTGGGGGAAGTGTAGGTGCGTCGTTCGTCTTCATTTAGAGGCTGTGATACACGCATCATGTTGCTATATAAAGCTAAAGGCGGAGCTCTTGTTCCCCGAGGATCCTCAGTTTAAACTTGTCACTTGTGTCGTCATGAACAGAAAAGGTCAGAGCTGACTCTCATGCCTTCACGACAGCTGCAGGAAAATCACGAGTGTCCCTTAAGCTGGAGCAGAGTTCTCCGGCTGAGCGTGGAGCCACACTTCAGGCCTTCTGGGTCCAGCTGTTCCAGCACACGCTCCCTGACTGACCCACCCACTGCAAAACAAACCACAGGCTGCAGGTCGAGGTTCAGTGGAGCAGGAGCGGATTTAGTCCGCAGAATCTTTTCCAGTGAACTTTCTTGATCAAAACTCTTTAAAGAAAAAAAAATAAGTTTTTCGCCTCAAATATTTGTGTGCAGGTGTAAAACTCGCTCACTCACACACACACACATTTAATCCCACACCTCATATAGCTTTACGATCAGCTCTGCATCACCTGGGGAAGAACCGCAACCTCATCTGTAGCTGCACTAAGTGTGTGTGTGTGTTTGCATGTTATCAGGAAACCTATTACTGCAGGAGTAACCTCCACCTGTGGGAGTGAGAAATGAAGCTTTGCAGTAACTGATGGAACAAAACAAAACGAAGCCCCCAAACCCCCAAAGTTAAAATATTACACACTTATTTTGAAATCTCTCTCTTAAATGAAAAAAACCCCAAAACAATATATCCTACTCTACACAGAGAAGATATTAATTTTTTTCTAGATACTCTTCAGGAAGTAGAAAAAATTGTTTGATTTGACCTTTAAAACTGGGATACACAACATTTATGTGTCATTATTGATCAATAATTCCCTAATAGCCTTTTAATCATAATGTCAATCAAGTTGATCAGAGGAAAAACGACTTCTGCTCCTCCTCTGACTTATGACATATTCTGACCAATCACAGCACAGTTCAGAAAGAGAGAGGGGGAGCGCCTCCTATTGGCTGTTCTAATAAGCAGTGGCACATACATGTCCAGTAAGTAGAAAGGAATTTATTCCAGAACTGTTAACAACTGCATTAAAGAAGAGCTGGTTTAAAAAAAAAAAAAAAAAAAGTGTGGGACCTAAAATTGAGCCTTGTGGAACACCATAGACGATTATTCAACAATACTTGCAACAAATGAAGAAAAAAGTATGTATATAATTAATAATAATAATAATAATAATAACAGATTTTTCAACATCTGCTTTCCAGAACCATGATGTCAAAAGCGGTATAAATAAATCAAAAATACAAAAATACAATCGAGAGGTAAGGGAAAATATTAATATTAACAACAGTAAATACACAATATGCAGTACTATACACTATATACAATAAAATACTTTTCAGTTCCAAGGATAGAATTAAATACCAAGCAAAGTGGAACTTGATGGATTTTAGGTGCAAGATAAAGAGAGATAAGGTGCAGTTTTAGTTACAGTGATCAAATTTAAATAACTTATTATTTAAATTTGTGTGCGTATTGCGTGGGCATTGCTGTGAGGCATTGTACAGTCTAATGGGTCTGCTGCTGCTGCTATATAAGAAACATTTGCCTTCACCACAAAGAAATTTAAAAAAAATAAATAATAATAATAATAAAAAATAAAAATAAATAAATAAAAATTAAAAGGAGTTTAAAAACAGAGTCACTTAAAAAACAATGGGGCCCAGAATTAAGCCTTGAGGAACACCACAATTTGACTCATAGCTTTTAGATAACTTTTTTTTATTCATCAGTGCTTACAAAACCATTGTTAGTGGATTAGATAAAATTTGAATCATTATAGAAACTGACTTTGTATTGTGTCAAGAGAGGGCGCCTCCTACTGGCTGTATTAAGCGATGCCCTTAATAACTGTAAGCCCTGTAAAATTTACAATTGTGGGACTAATCTAATCTAATCTAATCTAATCTAATCTAATCTAATCTAATCTAATCACGGCAGCACATCCTCAGACAGCACGAGGACAGTCCCACCATCTTGAATTTGAGAAGTGCCTGAAGAGTTTTAAAGTGTTGACAGTTTGGAGTTACAGCCTCAGGGGGCGCTCCAGTCGAAACGTCCAACTCGTAGCGGGGAAATTAAAACTTCGGGAATGAACTGTGAGCGTGTCTCTGATTTAACCGAGGTCTGTGAACAGCACAACACCCACGAGGCCGAGGAACAAATCACAACTGTGGCGAAATACAAACCCTTCAGTGCAAACGCAGTGCAGAGCCACAATCTAAACGGCTGAATATTTTATTACATTCCCCCCTAAATTTAATCTGGAGCTTCAGCTCAAGACTCGTAGATTAACTCCACTCCTCCGGGCTGTGAGTTTTTATCACGTAGGAACCTGATCCTCATCTCAGAAACACTTCTGTTCTTCATCTTCTGTCCTTCCTTCCTTCCACCTTTTTGAGTCTTAATCTTTATTTTCACTCGAACGATTAGATTTTGGATCCGATATCAAAATAAATAAATGAAAGGTGGTGATGCCGTGATGAGGAGTTTTAGATTTTCCTGCCAATAAAACACGTCCGGATAGAAAAATCAAATAAGAGCGTGAGAGCCGGAGGCCGAGATGTAATCGTCTCCCCCCGTTTTTATTAGCGGATGGATTTGCCGTCGCTTTAACCTGCTAATCTGGTACCGCCTCGCTCGCCCCGCTGCTACAGAGAGAGAGAGAGAGAGAGAGAGAGAGAGAGAGAGAGAGATGCCGGGAAATGACATTAAGGCAGAGATTAAATTATATTTTTCGTTTTTAAATTTCGCTTCTTGTCGTCTCTCACTGACTCTTAAACATTGGCAACCGCTCACGTCACTTTTCGTAACACAGGTTGAAACACAAACGCCCCCAAAATCCAGATTATTTCCATCCTGATTCTACACACCGTTAATCTGATTACACATTCCCTAAATCTAAATAAAATGACAGCTACTATAAACGACATTGCTGCAAATGTTTATCTGATTACGCAGAGGTCTACTGTCAATCTGGCTAAATATTTCATAACTCAGATTACACCCACTGTCAATCTGATTACATTATATTTAAGATTAGTGCATATTAGATTTTATGTAGAATGAATCCTGCAATACCTGCAGTAAACGTGTTTATACATATGTTAAATCTGATTACATCTGGCCTTATTGTGAATCAGATTACACCTACTGTAAATAAGACGTACTACATATTCTGACTACATATTCTGTATGTTAGCATGTAATCTGCAAATCAAATTATATCTTCCTTTAGTAAATCAGATTGTACTGCAAACTGTAAATGAGATTAAACCCACAGTTAACCTGATTAATATTATATATCTTATATTTATGTATTATGTTAATAAGATTATACATTTGGAAAAGATCAGATTACACATAAATCCGAAGATATTCTGTAAATAAAATTACTCCTACTGTAAATCAGATTATAGATTTGTGAAATCTGACTAGATATTCTGTTCGCTGGATTACACTGACTGCAAATCAGAACACACACATGAACATATCATCTGCAAACCTGAAAATATCTAAACTGTCTTTTAATCAGATTGTGATTTGTGTAGCTGAAATTATAAATCAGACTCTTCCCACAGCTCATCTGATTAAACATAGACCTACTGTAAATCTGACTGTGTGTACTTTGATCAGATTACATCCACTAAATGAGAATATACATTTGGCAAATCTGACTACATAATCTGCAAATCAGATAATATCTAGGCCGACTGTAGATTAAACCTTATATGTTATACATGTGAGTATGTATTTGTTTTTTTTAAACAGATTATACTTTTGTTAAATTGTATTCTATCTCCAGTTAATCTGACTAAAAATAGACCTACTAAAAAATCTGACTATAATCTGTAAATCAGATCACAGTAAACCTGATTATACATATAAATCATACATGTTAGCATGTATTTTTTAATCAGATTATACTTTTGACACAGCTGATTCTACAGTCTTTCAATCTGACGGTATTGTGTAAATCAGCTCATTCAGAAAATCTGATTTCAAACTGTAAAGCAAATTTTACATTTGTTTAATCTGGTTCTACATCTGATATTTTTAACTTGTGAAAACATGATTGTTTTAAACAAATTCAGGGTAAGAAAATCTGTTGAATCTACAACACACCAATGTAATCCAGTCCAATCCAAGTTTATTTCGAGAGTGCACTGAAAAACAAAAGTGCTGTAGATAAATACAGGAAACAGACAAGGTAATGTAAAATAAAAGCACAATAAAACAATAAAAACGGAATACAAAACCAATAAAACAGAGAAACAAGGTCAATAAATTATATATATACATATATAAATAAAAACATATAAGGAAAACACAAAAACTGCCAACTCTTACACATATGTCATGATAATCTGGTTATGTAGCGTGTACATAACAGATGCAGGTTTTCATGGCTGATCTCATTTGACTCCACTTAGCATGTGGTTCTGGTTCTGTCTGTGGAAATCACCGCGTGTAACGGACCCACCTGAGTGGCTCCGGCTCCGGCTCCGGCTCCGGCTCCGGCTCCGGCTGCATGCTGGAGACTCCATCTTGTTTTAATGGGGACTTTGTCATTCAGGCCTGCAGCTCCCTCATGCTTTCTTTATTTTCCATCGTCCTGACTGACTCTACCTGGGATTATCCTCCTCTCATTATTTCCCACACTCCTCACTAGTTCTAGTTCATTTCAGTTATTATTTCTCAATCTGTCCATCTCATTTCCCTCCTCCTCCTCCTCCTCCTCTTCGTCTGTCTCTGCTCGGCTTCACAGTTCCCGAGTTTAATTTAGCTTCTTCCACTCTTTTCCTCTGCAGGACTATATTAACAAGCTTAACTTGACGCTGCTAAACAGTCGACATCGGAACCAGGGCGACTCCTCGGAGACCCGAGGTCGGTGTCGGTGCTGGTGTCAGTCAGTCAGTCAGGATGGAGGATGTTTTAACATTAGTCAGTGTCTTAAAAATACCTTTGGGAGACGGTAAAGTGAGGAGGAGGATGAGAGTGAAGTGGCCTTCAGCTGTGAGTCTATTACTGCTGAGATAAATGACAGTCAGACACTGACACACACACACACACACACACACACACACACACCAGTGACGTGAAAACACATTTTTGGATGAGGCAGAAAGTTTTGGTGGAAGATAAAGCTTTAAAATGGTGTATATGTGGGTATCGAACAATGTCGTATATTGATTTAGACACATAAGTATTGAAATTATACATGTTGTGATAAAAACTGGTGCCATTTTTACCGTGATGCGAAAATTCGTTTAATGTACTTACAGCATAAGAGACCCAACAGCAACATTTTAATTGAGTAGCTTGTGTTTTTAAATTGAAATTATACATATAATGGCACTTTTCCACTACAGTCCCAGCACGGTTTGACTTAACTCAGTTTGGTATCAGACATGTTGTTTTCCCCGACTTCATAGTTCCTCATAAACGTGGGCGTGGTCGTCATAGAAACAGCCGTGACGACACAAACACGTGACGGTCAAAGCAGTTGTTTTCTTTGTCATGAATCGTTTTCCTCAGTTTTCTAAACAGATGAGTTCACTGAATGGTTCAGTACTTCCTGCATGACCGGAGCACAGACTCCGTCTGACACAGTCACTGAAGTGAAATACGGCTGAACGGCTTGTGATTGGGCTCACCATCTCCGTCTTTCAGCAGCGCTGTCGCTAAATACACCAGACTCCTCTGTTAAATATGGACATTTTACAAATGTCCTTGTTAAATGTTGCAGATTAACGCATGTTTTCAGGATTTTCAAGTCTTTTTAACTCATCTACAGTTCAACATCGTTCGCTTTGATTCTCGTGTCGGACTTTGTCGCGCCAATCAGACGCCGGCAGTCTGTCCACGTCACATTTTAGTATCGGCTCAGCTCGACTGGAACCTCCACAGAGCAGGGACTAAAAAAGAACCTACCAATAATGGAAAAGCAAAATAAATAATAATAAAAAAAATAGGCCGTGCTGAGCCAAACTGTGTTGGAATTGTATAGTGGAAAAGCGAACACTACAAGCATTGAAATTGCACATGCTGTGGTAAACATCTGTATCTACTGCCTCTCTGGTCAAACACCAGCTACTGCATCACATTCTGTCCGTCTTCCTTATGTTACAGTGACGCCAAACAAATGTTTGTATTCGAAAATGTTGAACTCGAGCCAACGATGCAAAAACGCGCCTGCAGAATCTGCGGCCTGTGCATTCACTTTGTATATAAACTACATCTGCCTTGGTCCAATCACCATGAGGCTCATTGTCTCAGACTCCTCCCCCTTCTATGAACACAGCAGCTGTCGCAAATTTCTCTTTTAAACCACTGAATTACCAGAAACAAGCTAAAACTGTGGTTTGCATGAAATCCCAAAGATGTGTTAAATACAGACGTAAAATTCAGTGCACATATAAGAAATCTGAAGTATGACTTTTTGAAATTAGCTTAATCCAGACCAAGGACCAAAGATTTTAAGTAAAAATGAATTAAATGTCTCTCACATTTTGGCCTGTTTTCCTCTTTTTAAGGAACTTTACAGTCTGAAAGTAGCTCCAGATTTACAAACATAATTTGTTTACCCCATTGGCAGATTCTTTTTTCTTAAAACAAGAAAATTCAAATCAATTTAAATACATATTTCAATAAAATTACTTTACAGTGCAGCGTGGAAGATATCAAAGTGAAAACCACAATATTTATGCCTCACGAAAGTTGTAAATTCAGTCCGTTCAGAGCAAACACTGGTGGAAACATGAAGATAAAAGCTGCGTGTATACGCAGACGACGTTATGTACAATGTTTAATGACATGTTTTTATTTTCTTACAGACGCTGGCCTCACGCAGCCACACGCTGCTCTATCACATTTGTCCTTTCTCCCCACACGTATACACACAAACCTATTTAATGCGCCCAGCAACCACAAATGACATTTTGAAGTCTGCGAGCAGCTCAAACAGCCAGAGGCCGTCTGCTGTTTACCGACTCCGCAGTGATGCCATCCTGCTCGGCTCGGACCCGCCACAATACGACTCAATACTTTAAGCCCTTTGGTGTATCAGCCACTCGAGTGGGTGCAGTGCGATAATAACAGCCAAAGGTAATGTGCATGCAAGTGTGAATGCTACAGTGAGAGAGTGCGAGTGTGTGTGTGTTTGGACTGAAATCTATATTTGTGTTTGGCTGCTCGGGCTGCCAGCAGCAGCAGATTGATGCCAGAACTCATCAGATCGTGGACGACATCTGGACCCAAAACAAACCTGCTGCAGAGCTGCATGTTAACGAGGACACGCCGGGTCAAAAAAACAAAAAAAAAAAAACAACACGCTGTTGTGGAGACCAAAAGACGATATATCACTAATACTGTACGCTTTTATTTTAGGGCCCAAGTGGAGGCAGAACAGATGCTGAGGGCGCCACAACTGGAGAAAAGTGTAACTCTCACTATTAGACTAAAACGAGTTTGTACTGTTATTTCTTAATATGAAAAACATAAGCCCACTGTAAATTAACTGCATAGCAAAGCCTATCAAATAATAATAATAATAATGATAATAGTAAAAATAAATGTGATTCAATTATTTGTTTTGCAAAAGTTATCAACCAGCGTGTAGTTTTATGGGCAGTTATTTAAATCCTACTTGTAATTTGTTCTTTCAATACTGGTTTCTTTATTTCTTATTTTGTGCAGTGCCTTATATTTATTTATCTTATGTATTTATGTATTTATGTATTTATATGTATTTATCTTATATATATATATATATATATATGTATATACACACACACACAAACAATATATACGTATATATATATTTTATGTCACTTGTTTACAGTTTTCTTTTTTTGGCTAGTTAAATGTCGAGTAGATTATTAGTATTGTATTTCTAATTTTTTGGTATTTATTTTTTCTTTATTCTGGGCAACTTGTTTTCTTAAAATGAAAGCAGTTTCAAACTTTTACTGTTTTTACTGTTTTATTTGTCCTCATGTCTGTGTACGGCACTTTGGTCAATTGTGCTTTATAAATAAAGTTGGACTGGATTGGAAATTGGCTTTTGAATTTACTGTGATGCAGGAGACATAAAATCTTGCAACAAATTGGTTCGCGCTGGGACGGCACATGTATCAAACTCTATTGGCACACGCATTAATACTACACATTAAGTTACGTAGCCTGTAAAAGAAAATAAATAGTTTGTATTTTGCTCCCTGTTATAATGTCATAAGACAATATTAATATGAGTGTGATTCCTTTTTATTTAGTTTTACAGAATGGAAGCAGTGCACTTGTGTATTAAACGCTCATTACCATGACTGATCGGCACAAGCTAGTGTAGATGAATGTGTCATTTTCGTCTTTTTTTGTCCGTTCAGGTTCAAATACCTTGAGATTTCCAACTAAAACAGAGTCAGCCAGAGTCTCCCTGGGTTGATGCAAGGTGACTCCATATTCACACTTCCTATTATTTAATGGCTGACTCTGTTTTAGACTCATCTATGAGCTGTAAGTCGAATTGCGGCGTTCCTCAAGGCTCAATTCTTGGTCCCACACTTTTGTAGCAACTTTCTTTTAAACTCTGTTACTTTCTGTTTTCTTTGCAGCTCAGGCTGTTGTTGCAAACGCTGGAACAGTGACCTTTTCCACTGAACGGACATGTACATGAAGCTGCCTAATTAACAGCCAACAGGAGGCGCCCTCTCCCAGTTACCATGGAATTATTGCTCAGTGACATCAGAATTTGTTGCCTGCGTAAGCTTTTTTTTTGGAGTTTTACACTTATACTCCTGAGTATGTTTGCTTTCCCACGCAGCCATGCTGTGGTTCTGTCAGGAGGCCCACAGGCCTTCCTACAGCAGCAGAACAGAAATATGAAGTTGTGCTCACGGACAGATGAGCATCTTTGGATCGCACGTTGACTGACAGCGTCGCCGCCGGCCCTCCTCCCTGTTAGCGGGGGATGCCCTCTGCTTCTGACAGCGTTTGAAAAATCCTCTCCTTAGTTCGGCAGGAAGATGAAGGCGAGCCGCTCTGCCTGCAGAGCCTCTCCGCCTCAGGCATCATGTCGGAGAATTTGTTTTGTTTTTACACCTCACTCCCTCCTCTCTTCTCTTCTCTGTCTTTTTTTTTTTTTTTTTTCTTCGAGGCCCTTCATCGCTCCCCCACCGTTTGCAGAAATAGATACAAACTCAGTGGGGTTTGGCGGAAAAAGCAAGGGGGGAAAAAAACAGCAGAATATCAAAACTATCAAGGATGAGAGGGTTTTTTCACGGTTTATAAGCTGCTGCTGCTGCTGCTGTCAGAGAGCAGGTGTGTTATTCTTGTAAAATAAAAAGCTGGAAGAATCAGAAGGAGTTTGGTGAACTCAACTCAACTCAACTCAACTAGACATGTTCATTCCACACAGTTCACATCTGAAAACTTTCACCTACTCATTTTTCTACAAGATGTGTTAGAACAAACCCGCTGCTGTATAATTTAACAAATAATTTGATAATTTATTGCCTGACAATTGATTATTATAAACATAAACAACCAAAGTACTGTACTTTAGGATACATACTGTTGCTTTGAACAACTCCATGTCACTCCAGTCTAATCCACAGCTGCAGTGAAGAGCAGTTTTTACTGTAATTTCATTTATATGGTTTCTCTCGTGTCTTCTACAATTGTCTGTATGACTATCATCTTATCTTATCTGAACTGTGTGTAATTTTTTTTTATTGACTTCCTGTATTACTCCTTTTATGATTTTATGTTGGTGAGCTGAAGGCAAATTTCTAAAGAATAAAGAATAAATAGAATAAGGTTCTATTCTATTCTATCTTGTATCTTCACTGGAATGAAGTGTTACCCGTCCAGGAACCTTGGAGCTGCGTGGTACAGTGAACAGCAGCAGCCGTACGTATCATAGTAGAACGTACAGGACGTCGTTCACACCTTGCAAACACCAACGTTCAGTCACATCATTGCAATTCGCATGACAGCGATCGCAGAATTTGACAGACAACGGAGATAATGTTTGTAATGAAAAACAGAAGAAAATGGTGTAGAAATGGACCTTTAATGGTCGCAACCACGAGTTTCAGCTCTTCTTCAGGAGAACACAATGTCAGTTTAGTAAATAATGTTCACTTAAACACGAAAAATAATGTGATAAAGTGGTTACAACTGTGTGGAATCAGAAGACACTTGGTCACTGGGTGAAACAGAAGGTAAATCTGCAGGTTTCGGGGTCAAACGGTCGATCTTTTTCCCACTTCTGTGAGGTCAGATGTTTGAAAGTGTCTTTTAATCAGTAAGGTTCATGACAAATGTCTGTGAATAAAGCGATGGAAGCGCTTGTTTTCATGACCTCTCGCCGCAGTGATGACTCCTTTCTGAGTTAATACTCCTCACAGTCAAACCGCGGCTCGTCGTCTTCTCGTCTCTGACGCTGACCCCTCAGACACGGAGCATCTGTTTCAAAATAAATAAATATATAAATGGCCTCGCGGCCCTTCCACCTCTTGGCATTCTTCTCCTGGCTCGGCCGCTCACAGACTATTAGAGCGTTTACGCCGCGGGTAGAGAGGGAGCCGCTGAACTCATTTCACAGGTTAATTAGAACAAAAGGATCAGCCTTTCAGCGGGCGAGAGGCTTTCCATTATTGAAAGGTTGAGGCTCGTTCTCCTCCCCGAGGCCGTCCACCGAGAGGACGGAGTGTATTGGTCCAAATGTCACCTATCCATCACCGGATCACGCCTGGCCGCCGTCATTAGTGCCCCGTGATTGAGAGGTAAAGCTTTGTAATCGTCCTCAGGCAAATGCAGAGTGAGTTTATTAAGAAGCGACGAGTCCGCGAGAGCGGGAGTGACAAGTTGGGTCAACTTTCCGAAATGAGGACCGACGGACGGACGGCGGATGGACGGACGGGGTGATCCTGTTTGAAAAGGAAAACGTGGCCACACTGGCTTTGACAGCTCAGGAAGCTCCACAGCTGGGGTGCCCAATATGGGGCCCATGGGCACCCCAGTTGGCAAAATTATTCCTCCACAGTGTGACTTACAGTATCTGTAGACAGAGAGAGTCAGTTTTAAAAGAATTGAACATTCGTCGACATTACGACACCAAACATTTACCTCGGTTCGCATTGTCCAATTCCCTAAATCTAATTTAATATTCAGTCGTAAGTAAATTGCCAGTTGGACCATCCAACTGTTTTCAAATTACTTAAAGGGTGTTACACGTGTTGCTCAGCTCACATTTTTAGTTAATTTTCTGCTTAATTAAATTTCCAATTCCGATTTCCGATCAAGCACAATAGATTAACCACTGCCCTCTAGAGGAAGTATGGCGTAACACACATACCGGCGAAAAAGATGCACCAAGTTATGTAGGGTCGTATCTCTGTCCGCGAATGACCAACGTCAAACTGTGTGGAATCAGATATTTGACAGCTCTGCCACGATGAACGACTAAAACAACGGTATTGCAATACTTCACGAGACCTCCTGGTTCTGACGATTCCGGGTCAGCTAGCCTCATCCTACAAGGCTGATTTTCCTCTAGCAGACAGTAGGGGGCAGCGGAGTCAACCCCCAATCTCCAATCAATCAACATTTGAAACGTTTAACCATCACAGTGACTCAATGAATGATTTCACTGCTAATAAAAAAGTTATTTTATCGCCAGCGGTTGCCTAATTTGTGGTGCATTTATTACCACAAGGTGGCAGCAGCAACATGTTTTTGGTTGGTGGGTTTTTTTTGAAGGCACCTTCAAAAGTTACCAGGGTCACTGAATGCGTCTTGGGTTGATCTGCTGCTCTTCACAGCGCCACATGATGTAAACAATGTCACGTTGACATGAAATTTTAATTCTATCATGCTAGAATTACTGAAACTTGATTTTTTTTTAATACCAATGATTGTCAAAAAGCAATTTATACTCAAAAAAACTAAATCCTAGCAGGTGCCTATGTACAGTATTTTCTATATCAGTGGTTCTCCAACTTTATATACCAAGTTCCAGATGGGAAAATACTGAGGAAAATTATCACCAACGTTCAAATACAGTGGCGTAAAAAGGCAGATACACTTTTTCACAGGAGACAGATTTATTCATCATCCTCCTCTTCCTCAAATATACTTCATACACAGGTATAGTGAGATTCGATAAAGATGGAGCAAGAGATAAGGTGACTAATTATTATTTTTATTTTTGTTCCACTCCAATCACATATTTTGGTTTATACAGTAGAACAGTACTTATGATTTTCTTCCAAGAACCACCAGAGGGAGCTCACTGACTGCAACACTGGTGGCACATGCACCACAATTTGAGAACCATGACTCTGTATACTCCATACACCATCCACACAGGCTTTCATCTACGCTGTATGCGATTATTTCACTCTCTGAGTAGCTTTTCATTGATCGGCTTTAGCAGATAATGGAGGTTTTCACTGCGCTGCCTCCTCTTCATCCTCCTCCTCCTCCTCATCCCCATTTCCACTCTGTGTGAAGAAAAAATCAGAAGGTCTAACACCAGAGTGAAAGACCGTTTCAAAGGAAACCTGAGAATATGACACTGATCCACACACACAAACATCGGCTCCATTCGGCGTCGTTTCTTTACATTCACCGGGAGCCTTTTCATCGTCTCGCTGCCGTTTTGTTTCGCGGCGCCTCTTCAGCTCTGAAACGACCAGGATCAGCGAAAACACTGAGGGAATCGGAGGCCCCGGACCTTCTTTAGAGAGAAAAGTGATGAACAACGGCGGAGGAGACACATTCTCACATTTTACAGGATAAACAGACGCAGGGAAAACCCATCGTAGAGTCGCCAGATTAAACTCCAACCCGATAAACACAAATCTGTCCAGAGTCATCGGCTCCTCTGGTCTTCAATCTGGAAATGAAACACAATCCAGACGCATTCAAACCAAACACACTGCTTATTTACCCAACAACACAGTCACACACACACACACAGATGTAATTGAGCGCTTCAGACTGTAGAGGGCAGCATTAAACCTCTTAGTGTACAACCTGCCGAAAATTATTAGAGGAAGAAGAACGTGCTCGTCCAAACATTTCAACTCGTTCGAATTCGTCACACGTTTGTAAAACAGCTTGCCTCGGGCTAACAACTGAGGTAATGGTACGTTCCATTTGTTGTCGTACCACGGAATTTCCAAGTTTTGAGGGGGCGTTCCCATTTCAGGAACCTGGATTTCCAACTGCTGCTCTTTTTGCCATTAAAGCACTTGTCGTATTTGTTTGTGAATTTCCCCACTGTGGGACAGTAAAGGAGAAACTTATCTTATTTTTTCCACTTATTGCTGTTTATTATTTAATCACAGTTACCGTGCAGATGTTTGTGGGTTAACAATGGCGAGACCAGGATGAGTTTTTCCACCCTCTCTCTACAACGCCATCAACTTCCAAATTCCGATATACATTAAATGTAATGTAGCATAGTAATTCTCTTGGCTAGATCGGCGCGCGCACACATACTGCAAATGGCCACCATTTGCAACCGTCCTAGCAACTTTACATTACGTGAAATTGTACGACTTTGTAATCTCGTTACACGAAAAACATCAACGCCACTACTTCACAAACTAAATTTAGCCCAAATTTAGCCAACAAGGAATAGTAGTTACCAGGTCCTACAATTTCCTCGCACACTTTCTGCCCGACAAACAAGACGTGGTCGCCATTTTTGAAATAAAATTGGGAAGTTGGAAGAATCAAAAACAATGATTGTCTTTTAATGCAAATACTTTGCAGAAGTTCAGCCATTTTAACTCGAGCAAATGAAGTAGATGCAAACTTCTGTAAACTAACCTTCAGCCAGAAACTGTGGAAAATGTGTTTACTTTGATTCGGACCGTCAACGTACATGTTAACAAAGTCTTTGTTACTATTGTCTTTTAAGTCACTTTTAAATCCCATTTTTATAGAATGGAATTCTTGTGACTGTGTCTTTTCAGTTTTATCTACATTTTAAATCTATCTATTTTTCTGGCCCTTATCTCAACCCTTTCTTTATACTGATAGTTGTCATTATTCCACGCCATTAAATATTTGTTTTTAACTGTTTTATTTATTTAAATCTTTTATTACTGTAAACAATAATATGAAGTCACATTTGCAATTCATATTTAACAGTTTATAATTTTGATGTGGATTTCTAGTAACAGAATAAAAGTTTTATGGTCAAAAAAAACCAAATGCATATTCTATTTAAATTATGCTCCCGTAAACTTAACTTAGTGAATTTAATTTACTGAGTTATTTTTTTACAGGTTTTCCTAACATATGCTGTAATGTAATTTAAACTTTTATTTCTTTTGTTCCTTATTTTTTCATTTATTTAACCAGGCAGGACAGATGAAGGCAATTTTACTAAACATTTTTTTTTTTTAAGTGGATCACATCTGTCATTCACTGGAGTCTTTTAAGTCGCTTATTAAATCCCATTTTAATAGAATGGAATTCCTGTGACCGTGTCTTTTCAGTTATTTATCTACATTTTTAAACACATCTGTTTATCTGGCCCTTATCTCAACCCATTCTTTATACTGACAGTAAAATTTTCTTGATTTAAATCTTTTAAGTTAAATTTGAAATTCATATTTAACAGTGTATAATTTTGATGAAATTTTGAGAAAAAGCAAATTTAAATTACGCGGCCGTAAACTTAACTTATTTTAGTTATTTTTTAGTTATTTTTACAGGTTTTCCTAATGTGTGATGGTGTAATTTCAACTTTTATTTCATTTTTTCCCCCTTTTTTTATTTATTTAACCTTTATTTAACCAGGTAGGACAGATGAAGGTAACTATATGAAACATTTTTAAACTGGATCACATCTGTTTTTCCCGTCAGAGTGAAGTTACGTCACCTACAGCTAACTGTTGTTTGTAAGTCACTACATTTACCGTTATTACGGCATTGTTTTTAATTCCTCGCTGTTATTTCTGTTTTCTTCTTGTCCGTCGTCTTGGCTGGTTTTCACTCATCGGGTCCGTGAAACCACTTCCACTAGAATCTCACCAACAGCCAACAAACGGCCGAAAATAGCGCGACTTTCCGCGGTTGGTGATTAAACATCAGGACGAAGACGCAGATTGTGACTTTACACACACACACGCAATGACAAACACAACCACAGCTCATGGGAAAGTTTGGATATAAATAGTTGGAGGCCGACGCCGCTGAGACAATTAGCCGAGACGTCGGTGTGATGTGCGAACAGATGTGACTGTGCCGCTGTGAGGAGGGAACGCGAGGAAGAGCAAACCCCCGGCGTCAGTCGCTGTTTTCATACATACGACGCCGGTTTCACTCTAGAAACTGACTTATTTTCCACCTGAACGCAGCAGCGGTGCCTTTCAGTTTCGCAAAACTCAACACAGCATGCGCTTTGTTACCTTAGCAGTAGAATTTCAGCTGTAGTGTCTATATTTCAGGGATAAAATGAAAACATGTCAAGATTTATCGGCAGAAATTGAATATACAAAGCATAAATATGTTTTCATAGGCGTATAATCACTATTAAATAAAAATAATTTGGTTTTCCAGATCTGGTGTTTTCTCATTTAAGTGATATTGCAGTGTTTCCTATTAGTTCATTTTCAATAAAGACATTTTTAACATTAATTTTGTGCTGCATCAAGAAGAAGTGGGACTTTTTCTTGTGAAGATAATAACAAAAACAGCATCTTAATGCTAATCACAGAACTTCAATGAGACCTGACCTGATTGTGACCTGATTGTGTGGAATCCAATATCAGAAAATATATACATATAACACAAAACATATATAGATTTATTGGCAAAAATTGAGTATACAAAGCATAAATATGTTTTCATAAGCATATACAGTAATTAGTATTAAATAAAAATAATTTGGTTTTCAGATCTGGTGTTTTCACATTTAAGGGATTTTGCACAGCGTTTCAATTCATTTTCAATAAAACCATTTTTAATATTAATTTGTGTTGCATCAAGAAGAATTGTAGCAGATAAAAACCAAAGAAGTGGGACTTTTTCTTGTGAAGATAATAACAAAAAGTGTATCTACTGTATCTAATGCTAATATAAAGATGAAAACCAAAAATCACAGAACTCAAATGAGACTAAAAGTGAAATTATGTGACCTGATTGTGTAGAATCCAATATCAGTTTATCTTAATTCACAGTCACATCTATGTATTTTTTTTTTTTTTTTTACTTAATTAAAGGTTGAAAATGTTGTATTCCTTTAATTAAATAATAATTAAAGCTGCGAAAACATAAACCGATTTGACAAAATTTTTGCATCAAAAAATTTCTAATATTCTGCTGTGAGTATGTGAAGCTTGTTGGCCAATTTGGTTTTCATAACCTTAGAATATGTCTTGTATATGCACTGAAGGAGAGCAACGTCCTTTCTGGTCTGTAAAGGCTACCGTAGTTCAGCTCCAATTGTTGTAATCTGCTGCCTCACCAGTAGATGTCACTAATTCTTACACACGGAGCTTTCCCACTGAGTGGAAGAACTGCAACACATACAGTATATTAACATTTAAAAAGTCTACATTTACTAAATTAAGGTAAACATTGGTGTATTTGAATTGTGTCTCATGTGTAGAAATTTGAGGACAATCAGAAAATAATTAACATTTCAATGAAATGTTAACTTTAGTGCATGTTTTCTCAAATTGTGAGTATTTTAAAATAAAAAAGTTCCTTTTCAAATGACAAAAAAACGTTATCCTAATGCTTATATCAAAGAGAAACAGCAAAATAATGTGACCTAACTGTGTGAAGCCCAATAACAGCAATTTTCTGATTTATATCTTTATTCATTTTGAAAGAAATAACGACAAAAGCAGCACGACTGATCCACAGTCACATCTTTTTTTTTTTAAATAAATAGTTCAATTTAAAAAGCATGTCTTGAACAGGGGACAATTAATTATAGGGGTTTATTAAGAATTTGCTTAAATGTCTTTCAAAATTCTCTTCTCACGTGGTCCAAATTATCGGTGATAGGGTTGAACTTTTTTGAACTAAAACGTGTGGAATTCTGTCTGAGCTGAGAAAATAAGTTTTTTAAAAACTCAGAAAATGGTATGACCCAAAAGCAGCAAAGGTCTGTGACGTGAAGCCGCCTTTAAATGTCGTGTCAGGTTCGTCGAGCTGACGAGAAGACGATCTTCAGGTGAGACGACGAGAAGACGAGGAGGAGCTGCACCAGCCTTTTACACTGCAAAAGACAGACCTGCAAACAACATTTAAATTGTCTTGTATTAAGAAAATAAATGACTAAACTTTGATCGAGTGGAATTTTTAAAACTAAGAATCGGCAGCTACTTTCAGGCTGTAGTGTTCCTGCAAATGAGGAAAAACCCAACAAAAACTGGACAAAACTGTCCAAACATTTGAGAAGCGTGTGCTTATCATAAGCAAGGAAACTCAAACTGACACCGAAAATGAGTCTTTGGTTTTGATGTAGCTGAATTTAAGACTTCAGATCTTTGATTTTTCTTATATTTGCACAAACACCAATGTGTAAAAGGGAATTTTGCTTTTTAGCTTGTTTCTGTTAATGAAATAAAGCTGTAATATTAAGTTGGAGTATATTTTTCTAATGCAAAATGTGAATCGTCTTCATCGTTTTTCTGTTTTTTTTTGTGTACTGCCCTATTTTGTTTCATTTATTCAGATTTTTACCTTTGTTTTCGTTTTCGGATCTGGTGTTTTCTCATTGAAGTGATTCTGCACAGTGTTTTCTATCAGTTCCTTTTTTTTAATAAAGACATTTTTAACATTAATTTTGTGCTGCATCAAGACGTGGGACTTTTTCCTTTTGAAGATAATAACAAAAACAGTATCTAAATGCTAATATAAGGATAAAAACCAAAAATGACAGAACTCAGATGAGACTAAAAGTGACACCGTGTGACCTGATTGTGTGGAATCCAATGTCAGCCAATAATCCAATACATTTCTATTAATTTATCTTGATTCACAGTCACATCCATATCTTTTTTTTACTTAATTAAAGGTTGAAAATGTTGTATTCCTTTAACTAAATAATGATTAAAGCTGTGAAAACATCACCCGATTTGACAAATTCCTGCGTCAAATCATTTCTCATATTCTGCTGTGAGTATGTGAAGCTTCCTCTGTGACATTTCACAACTGGCGGTGAGTGTTTCTGTGATTTAAATACTCGTATTTGTTTTTCTTTAAAGCAGCGGCGGTGGCAGAGTTACAGGGCAGTGAACTAGAAAATGACATTTTAAAGTCATCTGAAGCTTCTGCAGAGTGTTGTGGCCTTTTCCTCAGCGGGATAAATATTAACGCCTCCTCTTCTCGGAGAAAACGACGGAGTGCGAGGCAAACTGAGGGAAGCAGCATTCAAGTTTCTTTCTTAATTACTTTTATTTTTTTATGCAAACACAACAGCGCACTGATGCTGCTAATGTCACTGTTTGTCCTGAAACGACTTTTCTCAACATGGATTTGTGTGACACAATAGAAATCTTTTGTCTATGTTGGTATTTTTTGCTTATTTGTTGTTGAAACTCTTTATCCGAAACTCAATCAAACGTAATAAAAGACAAAAGTGCTGAGATTCTGTTGTAAATGAAGGAAACCTGACATTTTTAAATCTAATTTTTGGATACACAAACGTAACAATACACATTCAAGCTGTCGTACGCAACTTTTAAATTAAACAAGTTACCATCAGTTTCCTTTTTTTATCAGAGTCCTAGCTTTTATCTAGTTATCCATCTATCTTACCTCGCTAGCTAGCTTCTATATGTATTTATCTATTTAATAAGCCAGCCAGTTACTATCTGTTTATCTATCTATCTATCTATCTATCTATCTATCTATCTATCTATCTATCTATCTATCTATCTAAGCTAGCCTATGCCAGCTAGCTTAGATAGACGCTACCTAGCTTAGATGCATAAATAAATATAGTAGCTAGCTAGCTGAGATAGATAGATAGATAGATAGATAGATAGATAGATAGATAGATAGATAGATAGATAGATAGATAGATAGATAGATATCCTAGGTAGAAAAATAGCTATATAGTAGCTAGCTAGCTTCATTAGATAGTTAAATAGATATAGAAGCTATAGCTAGTTTCACAGACTGTTCTGTCATTCCTAAATACAAAAGACTGTATCTTTGACATAAGATACAATTGACTACTGACGCAATGTTGTGGTTGGCAGATATCCGCTGTTCTTTTTTCTACGCAAAAAAAATAAAAAAGTTGAGGTGAGGAAGCCTCGCTGCCCGAGCCCAGCTAACAAGTGTCATGTCCCGTCTCTTATGTTTTGTAGTGTTTTTATAAGCAGTTTAGGCATTGCTCGGTTACACTAGCTAGCTAAGATAGCTAGCTTAGATGCATAGATATAGTAGCTACCTATCTTAGATAGATAAATATAGTAGCTATAGCTATGATAGATAGATAGATAGATAGATAGATAGATAGATAGATAGATAGATAGATAGATAGATAGATAGATAAAAGCTAACTAGCTTAGATAAATAGTGGCTGCCCATCTTAGATATCTAAATAGATGTAGTAGCTAGCTAGCTATAGTGTGGTTTGATAAATAGAAGCTATAGCTCGCTTAAATAGATATACAGAAGTTGCTAGCTCGCTACCAGCTGTCTGACTCATGAAGTTATGTGATATGTGATGTTTGCAGCAACACTCAGTCCAAATGTTTCCACACGGTGAAGCATACTGTATCATATCGTACCAGAAAACCTAATTATCAAGGTAAGTGTTCACATGCCCAAAGGAAAAAAGGAAAAATGATGAAAACAACTCAGGAACTCAAGTTTCCTTTTTCTCTGAAACATAAATGAGCTGCGTTCAGGTCCAAAACAGGCGGTGTCCAGATTTTTGCCAAACCTCTTGCCCGGGCTTAGCAAACTCCCCTCTGGAAGGGTTACCGGAACAAGTACGGCGGATACAACTCAAGACCTTTTCCACGTTTATTACACATACACGGTTAGTTGGACTTACAGTCAGGTTATAAACCTGTAATACAAACACAAAACACAAAGCTTAAGGTTAACTAATGATATTTTCCATGTGATATTGAATTTCCAACTATTCTAGCTTTCGCTCGCTCACCAACGGGGCGTACCGGTCCTGATGATTAATCTAGCAAATGTGTCTATAGGATCAGTCACAGGTGCTTTTTGGAGAACGGTGCGTTCCACTTATACATATACTGGGGTTTACTTTGCTTAATGAACTTCAGAGCTAGATGAAAAAGGTACGAAAGCCGACTCAGTAACTGCCGGAAAGTTCTACAGGCGGTCACATCAGAAAATAAAGTCAGTGATGGTGGACATGTGTCCATGTCTGCTGCTGCTGCTGCTGCTGCTGCTGCTGCTGCTTCTCACCTCTAATGTGACCAATCTGCTGTGTCTTCACGTCTCTCAGCCGGAGACAAACTTCGTCCCGACTCGTGTCACACGTTTAAAAATCAAAACAACACCATCACACACACACACACAGTGTGGTTTCAATGACTTCTGAGGACATTGCATTAACCTTAACCTAACCCTAACCTCAGCCTAACTTTAAAACATGTCTTCACCTCAAAATGGAGTCATTTACGTTATGGGGACTTGATTTTTGTCCCCATAAGGAAGACAAGTCCCCATAATGTGAGTGCGGAGACACATTTAGGTCCCCACAACATGAGGAAGACCAGCTACACACACACACACACACACACGTCTCCTTTTTCAGCTTTAAAAACACAATTTAGCACGAGGCTAAGTGACGACAGCGACTCTTCCGTTTGCCGTATTAGTGGAGCATATGTGCGGATTGTGTTGTCAATCCCAATCAGATTATTACTGAACCTGAGGCGGCGGCCGCTCCTCCTTCCACCCTTCCTCCTCTTCCTCTTCTTTTTCCTGATTCTTCCTCATCACTTGATTCTTTTCTTCCACAAAACAGTTTTATATAATTTTATCATTTACTTGATAAAATTATATCATCATCAAAATGATAAAATATTAATTACATTATGAATAATACATTTCTTTATTTTCTCTTGTCTTCACTTTTCATCCTTTCCTGTGCCTAGGTATCATTATTCATTCATTCATTCATTTAGATTAAACTTTATGGTAGATTAGTTTAAAGTAGTTCAGACTGGATTAGGCTAGATTTGAATCCATAAATTTAAATTACACTGATTTAAATTAGTTTGGATTAAATTACTTCAGATTACATTAGTATAGGTTAGTGTAGTGTAGTTTACACTGGATTAGATTAGATTGGATTAGGTTAGATTTGACTACATTTATATTAGATTTGACTGGTTTAAATTAGATTGGATTAAATTAGTTTAGATTATACTAGTTTAGTTCAGTGTAGTTTAGACTGAATTTGATTAGACTGGATTAAGTTATATTTGATCATTATATACATTTAGATGAAATTAAATTAAATTTGATTGAATTAAATTACTTTAGGTTTGATTTGATCAGTAAAGTTTAGAATAGTTTAGTTTAGTTCAATCTAGTATAGTGCAGTTTAGACTGGATTAGATTAGATTGGATTTGGTTCGATTTGATTTGGTATATATAGATGAGATTAATTTAAATTAGATTAGTTTAATCTAGTTAAGTGCAGTTTAGACTGGATTAGATTAAATTAGTTTAGATTAGTTTAAATTAGTTTAAATTAGTTTATAATTCTAATTTTAAAGAAAACTGTAACATAAACTGTCTTAATATGTAGTTTTATAGAATTTTAACCCCTTTTTTTACGCCTTTAAGTGTCTTCACTCTCCGATGACCGATGTCTCACACAAGTCGAGGATTGGCAACAAATTATTTTTTAATCTGAAACATTTTCGCTATTTTTCACTGTGAATAACTTCAGTGTGTGTGTGTGTGTAATTAGACAGTCAGGAAGTGAGCGAGTACAGCATGTCAGTCGAAGCTTGACAAAGTTGCCGTTGGCAACGCGGCTCCTCATCACCTCCACATTCTGATAAAATGAGCCCATGAGACCCAGAGCCCGCGACTCCCTCAGTAGACTTAATTTAACTGAGTTAAAATCAATTCCCGCCTCTGTCTCCTGGGTCAAATTAACCGTCCCTTTCTCTATGAAGGAGCACCAAGTCGTTGACAGCTCGTCCACATCCAGACGAGCTGTCTGTCCGCCCGTCTGTCTGCCTGTCTGCCCATTCGTCTGCTGGCAAAAAGCACGACTCGTCCTCTTCGTCCAAGTGCGAGTCGTCCACATGGCGAGCTACGACCCGGCGGCGGCGGTGGCGTCCATATCGCAGCATGTGTTCTCGTCACAGTAATTGCTCTAAAACTCGCAGCCATGATATCTGGGATATTTTTCATATGAGATCAGAGTCCAGAATATTAATGAGTACGTTTTTTTATGTGTTTATTATAAAAATATTTTTCATGGGGCTGATAAACAAGCAGAGACACTGGAGCCTCTTCTTCATCTGACAAATATGAAGAAATGGGTCAAAAACTCAAACACAGTCCTGGTGTGAGTATTGATAGATACTCGATATCGGTATCAGTAGATACTCGAGTTTGGTAGATACTTGGGCTTGTGATATCGGAATGGATAGATACTTGGAATTGGTATTGGTAGATACTCCAGTTTGTGATATCTGTATTGATCGATACTCGATATTGGTTTTGGTAGATACTTAAATTTGTGATATCAGTATTGAATGATACTTGGTATCGGCATCGGTACATACTCAGCATTGGTATTGGTAGATACTAGAGTTTGTGATGTCGGTATCGATACATACTCGATATTGGTATTGACAGATACTCCAGTTTGTGATGTCAGTATAGATAGATACTCAATATTGGTAGATACTCAAGTCTGTGATATTGGTATGGATAGATAGTTGGTTTTGGTAGGTACTTGAATTTGTGATATCAGTATTGATAGATACTCAATATTGGTATTGGTAGAAACTCCAGTGTGTAACAGTGGTATTGACAGATTGTGATATGAAACTCGACTTTGTCATACTGATACTCGATATTGGTATTGGTAGATAAATACCCCAAGGTTAAGGGGGAAAAAAGGAACACTTAATAATATTCCTGGTCAAATTGTATGGAGTATTTGTTCCCCCTCACTTTTATAAAAATCATGGTGACTGCAGGTTTAACTTTTCTGTTAATTTTACACACGCATTCAAATATGCTTGAGTTCAACCAGTTTGAACAGAACTATTGTGATCAGAACTGCAGTGAGAGAAAAATAAAAAATCTCCTCGCATTTAAAAAAAATCAGATAAACTTAAGCACAGTAACATTGTTGGCTTTTTTTTCCACTTCCTCTCATCTCCCAGCAGCCTTGGAGCTGTGTGTGTGTGTGTGTGAGATGTGAGATAAGTCGCCGTGTCATAGGATGCCTTTTAATAACGGCCTCTGATGATAAATTGCTTTAATCAGAGGAGTGGGCTTTTCCTGTAACTTATGATACAGGAAGCTTGTGAGGAGAATTGTTACGCTAAGCCTCATTGAGCATCTTAATGCGAATATTTACGTGTCCACAATTAGATTAAGGCTGTGACACGGTGGCTTCGCCTGGCGGCGGAGCGGGCTCTCCGACGGTTTCTTGCTCAGAGTGATGGGTGGAGGACGGGGAGGGTAAAATGGAGGAGAAGTGGGAGTGTTTGGGGAGGCGGAGGAGTCAGTGAACGGATCAATGGAAGTCATTAAATGGTGCTTACCGTTTGGTCAGGTCAGGGCGTGATGGATGTGTCGTGGCAGGTAATGTTCCTCTGCAGCTTCACTCATATGATGAACTCAGATGTGTTCACTTGTTGTCAACAGCTTGTCCTGGTTTCATCTGGTTCAGCGGACGCCGGTCGAGCCTGAAAGCCGCTGCCGCCGCCGCACACCGCACACCGTCTGTGGACAATTCACACAAGAGTCTGTGGTCAAAATGAGTTCACGTGACAGAGATGACATTTTTGATGGAGTGAACTTTATTTTAGAGACACATATGCTGTGTTTCAATAGCCTCTTTTCCACCAAAATTACCAGGAATGTGATGATTTGAGTCTAAACTTAACTGAACCCCAAATAAACAGATGTCCAGACGCGTATGAAAAGGAATAACAAAATTTATTAAACACAAACGCTGACACGCTGGCGAATGTGGAGCGAGAAACCAGGGGTTATAACCCGGGTAAACGAGTTCCTGTTAATCTGTGTAGTTTGTGTTTCTTGAGTGTTGTTGATGACGTACAGTCAAAACATTTAACAGCCGGTGGATCGCTTGATTGTGTTTGTTTCTCAAAACCTGTTTCATGTTAATAAACAAGAATAATATATAAAACAGTTACAGACATGTGCAGGGGGGTGGTAAAGGTTCTTCAGTGAGATGGTGGGAATGGAAATCAAACTTCATAATAGTTTTTACTGACATCACTGTGAGCTGCATCAGCCAGAGAACAGCAGCAGCATGTGTGTGTGTGTGTGTGTGTAAAACCTGCTCTGACGTAATATTTTCTTCTTGATGTTCATGAGAGGCTGCATCACAACAGAATCATTCCCTCGTTGTTTCCGGTATGTAAAGACCTTTAGAACGATACGTTCTTTCACATCATCTCCAAAAGTCTCAAATTACACAAGAAATAGACGCTAGAATTGTCACTAGTCACTTTTTTGAAAAAGAGTCTCTAGAGGGTCTGAATACTGGCTAAATATAGAGACAGAGTCGTTACGTCTACACGGAAACAGCTGTAAGACGTGTTCCACACAAAAAGTTCCTGCTAATCTGAAAAGTCCCTACTCGTGGGTCGGTACTAAATTTACTCGGGTAAAGCATTTACCAGGGTAATATTTACCTGGGTAATTTCAGTGGAAATGCGCCAAGGTTTTTTAATTACCCGGATGACAGTAAATGACAGTAAAGCTGTTATGATTGGTACGTGAACTAAACTGAACCCAAAAAGTCCAAACTAGCAACAATTTATTGAAACAATAAACAAAAATCAAACCAAAATAATGAGAACAAAAAGCGCAGAGACTGGAGTCCTCTGAGTCCAGGGAAAAACTAAGGAAGAGGAAAAAGGACGAATTTGAGCAAAGTGTGCAAACCAAGAGTTACTACAAACAGTGTCTGAACAAACTGTCTGACTTGTACCACGTAACGTGAGTTGACACGCTGGTGATTGTGGATCCAGGAAACGGAGAATAAGAAGCTGACTGATGAGGAGATGGGTTGCAGGTGCGCACACAGAGACTCCGCCCACCAGTCCAACCAGCCCCCTGAATACCAGAAAACACAAGATGATGCTACACAGGAAACAAAAGAAATTAACAAAAATGGTATAGCAAACCGCACCGTACCATTTTACTCTCCAAGGGAAGGGTAATTTAAAAAGTTGTTTTTGGACTATTCCTAATGGAAACGCCAAAACAATATGTACGAATCAAACCATTGGACTTCAGTAGCTGACATCACACAACCAAGGTGACAGCACAAGCTAGCCTGGGTGTAGCATTCACATAATGTCAACCATTGAGTTCATATGCTGTGCTGAACTTGAAGCAGAGCCATATAACTCGTGAACTCGCAGGTTTCTGGACATTTCTGGAACGGGCCTGAGCAGCAAACAGCTCCAGACTGAGCAGCCGGTGAACACGGTGTCGCGTTAAGCGTGTAAACACGCTGATGTTTCCCTCAGGAGTTGTTGGAGAGGAAACATTGGACACTAAAAAGATGAGAGCAAATGAAACATTTATAACTGCTTTACACGGACAACTGTTTGGCAGCGAATAAACTCAGAAGGTAACGACAATGACCTCGACGACCGTCAGAAGGTACACTGCGAAATAAAACAAATGTGGGCAACGTGGTGGAGTGGTGGTTTGTACTGGTGCCTCACAGT